>JAGFNQ010001614.1:258783-513753 GCA_024364735.1 Boesenbergia rotunda
GGGGCATTAAAGTTTTCGATTACTTGGACGGGCGCGTAGGTCCCGAACCAAGCCTAAGTACCCCGGGCGTCGGCTGGACCGCGGGGCATTAGGATTTTGGATTACTTGGACGGGTGCGTAGGTCTCGAACCAAGCCTAAGTACCTCGGGCGTCGGCTGGACTGCGGGGAATTAGGGTTTTGGATTACTTGGACGGGCGCGTAGGTCCCAAACCAATCCTAAGTACCCCGGGCGTCGGTTAGACCGCGGGGCATTAGGGTTTTGGATTACTGGGATGGGCGCGTAGGTCCCGAATCAATCCTAAGTACCCCGGACGTCGGCTGGACCATGGGGCATTAGGGTTTTGGATTACTTGGACGGGCGCGTAGGTCCCGAACCAAGCCTAAGTACCCCGGGCGTCGGCTGGACCACGGGGCATTAGGGTTTTGGATTACTTGGACGGGCGCGTAGGTCCCGAACCAAGCCTAAGTACCCCGGGCGTCGGCTGGACCGCGGGGCATTAGGGTTTTGGATTACTTGGACGGGCGCGTAGGTCCTGAACTAAGCCTAAGTACCCCGGGCGTCGGCTGGACCGTGGGGCATTAGGGTTTTGGATTACTTGGACGGGCGCGTAGATCCCGAACTAAGCCTAAGTACCCCGGGCATCGACTGGACCGCGGGGCATTAGGGTTTTGAATTACTTGGAAGCACATTTGTCATTTTGAAAAGAAGCATTCCATTTTATTACTTGATTTGGCTGCAAGCACACAGACAGACATAGACAATTGCACTAAGCAAATTTCAGATCTTACCGAGACATGAGGGACCGGGGACCTTAACCAAGCTAAGACCTCTTGTGTTTCTTTCTTTTTCTTCAGCAGCTATTCCTCCAGGCCTCGTGGGTTCTTCCTAGACTCGGACCTGACCTCGCCACTGTATTACCTTCGCGAAACAAGCTGATCCCCTCGGACCTCCACCACTCGATCACCCACCGAGAACTTGATCTTCTGGTGGTATACAGAGACCACCGCTTGGAAGGTGCTGAGCGCTGGTCGACCCAAGATGGCATTATAGGAGGAAGGCGCGTCCACAATTAAGAAAGGAGTCCTCCGGCTTCTCTCAAGCCTATCGCTGCCCAGCGAAATTGACAAGGTAATCTGCCCTAATGGCTATATGCGATATCCCGTGAAGCCAAACAAGGGGGTCGAGACAGGGATCAATTCATCCTCGTCTATTTGCATCTACTTCCAAGCCGCTCTATACAGAATATTCACGGAATTCCCCGTGTCTACGAAGATGCATTTACCTCATAATTGGCTATGCGAGCCACGATTACTATGGCGTCCTCATGTGGAGTTGCCACTTCTTCGAGGTCGGATGGCCCAAACGAGATAGTCGGGCCCGCCACCTGACTTCGGCTTGTCCCAATGGAGTAGTTTTTCAACCGCCGGGTGTACGACTTCCGGGCTCGATTAGAGTCGCCCCCAGTAGATCCTCCGGAGATGACCCCTACGTGGCCCAAAGGGGGCCCCGCATAGGAGCTTTGCCCTTTTGAGGATCTCTCTCCAAGGAGAGGGATCTTCGGGGCGCGGGTCCTCGGCTCTTGCCTCTGGATCGCGATCAGGACCGCGGTCGGATTTCGTTTTCCCCTGCAGGCTATAGTCGAGGGGAAAGGCTTCGTCGTGGCGACCTTTGGTGATACCCTAACTTGTTCCATTTTCTCCGCGGTTTGGTATCCGCTTCCTCAGTGAACTTCTTCTTCGGGGCATGGCACTCTTCTGTGGAGTGAGTCGAACTGCCATGATAATTGCAGTACTTGGGCAATGTCTCCGGCTGCTCGGTGTCTACTGTCTCCACCAACCGACGCCTGCCAGTCCAGTGATCCCTTCCTGGCGGCAGGTCTTTTCCCCTCGCCGGAGCCGGGGGCTCCTTCCTATCCGACCGAGGGGCTGCGGGAGGAGGAGCTCCAACTGGATCCTTGCGTCGGGCGTACTGTACTTCCTCTACATTGACATGCTTGACTGAGCATCCCAGCAAGTCATCAAAACTGGCGGGGGGCTTCCTCACCAAGGACCGAAAGAAGTCTCCTTCCGTGAGCCCTTGGGTGCAGGCGCTGACGAGTATCTCCGATGTTGCTCTAGATACATCCTGTGCCACCCGGTTGAACCTCTGTATGTACTCCTTGAGCGGTTCCTTAGGCTTTTGCTTAAGAGCGAACAGGTTGAGTGTTGTCTTCTGGTAGCGCCGGCTACTCGTGAAATGGTGGAGGAAAGTCGTTTTGAACTCTACGAAGGAGTTGATAGAACCTTGGGGCGGCCTCTGAAACCACCGTTGTGCTGCTCCAGACAAGGTGTTCAAAAACGCCTGGCACTTCACTCCGTCAGTATATTGGTGTAGAAGCGCCGCATTTTCGAACTTACATACGTGGTCCTCCGGATCTGTCTTCCTGTCATACTCAGGGATCCCCGGCCCACGAAACTGCTTCGGCATAGGGTCCTCAACAATCTCCGACAAGAAAGGGGTAGAAGGAGTCTTCTGGAAGATCTTGGGTCCCTCCCTCCTCCCCGGTCCCTCGTCATGCCTCTGAGCACTGGAGGCCACTAAGTGGGCCTTTTCCCCCTCTCTAGGGGATTCTCTCTGAGGGCCTTGGGCTGCACCGTCCTGTCGCCCCACAGGGGTAAAGACCTTCAGGAGTGCAAGGCGGAGATTCTAGGGATCTCCTCCCTCGCCGGACCCATAGGTTGGGGGCAGCCTGTTCAATTTGGTGCTGCTCCAAGGCTTCCTTGATGGCGCTAGCCACAAGGCGATCAAATTCCTCTCGCGTGAGGGTGAGAGGTTGTCCCTCTGATCCTGCCATCGGCGTTCCTTCAGGTGCCTTATTAGTTTCTCACAGACGGCGTCAAATTTGTTCCGGAAGGAGTCGTCGGCGATGGCCAGTCACTTAGGCTCAGCCCCTGCGGAGGTGACTGCGTCGCTGAGGAACCTGGGGATCCTGCGAGAGTAACACAAGCATTAGGGGACACGCCGGCAGGGGTCCGGCGGAGTCCACTCTGACGCTCAAGTTAGTAGGGTGTCTGAATGGCGGTGAGAAAGAAAGACAGAATGTAAAGATGAGATATCATCCCCCTTTACTGGAGGGGTTGGACTACCTTTTATACCGGTGTCGGCAAACTAATTGTGCCCCCTTTATCGGTGCCACCTCTTCGATATTTAGGTCGCGCCCTCTGCTTTCGGTGATAAAGGGGTATCCTTTGAAGCAGTCCGCGTCGTTATCACTCTTTATCTAGTTGAGACACTCGGGGCTCCCGAGGTCGGCTGTTGCGAGGACTCCGCCTCCCGAGGTGAGCTCGAGGGTCTTTGGGTGCAATGTCTCCCGAAGTATTTTCGGGGTCTTACCTCCCGAGGGGGCTTCCGTGAGGGATCCTTGGCTCGTCCTTCCCGAGCACACCCCCAAAAGCGGGCCTCGGGGCCCGAGAAGAGGGATTATGTCTTGTCCTGACTTCTTCATCCCCGTGTCGGGCACGGGCTATCCAGCCCCATCACTTATGATGCATCCAAGGAAACAGGCACTCTTGACTCCGAACAAGTACTTGTTCAGATTTAGTTTCAGACTATATTGGCATAGCGTACCACAGGTTTCCTCCACTATCCACCACATCATATATCAATGTTATTGTCAAGTAAGTTGTGTTTGTGTTAACTAACTATTTGAGTTTGTTAGTATCATCTATCCGTTCACCACCAGAATCAGGTTACCCTGGTGGGAGCTTGAATGGCGGCCTTGATTGATAATCATTGTGTACTCTTCATTGCTTCTGCAATCATAAAAGAAATCTTTGCAAGTTTAAGATGTCGAGAGACTTGGAGATTACTTAAATTCTAGTTGATTCATTTTATCGATAAACATTGCTTGAAATATTGAAGTAAACTTATGTAATATGACTAATTAAATATTAGATAATTGAAAGAAGAAAAAAACATTTTTATGCCTTACGAAATTTTTCCAATGAATTTTGCATAAACGATTTTGAAATCCAATAACTTGCAAATTTGTACCCAAGATATAATAATTAAAAATGATTTAAATATATAATTCACTTTATTTAAATAAATACTTAAATCATATTTATAAATTTAATTAGATAGTGATTATTTTATGACAAAATTATCCTAAATTCTCTGCATGCAAACCTAACTCCCTCTTCAGTCCTTGTGTCAGAAAAAATTTATTTTCACTCCCTACATGCAAAATTTTATGTGTTTCAACTACAAATTTACCGAATTATTCTCAATTTTTTAGGTACAAAAAGTCTAAAATAAAGTATCATTCTTCATAAATTTAGTATCATTTAATTAAAATCTAGTATATTTTTTATCAAATTAAGTACTACCTAATCAATTCATCCTAAGCTAATTAATTGGTATAAACTCCTAATCAATTGGTCATGCTTAATTTGACAGAAAATATATTAAATTCTAATTTAAATATTCTGAATTTAAAAAAAATATACTTATTACTGCATTCAAAAAAAGAGTGGTACTCAATTTAATAGAAAATATACTAGATTTTAATTATATAATACTAAATTCAAAAAGAGTTATACTTCATTTTGGACTATTTGTACTTTAAAAAATGAGGATAATCAGATAAATTAATATATATTAGGGAGCTAAAGCAAATGAAACTTTGCATGCAGGGAGTAAAAATGAACTTTTTCTAACATAGGAACTAAAAATAAAATTTAAAATGTAATTGGGGATTTAAAGCCAATTTATAGTTATTTTATTTGTTGGATAAAGAAACGGGAAAGGAGCAGACTATTTTTTTCCCAAAAAAGAAAAACAAATCAAGAGCAAACAATTTAATTATTGACTTTATAATTCTACAACATACACATATAGTATAATGTTTTTACAAATGTTTTCTTTCACACTTCTCTAACTTTTTTTTTTTTTGGGCTACTTCACACATAAATAAACATCAAAAAGTATTTTAATTTCATACGATAATAAGTCTTATCCTTTGTCGGTCTTGGTCATAGTCCTCTCTTAACGTTCCCACTAGCTCTTCGGGCATGCCAGATAGAGCGAGCATTTGGAGTTGTGTGAGAAACTCTATACTACGAGGGGCCATCTTTAATTCTGGAAGAATACTCATCTGTAGTTCAAGTAAACTTGTCATGGCACCTTCCTCTATCACAATGTTGTTTAAATTCTTCAATCCACCCAAGTGAAGCTTTTTAAGATTAAGGAACCAATCTGTTCTAAAATGCAGTTTTTGCCCGTCAAATGCTTCCTCCCCCAATACTAACACCAGTAGCTTAGGCAATTGACTGAGTGAAGGAAGTGGATCTTCAATTAGCTGTGTCCAAAACAGTTGCACATGTGCTAGTTCTGCACAAGAACAAATAAATCTAGGCATTTTTCCTTCAAGCAATCTCCCCGACAAATCCAACTTCTGAAGTAGAGGAGGTGGAGAATTTAACATTTCAAAGTCGAGCTGTTCTTCACTTCTTGCACACAAGCACAGAGTATGAAGGTTCCTCATCTTAGTCAATGAGGTGCAAAGCTGAGGACAGTGGACTTCTTCCACCTCCACAACACCTAACGATCTGAGCTCTTTCATGTCTCCCAATCGTTGAACAAGCTTCTTGTTTGCTTTGACATATTTCAGAGTTTGTAGGTTCTTCCACTGCCATGCCCCTTCAAGAGTTGGAACACAGCCAGCTATAGTTCCCTCAAATTCAATTTCACTTGTATGCATACTTAGGTGACGAAGTTGCTTCAATTGTGTCACACCACGGGGAAGCTTCGTTATACCAGAATAAAGGAGGTTTAGTGTTTCCAAAGCCTGGAGCTTTTGGATATTGTTGGGAAGTTGTTTCACTTTTGTACCCCTCAAACCCAAATAATGAAGGTTAAACAAGGCTGAAACTTCACTTGGTAAGTTGGAGATTGGAACATCTTCCAGCTCCAACACCCTCAACATTTTGAAACTGATTAAGGCAGCTCTTAGGAAAACTGAACTAAAATTGGAAGTAGAAAACACAACAAAAGAGCGAAGTCTTGGAAGGCTCGTGCTCATATTTAAATCAAAGGATTCATCATTTATTTGGATGGAAAGGCGGCAAGTTGGATAATCCAAAATTGATTGTGAACCATCAAGAATCATGCAAAATTTTGTCTTTCTAGATATTGCAAGTGTTACCTCTCTTACAACATCATGTATTCTGAAAGCCTTCGGCCTCCCAAATTCATTTCTCTCAACCACCTGAAGCATGGAGCGATCCACAAGTTCAGCAAGAAAGTCTTCAGCCTCCTCTTCCATTAATCTATTTTTGCTTCTTGCCTTCACGAATCCTTCAGCGACCCACAATCGGATTAGTTTCTTCCTTTTTATCAGATAATCTTCAGGAAAAATGCTACAATATAGAAAACAATTCTTTAGATAGTAAGGCAAATCATTGAAGCTCGTGTTGAGAATATTCTTCACTTTATCTAGCACAGGGTTGTTTTCAAACTCCCAGTGAAAGCGATCATGGATTTTCTTCCATTCAGTTTCACTCTTTTCCTTGAACGATAATAAACTGCGAATTGCAACAATAGCTAATGGTGAGCCTTGGCACTTGTTCAAAATCTTACGAGCATAACCCTCAAGCTCTTGTGAACAATCATTATTGTTCTCTCTTCGGAATGCCTTCTTGCAAAACAAAATCCATGCATCTTTTTCATTAAGTTGTTGCAGCTCTATCATATGTTCTTCATTTGCTATCCTTGCTACTTCATGCATTCTAGTGGTAACAATGAGTCTACTTCCATTGTTGGTATCAACAAAAACATGACTTATATCATTCCACAAGTCTACATGCCAAACATCATCTAATACAATTATATATCTCTTTCGCTGCAAACTTCCTCGGATGATGTCAAATAACTCTAACCGTAGCATGGTAGTGATACCATCTGGGGCAGACTCCTTTTTTTCGTTGAAGATTTCCTGGATCATTGTTCTTAGGAGTTCTTCCACACTAGGATTTTGTGAGACTGTAACCCATGCCTGACAATCAAAGTGATTCTTCACGGCATTATTGCGATAGACATTTGCAACTAGAGTAGTTTTTCCATGACCACCCATTCCCCATACTGCAATTGTCGTCATCCTGCTGCTATCAGCATTAGTCATCCATAAAAGCAACTTAGATTTGTTATCTTCTATCCCCACTAGATCATCTTCATCGATTAACATGGGTGAATAAGCTCGATAATGATGCGTGTCTCTTTCAGAATTCTTTACTCTATCCTCATTGCCGCCACTTATTGTTAAACCATATCGATCTCTCCTGCTTGCAAGTTCAGAAAGATCTCTCTCCATCTTTTCTAACCCAGAATCAACACCACGCCAGGCCTTAGCAAGACTGCAATTCTTCCATGTCCTTTCCCGTTGCCTTCCAACCAGATAGAGAGGTATTCATCGATGATGTCTTCTATCTTGAAGGCGACCTCCCTCACCTAATTAAGTAATACACAATTAATTCATGAATGCGAACTCAGTTGAATGCATCGTCGAGGAATAAAAGACATAAAAGTAAAAGAAATCGCTTCACCTGTTCGATCCAAGCCTCGAGTGGTTTGTTAGCAGCAGCAGCAGGAGTCGACCAATTAGAGTACTCTTCGAGGAAGGCCTGCATCACTTTGAACTCGTTGGTGATTTGTTGTATGCGAGCGTGAATCTGATCTAAAGGTGGAGTTGTGTGCTGCAGCAGTAGCTGTGAGCATGTGCTCTGTGCTTGTCCGAGTGCGATTCCGCCGAGCTTGTCGACGAGGAAGGAGATGAATGCCGCCTCCATTGTAAGGAGTGGCAGCGTGTGCAGTTATTAACTGCACACGCTGCAGCGTGTGCAGTTGTTGCACACGCAGGGAGTGGGCTCGATGCCCTTCCCTCTCCACTCCTTCTACACCCCTTTGTTATCCCTATATAAGAAGGGGGTAGGGGGTTCATTCAAGGCAAGTGTGATTAAAGGATTTGGAATTCTAGGAGTGAACATCCAAAGGGTCCGAGGGATCTGGTTCGTGATACCGAGAGGGGAAGAGCTTTCCGATTCCGTGATCGCTCTTCCGACGACAAGCGCGAAGAACAACGAAGGGGGAGCGTGAATCGCTGTAAGTGTTTACCGTTTTTATAAGTGTAGATTCAATATCTTAAATTTCGTTCATAATTTCATGCATTAGAATCAACAATGGTATCAGAGCTTAGATTCGTTTTAAATAGCATGAAATTGATTTGCCGGAAAATCACGACTTTGTGTCGGTAGATTTTTTTTTGAGTCGGTCGACTTTGTGTCGGCAGATTTTTTTCGAGTCGGTAAAATAGTTGTTAGCGTTGCGAACCGACGATCCCACTCGGTCGTGTTGCACACTACCGTTTAACCGCGTTAGTCGCGGTGAAAACTTTGGACGGCCGGGAAAACCGGCGGCGGCAGCAAACTCGAAAAACCGGCTGAAAAAAAAAAAAAAAAAAAATTTGCATGCAAATATTAAGGCCGAGGCAGTATAAATAAAAAAAAAAATGGAAATTTTTTTTCGTATTATATTAAGGCCGAGGCAGTAAAAAAAAAACAAGAAATTTTTTTTGTTAATTAAGGCCGAGGCAGTAGAAAAAAATTTTTTTTTGCATATTTTTTTCTCTATTAAATTAATTAGCTTTGTGCTTTAATTAATTGCATGGTTGAATTTGTATTAAAATTTAGCTATTGGTTATTGGAACTAGAAAAAAAATTTTGATTAAATGGATTGGATTTTAGTTAGAATTAATTAAATCCGATTAAGTTGGTTCATTTCAACTGGAATTTAAATTATTAGTTAATTTAATCAGACCAACTTGAACCAACTATGTTTATGTCTAGTTCGAACCATTAGTTGGTTTGACTAGATCAAGTTGATCCAATTTAATCTAAACCATCGGTTGGTTCGACCAAATTTTATCCGTTGTTTAACCTGATTAAACGGGCTAAGGTTAGACAAGAACAGATTAAGATAATCATGTCCAATTAGATTAGTTCTAAAAGGACAATAAATTCAACCTTAGAATATGATCGATCAGTCCGATGTCAGTCAATAGAGCTCCCAAACCAAGAAAATTTGTTTTTCTTGTCTGTTTATGACTTTGTGAGTTTATGCATAATTATGAATTGAATTGAACCAGTTTTGTACTGGATTGTCGGTTTTGTACTGACAATGTATATTTTTTTCAATTCTAAATATTGCACGATAGGACGGCATGGCTGGTCATAATGAGCGACTAGAGGAGCTATTGGCGGAATTCAGGACAGTTTTCTATAGTCCATTTCTCGGAGTCCAGGGCGTTATAGGACGACTGGATCGGATCTTCTGGAAACTTGAGCGGGCCGGGTTCCCCATGATTGATGATCACCGAATCGGGGAATTAATGCGTGCTCTACCAAAGAGAGCAGGGAAGGTTGCGAATCAGATATGGGCTGATCACAACTTTCGCCTCTCCTACATTGGGCTATGCAATCAGCTGCTGCGCCAACAGTTTCCTGAGGACTTTGGGGAATCTGACTCCGAGTCCGAGATGGAGGAGGATCCAGAGGAGGATCCAGAAGAAGAAGATCCCGAGATGGAGGAGGATCCAGAGGAGGATCCAGAAGAAGAAGATCCAGAGATAGATCTGATTGAAGAATTCCAAGGGGATCCTGAGGAAATTGATTGGGATCCGGACATGGATAATATGGAGATAGAGCAGGATCTAGAAGAAGAAGAAGATCCTGAAGAGACAGTAGAGGATCCTGAAGAGGCCCCAGAGGAGATTCCTCCTCCACCTGAGGTCACTCTGGTCCAGACTAGAGAGACGGGTCAATTTTTTGCTACGATCCTACTGTCCGCTCTATTGGGAGCAATATCAACCTATTTGTTCTCTTAGCTTCCTTTAGTTACTGACGTTATGTACAGTCAGTATTTATCCATGTAGTGTAATTGTCGTTATGTACGAACAGTTTAAGTAATGTTATATGTTAACAAATTTGTTAAATGATTAGTTCATTTAATGATGATTAGTTCATTATAATTAAATGATTAGTTCATTTGATGGTAATTTGTTCATTTGATGGGATGTGTGTGATATAACTAATCATTGTTTATTAGATTGGAACATACAAAGGATGAGTGGGAACGTAGTTGTCACTTGATTTTGTAAACCAACTCTATTTACAATGAGTTAGTTATTGATTACATGCATATAACATACACTGAATTACTAAATAATGCATTTATTTATGTTAGGTCATGGCAACAAAGAATATTATAGCTGAACTGAACAAAGGAGAGAAACTAAATGGGGACAACTACAAAATATGGCACCTCAAGATACAGTATGTACTTGAGGAACAAGAAGTTCTAGAAGCTGTAAATCAATTTATGGTAGAACCTGTAGACGGTGCTACCGCCCAGCATAAGCGTGATCTTGATGCCTACAAGACATGGAAGAAAAAGGACTCCACAGCAAAGGGCATTTTGATTAGTTCAATGGTTGATGACCTAGTGTATGAGTATGAGTCATTACCTTCAGCTCATGCTGTCTGGGTTGCCCTGAGAAATAAATATAGTGGAGTTAGCATAAGTAAGCTTCGCCAGCTGACAATCAAATTTGACAGCTTCAAGAAACGCCCGAATGTCACCATGACCCAACATCTTAGGGAAATGGGAAATATGATTCGAGAGCTAAAAACTGCCGGTCATGAGTTGACAGATGAACAACAGGTTCAGGCAGTTATCCGTTCCCTTCCTGATTCTTGGGAATCGATGAAGCAGAATCTTACTCACAGTGAAAGCATTAAAACTTTCATTGATGTCTCACGCCATGTTGAACTGGAGGCGGAGAGAGTAGAATCTGCAAGGATATCTGGACAAGCTTTTGTAGCTGAAGGATCTAGACCCAAGAATAAGAAGATATGGTTCAAGAAAGGAAAGGGAAAGGGAAGAGGAAAAGAAGCTGCTGCTGGGCAAGGCCCGATCAAGAAAGAGTTTAAAGGAAAGAAGTATGGAAAGAAACCTAAAAGCAAGCTGACTTGCTATAACTGTGGCAAGAAGGGCCACTTCGCTCGAGATTGTACCGAGCCAAAAAAAGGTAATTCCATATTTAACTTCTTTTCATGAGCATAATGTTGCTAGTTCAGTGTTGTTAGCTGATTCTCATCCTTTGTGGATTATAGATTCAGGAGCAACGAACCACGTAGCTCGTGATCGAGCTACGTACGTGGAGTACCGTCGGGTACCGGCTGGCAACAAATGGATATATGTGGGAAACAATGCAAGAATTGAAGTCAAAGGGATTGGCACTTGCAAGCTCAACCTACGTGGTGGACATACCTTGTTTCTGCATGATGTCCTTTATGCTCCTGATATTCAACGGAATTTGGTTTCTGTTACATGTCTTCTTGATTTGGGATATTGTATAAACTTTTACAGTCGATGTGTGGAACTTCGTATTAACTCTGTGTTAATTGGATGTGGTTATATAATGAATGGTTTCATGGTTCTTGATGTGGAACATGATATTAATTCTGGAATTAATAGTTGTTTTTCCAACATTGCTCTTGCTAGTGATGCTGATATCAATGAGGAAATTTGGCATGCTAGACTAGGACATATAGGACAGGAGAGAATGAATCGATTAGCTAAGGAGGGTCTATTAGGCTCTCGTGCTAAGATTAACTTGTCAATATGTGAGCATTGTCTTGCTGGAAAAGCAACAAGGAAACCATTTGGTAAGGCTATTAGAGCTGAGTCACCATTGCAATTAATTCATTCGGATATTTGTGGTCCGATGAATGTGAAGGCTAGACATGGAGCTTCCTATTTCATTACATTCATTGATGACTTCACACGTTTTGGTCATGTGTATTTGATATCTCATAAATATGAAGCATTGGATTGTTTCAAACATTATTTGAACGAAGTTGAGAATCAATTGGAACGTAAGGTTAAAACCTTACGCACTGACCGTGGAGGCGAGTACTTGTCTGATCAGTTCAAGACAACTTGTAATGAGCGAGGGATTATTAGACAACTAACCATCCCAGGAACTCCGCAGCAAAATGGAGTTGCTGAAAGAAGAAATCGGACTCTTCTAGATATGGTTAGGTCTATGATGGCTCAAGCTAATTTGCCAATTTCCTATTGGGGAGATGCATTATTAGCTGCGACCTACATACTTAACCGAGTGCCTTCTAAGTCTGTTCCATCTACTCCATATGAACGTTGGACAGGCAGAAAACCAGATTTGAGCAATCTGAGACCCTGGGGGTCAGCTGCCTATGTTCATGATAAGACTCACAGGTATGGAAAACTAGGACCAAGAGGTAAAAAGTGTATCTTTGTAAGGTATTCTGATACTTCTAAGGGTTATGTTTTCATTGGTGAGCAGCAAGATGGAACCGTCTCTGAAATTGAGTCAAGAGATGCCACTTTTCTCGAAACTGAATTCCCAACAAGAGGTGAAGTTGATAAGTCGATTCCTTTATTTGCAATAGAGGAAGAGGATAATGTTCCTTTATCAACAACTCAGGTATCACAGGAGATACCTGAATCTACTCAACCCAGTGGGAGTGATTTGCCAATGAATGAATTAGTTTCAGTTCCTCAACAGTCTGACCTGCGAAGAAGTAGTCGTAAGATTATTCCTCGGAGAAGGTTTGACATTGAGAATGAGGCATTAATGATACTCCCTGTTGATGATGAGGAACCTCGATCGGTTGAGGAAGCTTTGAGTTGTTCAGTTAGAGAAAAATGGAGAATTGCAATGGATGAGGAATGGAGTCAATGAGAAAGAATCAAGTTTGGGATTTAGTCGATCTTCCTCCGGGCCGAAGGGCTATTGGGAATAAATGGATTCTCAAAATTAAGAGGAAGGCAGATGGATCGATTAATCGATACAAAGCTCGTCTGGTTGCAAAAGGATATACCCAAATGGAGGGTATTGATTTTGAAGAGACATTTTCCCCAGTTGTGAAGTTTGTGTCAATACGTGTCATTTTAGCTATAGTGGCACATTATGACTTGGAATTACATCAAATGGATGTAAAAAACGGCTTTCCTTAATGGAAATCTTGACGAAGAAATCTATATGGCACAGCCAGAGGGTTATATTGCTGAAGGCCAAGAGGATAAAGTATGTAGACTTAAAAAGTCTATATATGGGCTAAAGCAAGCGTCAAGACAATGGAACATAAGATTTAATGAAGTCATTTTATCTTATGGTTTCGAAATGATCAATGAGGATCATTGTGTTTACCTCAGGGAGGATAAAGGAAAGATAGTCATTTTATCATTATATGTTGATGATATGCTAATAGCCGGAAATGACACACGGTTTGTGATAGAAGTCAAATCATGGCTTTCATCGCAGTTTGACATAATAGATATGGGTGAAGCTGAGTACATCTTAGGGGTGAAGATCATAAGGGATCGTTCAAAAAGACTTTTGGGTTTGTCTCAAGAGGCTTATATTACTAAGATGTTACAACACTTCAATATGTCTAATTGCAACATTGAACAAACTCCTATAGCGAAAGGTACTGTTCTGAGCAAAGGTATGTATCCCAAGACTCCTGATGAAATAGCCGACATGAAAAAGAAGCCATATACCAGTGCCATTGGTAGTTTAATGTATACTATGTTGTGTACACGTCCTGACATCAGCTATGCAGTTGGCTTGGTTAGCCGTTTCCAGTCAAACCCAGGATCGAGACACTGGAAAGCGGTGAAGAGAATATTCAGATATCTCAAAGGGACAGCGGATTATTGTCTCTGCTTCCAAGGATCAAAGTTGAGCCTGAAGGGCTATACAGATGCAGATTGGGCAGGAGATCTTGATGACAGAAAATCCACATCGGGTTATGCATTCTTGCTGAATGGTGGCGCCATCTCATGGAATAGCAAGAAACAAGCTTGTGTAGCTTTGTCGACAATGGAAGCCGAATATGTGGCTTGTGCAGCGGCTGTACAAGAAGCTGTCTGGCTGAGAAGATTCCTGAAGCATTTGAAGATTGCTGAGGATAGTGGGAGTCCAGTTACAGTGTTCTGTGACAATCAAGCTGCAATAGCTTTTTCCAAAGATCCCAAGTATCACAGCAAAGGCAAGCATATAGAAATCAAATATAATTATGTAAGGGATATTGTTGACAAGAAAAAGGTAGTTCTTGAGTATATCCCTACACGTGCTATGCTTGCAGATCCTTTTACTAAGCCATTGACTAAAGAATCATTTCTTGGATATGTGAAGTCCATGGGGCTTCGAAAAATGTAACACAATGTACAGACAAATTCATTATATATGAAAGTGTCATGATTTATTCAGTGTATGTATTGGTGTTACATTTTGAATAAAGTCTCGATAAGCATGTTGGCAGGTTGAGATTGGTCCACTCACATGGACAATCATCTCTATTTGTTGAGTATAAATAGAGGTAAGATCATTACTTATGGGGCAGCTTGAGTAGCTGTGAATAGAGACATACTCGTAAGTTGAGGTCGCCTTGATTTTGTATCAAGATGAGATTATTTAATGTAATAATCGAAGTAAATGTTCCCACCATTTACTAAGCCTGCTTGTAGCCAGATTGGAGTTCATAGGTTGAATTCAGGATTAGACATTGGGTATGTCTAGATCGAAATCTGTACGATGTTAATTTTGATAAAACATGCACTCTTTTGTTAAAGAGAAAAACATCGTAGCATGTGATTCATACCACATGTGCTATAACGACAATAAGGGTAGTAGGAGAATGGATCCCTGCTTCTCTATTATGTGAGACCCTTGAGATTATAAGTTAATCTCAGATTTACCCTATGTGACTATTTGGTTGTCTGCTTGAAATTTTAATCAGTGTCTGCTACCTTAGCATGTATCCTATTGGCTATGGATGATTCGGTCTATGGAACATAACTAGGAAAGCAACTGATTAGAATGAATAGATTCAAGCTAAATAGGAAGACTAAGAGAGATTTACATCATTGACACTTATTCACTGGTCGACCAATTACATTTTTTGTTGAGTACTTAAGATGTGATTGTGAATAATTGTATTGAATGGAAATATTGAACATGCTCTTGACTTAATGGTCATTACGAGGGATTAGAGATGTTCATATTGATGTAAATGTTTTAGTCTGGGGTAAAAGCAAGTGATTGATGTCTCTGATTCATGTGATAGAGCGACTAAGTAAAGTGTAATAACTTTCTTGGTATTGATCGCTCAGAGAGCAGCTAAGTTAAGTGTCACAACTTTCTTAGCAATGATTGCTCAGTATGCTTGCTGTCGCACGAATCATTTTCCCTAAAGTATGAATTGGATGTTCTGTTAGTCTATGTGACTATATGGTCTTTGTGACTATCTGGTTTTTGTATCCTAGTTATGATATGGTCTTTGTGACCTGATTCTTATATTGTCTATGTGACTTGACTTGTATGAGTGGGAGATGTAAGGAGTGGCAGCGTGTGCAGTTATTAACTGCACACGCTGCAGCGTGTGCAGTTGTTGCACACGCAGGGAGTGGGCTCGATGCCCCTCCCTCTCCACTCCTTCTACACCCCTTTGTTATCCCTATATAAGAAGGGGGGTAGGGGGTTCATTCAAGGCAAGTGTGATTAAAGGATTTGGAATTCTAGGAGTGAACATCCAAAGGGTCCGAGGGATCTGGTTCGTGATACCGAGAGGGGAAGAGCTTTCCGATCCGTGATCGCTCTTCCGACGACAAGCGCGAAGAACAACGAAGGGGGAGCGTGAATCGCTGTAAGTGTTTACCGTTTTTATAAGTGTAGATTCAATATCTTAAATTTCGTTCATAATTTCATGCATTAGAATCAACATCCATCGCACTCACTCACTGCGCTCTTTTGCCTTCTTTCAATGGCAGAGTGAAGCAGCTGCCTGCCAAGGTGCCTTTTCTTATCAGTTGAAATTCAATCCCAAATTTATTAGATAAATCATCTGCATCAGCCCGTGAGAAATAGGGGGCTCACATTGTCAGCCAATATGTACGGTATTTTACAATATGAGAATTTATATTTATTAAATTATAGTTTGAATATAAATATTCTCATCTTCTCTAATATTGTATATCCCTTCCTATTTTACATAAGAGCTACGATAAAGATCGTGTAATTTTAATATGAAATTTAACATGAATGATCCTGTCGACAAGCGAAAACCGATTTTCGTCCGACTGACTCGGTCTGACCAAGACGACCCGGTCTGCTGTAACTCAGGGGTCGGACTCGGACTCAACTAGGAATCAAGCTCAAGTCACTCGGCTCGGACCAAAATGAAGCTCACAGAATGGTGGTGTGGTTGCGAAGTGGCAGCAATCCCCTTTTTGGAGCCCCAAGGGGGGTTTATATAGAGGGAGGAAAGCCCTCTGCCATGTCAGAGATGTCTTGTCTCATTAAGGAGGAGTCAGTTGTCTGTAAGACTGACATAGCCGCCTGACACCATGTCTACACTGCCTCTGCCTCTTCTGATTTACATTAACGTTTGGTGGCCCTGTCAGGCGGCTCTGTCAGGTAATGATTATGTCAGAGGTCTGCCAGCTTGTCACTGCAAAGGTGGTCCCATAATCGTTTGGTCGGCTTGCCTTGACTAATGGCCCGAACTGGTCGGGTAAGTCTGAATCCTAAGCCTACACTTATGGAGCGAACTCAGGGCGTTCGACTAGGGGCCCCTCGACCTCGGGTGACCGACCTCGAGTGCCCAACCTCGGGTGACCGACCCTGAGTGTCCCTCGGTGANTTTTCGAGTCGGTAAAATAGTTGTTAGCGTTGCGAACCGACGATCCCACTCGGTCGTGTTGCACACTACCGATTAACCGCGTTAGTCGCGGTGAAAACTTTGGACGGCCGGGAAAACCGGCCGGCAGCAAACTCGAAAAACCGGCTGAAAAAAAAAAAAATTGCATGCAAATATTAAGGCCGAGGCAGTATAAAAAAAAAAAAAGGGAAATTTTTTTCGTATTATATTAAGGCCGAGGCAGTAGAAATAAAAAAAAAAGAAATTTTTTTTGTTAATTAAGGCCGAGGCAGTAGATAGAAAAAAATATTTTTGCATATTTTTTTCTCTATTAAATTAATTAGCTTTGTGCTTTAATTAATTGTATGGTTGAATTTGTATTAAAATTTAGCTATTGGTTATTGAAACTAGAAAAAAATTTTGATTAAATGGATTGGATTTTAGTTAGAATTAATTAAATCCGATTAAGTTGGTTCATTTCAACTGGAATTTAAATTATTAGTTAATTTAATCAGACCAACTTGAACCAACTATGTTTATGTCTAGTTCGAACCATTAGTTGGTTTGACTAGATCAAGTTGATCCAATTTAATCTAAACCATCGGTTGGTTCGACCAAATTTTATCCGTTGTTTAACCTGATTAAACGGGCTAAGGTTAGACAAGAACAGATTAAGATAATCATGTCCAATTAGATTAGTTCTAAAAAGGACAATAAATTCAACCTTAGAATATGATCGATCAGTCCCGATGTCAGTCAATAGAGCTCCCAAACCAAGAAAATTTGTTTTTCTTGTCTGTTTATGACTATGTGAGTTTATGCATAATTATGAATTGAATTGAACCAGTTTTGTACTGGATTGTCGGTTTTGTACTGACAATGTATATTTTTTCAATTCTAAATATTGCACGATAGGGACGGCATGGCTGGTTATAATGAGCGACTAGAGGACTATTGGCGGAATTCAGGACAGTTTTCTATAATCCATTTCTCGGAGTCCAGGGCGTTATAGGACGACTGGATCGGATCTTCTGGAAACTTGAGCGGGCCGGGTTCCCCATGATTGATGATCACCGAATCGGGGAATTAATGCGTGCTCTACCAAAGAGAGCAGGGAAAGTTGCGAATCAGATATGGGCTGAACACAACTTTCGCCTCTCCTACATTGGGCTATGCAATCAGCTGCTGCGCCAACAGTTTCCTGAGGACTTGGGGAATCTGACTCCGAGTCTGAAATGGAGGAGGATCCTGAACCCGAGGAGAATCTCGAGGAAGAAGAGAATCCCGAGATTCTTGAATACGAAGAAGATCCCGAGATGGAGGAGGATCCAGAGGAGGATCCAGAAGAAGAAGATCCCGAGATGGAGGAGGATCCAGAGGAGGATCCAGAAGAAGAAGATCCAGAGATAGATCTGATTGAAGAATTCCAAGGGGATCCTGAGGAAATTGATTGGGATCCGGACGTGGATAATATGGAAATAGAGCAGGATCTAGAAGAAGAAGAAGATCCTGAAGAGACAGTAGAGGATCCTGAAGAGGTCCCAGAGGAGATTCCTCCTCCACCTGAGGTCACTCTGGTCCAGACTAGAGAGACGGGTCAATTTTTAGCTACGATCCTACTGTCCGCTCTATTGGGAGCAATATCAACCTATTTGTTCTCTTAGCTTCCTTTAGTTACTGACGTTATGTACAGTCAGTATTTATCCATGTAGTGTAATTTCGTTATTACGAACAGTTTAAGTAATGTTATATGTTAACAAATTTGTTAAATGATTAGTTTTATTTAATGATGATTAGTTCATCATAATTAAATGATTAGTTCATTTAATGATGATTAGTTCATTATAATTAAATGATTAGTTCATTTGATAGTAATTTGTTCATTTGATGGGATGTGTGTGATATAACTAATCATTGTTTATTAGATTGGAACTACAAAGGATGAGTGGGAACGTGGTTGTCACTTGATTTTGTAAAACCAACTCTATTTACAATGAGTTAGTTATTGATTACATGCATATAACATACACTGAATTACTAAATAATGCGTTTATTTATGTTAGGTCATGGCAACAAAGAATATTATAGCTGAACTGAACAAAGGAGAGAAACTAAATGGGGACAACTACAAAATATGGCACCTCAAGATACAGTATGTACTTGAGGAACAAGAAGTTCTAGAAGCTGTAAATCAGTTTATGGTAGAACCTGTAGACGGTGCTACCGCCCAGCATAAGCGTGATCTTGATGCCTACAAGACATGGAAGAAAAAGGACTCCACAGCAAAGGGCATTTTGATTAGTTCAATGGTTGATGACCTAGTGTATGAGTATGAGCCATTGCCTTCAGCTCATGCGGTCTGGGTTGCCCTGAGAAATAAATATAGTGGAGTTAGCATAAGTAAGCTTCGCCAGCTGACAATCAAATTTGACAGCTTCAAGAAACGCCCGAATGTCACCATGACCCAACATCTTAGGGAAATGGGAAATATGATTCGAGAGCTAAAAACTGCCGGTCATGAGTTGACAGATGAACAACAGGTTCAGGCAGTTATCCGTTCCCTTCCTGATTCTTGGGAATCGATGAAGCAGAATCTTACTCACAGTGAAAGCATTAAAACTTTCATTGATGTCTCACGCCATGTTGAACTGGAGGCGGAGAGAGTAGAATCTGCAAGGATATCTGGACAAGCTTTTGTAGCTGAAGGATCTAGACCCAAGAATAAGAAGATATGGTTCAAGAAAGGAAAGGGAAAAGGAAGAGGAAAAGAAGCTGCTGCTGGGCAAGGCCCGATCAAGAAGGAGTTTAAAGGAAAGAAGTATGGAAAGAAACCAAAAAGCAAGCTGACTTGCTATAACTGTGGCAAGAAGGGCCACTTCGCTCGAGATTGTACCGAGCCGAAAAAGGTAATTCCATATTTAACTTCTTTTCATGAGCATAATGTTGCTAGTTCAGTGTTTTAGCTGATTCTCATCCTTTGTGGATTATAGATTCAGGAGCAACGAACCACGTAGCTCGTGATCGAGCTACATACGTGGAGTACCGTCGGGTACCAGCTGGTAACAAATGGATATATGTAGGAAACAATGCAAGAATTGAAGTCAAAGGCATTGGCACTTGCAAGCTCAACCTTCGTGGTGGACAAACGTTGTTTCTACATGATGTCCTTTATGCTCCTGATATTCGACGGAATTTGGTTTCCGTTACTTGTCTTCTTGATTTGGGCTATTGTATAAACTTTTACAGTCGTTGTGTGGAACTTCGAATTAACTCTGTGTTAATTGGGTGTGGTTATGTAATGAATGGTTTCATGGTTCTTGATGTGGAACATGATATTAATTGTGGAATTAATAGTTGTTTTTCAAACATTGCTCTTGCTAGTGATGCTGATATCAATAAGGAAATTTGGCATGCTAGACTAGGACATATAGGACAAGAAAGAATGAATCGATTAGCTAAGGAGGGTCTATTAGGCTCTCATGCTAAGATTAACTTGTCAGTATGTGAGCATTGTCTTGCTGGAAAAGCAACGAGGAAACCATTTGGTAAGGCTATTAGAGCTGAGTCACCATTGCAATTAATTCATTCGGATATTTGTGGTCCGATGAATGTGAAGGCTAAACATGGAGCTTCCTATTTCATTACATTCATTGATGACTTCACACGTTTTGGTCATGTGTATTTGATATCTCATAAATATGAAGCATTGGATTGTTTCAAACGTTATTTGAACGAAGTTGAGAATCAATTGGAACGTAAGGTTAAAACCTTACGCACTGACCGTGGAGGTGAATACTTGTCTGATCAGTTCAAGACAACTTGTAATGACCGAGGGATTATTAGACAGCTAACGATCCCTGGAACTCCACAGCAAAATGGGGTTGCTGAAAGAAGAAATAGAACTCTTCTAGATATGGTTAGGTCTATGATGGCTCAAGCTAATTTGTCAATTTCCTATTGGGGAGATGCATTATTAGCTGCGACCTACATACTTAACCGAGTGCCTTCCAAGTCTGTTCCATCTACTCCATATGAACGTTGGACAGGCAGAAAACCAGATTTGAGTAATCTGAGACCCTGGGGGTCAGCTGCCTATATTCATGATAAGACTCACAAATATGGAAAACTAGGACCAAGAGGTAAAAAGTGTATCTTTATAAGGTATTCTGATACTTCTAAGGGTTATGTTTTCATTGGTGAGCAGCAAGATGGAACCGTCTCTGAAATTGAGTCAAGAGATGCCACTTTTCTCGAAACTGAATTCCCAACAAGAGGTGAAGTTGATAAGTCGATTCCTTTATTTGCAATAGAGGAAGAGGATAATGTTCCTTTATCAACAACTCAGGTATCACAAGAGATACCTGAATCTAGTCAACCCAGTGGGAGTGATTTGCCAATGAATGAATTAGTTTCAGCTCCTCAACAGTCCGACTTACGAAGGAGTAGTCGTAAGATTATTCCTCGGAGAAGGTTTGACATTGAGAATGAGGCATTAATGATACTCCCTGTTGACGATGAGGAACCTCGATCGGTTGAGGAAGCATTGAGATGTTCAGTCAGAGAAAAATGGAGAATTGCAATGGATGAGGAAATGGAGTCGATGAGAAAGAATCATGTTTGGGATTTAGTCGATCTTCCTCCGGGCCGAAGGGCTATTGGGAATAAGTGGATTCTCAAAATCAAGAGGAAAGCAGATGGATCGATTAATCGATACAAAGCTCGTCTGGTTGCAAAAGGATATACACAAATGGAGGGTATTGATTTTGAAGAGACATTTTCCCCTGTTGTGAAGTTTGTGTCAATACGTGTCATTTTAGCTATAGTAGCACATTATGACTTGGAATTACATCAGATGGATGTAAAAACGGCTTTCCTTAATGGTAATCTCGACGAGGAAATATATATGGCACAACCAGAAGGTTATATTGCTGAAGGCCAAGAGGATAAAGTATGTAGACTTAAAAAGTCTATATATGGGCTAAAGCAAGCGTCGAGACAATGGAACATAAGATTTAATGAAGTCATTTTATCTTATGGTTTCGAAATGATCAATGAGGATCATTGTGTATACCTCAAGGAGGATAAAGGAAAGATTGTCATATTATCGTTATATGTTGATGATATGCTAATAGCTGGAAATGACATACAGTTTGTGATAGAAATCAAATCGTGGCTTTCATCACAATTTGACATAATAGATATGGGAGAAGCCGAGTACATCTTAGGAGTTAAGATCATTAGAGATCGATCGAAAAGACTTTTGGGTTTGTCTCAAGAAGCTTATATTACTAAGATGTTACAACACTTCAATATGTCAAATTGCAACATTGAACAAACTCCTGTAGCGAAAGGAACTGTTCTGAGCAAAAGTATGTATCCCAAGACTCCTAATGAAATAGCCAACATGAAGAAAAAACCATATGCCAGTGCCATTGGTAGTTTAATGTACACTATGTTGTGTACACGTCCTGACATCAGCTATGCAGTTGGCTTGGTTAACCGTTTCCAGTCAAACCCAGGATCGAGACACTGGAAAGCGGTGAAGAGAATATTCAGATATCTCAAAGGGACAGCGGATTATTGTCTCTGCTTCCAAGGATCAAAGTTGAGCCTGAAGGGCTACTCAGATGCAGATTAGGCTGGAGATCTTGATGACAGAAAATCCACATCGGGCTATGCTTTCTTGCTGAATGGTGGCGCTATCTCATGGAATAGCAAGAAACAAGCTTGTGTAGCTTTGTCGACAATGGAAGCCGAATACGTGGCTTGTGCAGCGGCTATACAAGAAGCTGTCTGGCTGAGAAGATTCCTGAAGCATTTGAAGATTGCTGAGGATAGTGGGAGTCCAGTTACAGTGTTCTGTGACAATCAAGCTGCAATAGCTTTTTCCAAAGATCCCATGTATCACAGCAAAGGCAAGCATATAGAAATCAAATATAATTATGTAAGGGATATTGTTGACAAGAAAAAGGTAGTTCTTGAGTATATCCCTACACGTGCTATGCTTGCAGATCCTTTTACTAAGCCATTGACAAAAGAGTCATTTCTTGGACATGTGAAGTCTTTGGGACTTCGAAAAATGTAACACATTGTAATGACGATCAATTTTAAATGAAAGTGCCATGATTTATTCAGTGTAAATGTATTTGTTACATTTGGATAAAAGCAAATGTATTTGTTACATTTAGATAAAAGTAAATGTATTTGTTACATTTAGATAAAGTCTCGATAAGCATGTTGGCAGGTTGGGATTGGTCCGCTCACATGGACAATCATCTCTATTTGTTGAGTATAAATAGAGGTAAGACCATTACTTATGGGACAGCTTATGTAGCTGTGAATAGAGACATACTCGTAAGTTGAGGTCGCCTTGATTTTGTATCAAGATGAGATTATTTAATGTAATAATCGAAGTAAATGTTCCCACCATTTACTAAGCCTGCTTGTAGCCAGATTGGAGTTCATAGGTTGAATTCAGGATTAGACATTGGGTATGTCTAGATCGAAATCTGTACGATGTTAATTTTGATAAAACATGCACTCTTTTGTTAAAGAGAAAAACATCGTAGCATGTGATTCATACCACATGTGCTATAGCGACAATAAGGGTAGTAGGAGAATGGATCCCTGCTTCTCTATTATGTGAGACCCTTGAGATTATAAGTTAATCTCAGATTTACCCTATGTGACTATTTGGTTGTCTGCTTGAAATTTTAATCAGTGTCTGCTACCTTAGCATGTATCCTATTGGCTATGGATGATTCGGTCTATGGAACATAACTAGGAAAGCAACTGATTAGAATGAATAGATTCAAGCTAAATAGGAAGACTAAGAGAGATTTACATCATTGACACTTATTCACTGGTCGACCAATTACATTTTTTGTTGAGTACTTAAGATGTGATTGTGAATAATTGTATTGAATGGAAATATTGAACATGCTCTTGACTTAATGGTCATTACGAGGGATTAGAGATGTTCATATTGATGTAAATGTTTTAGTCTGGGGTAAAAGCAAGTGATTGATGTCTCTGATTCATGTGATAGAGCGACTAAGTAAAGTGTAATAACTTTATTGGTATTGATCGCTCAGAGAGCAGCTAAGTTAAGTGTCACAACTTTCTTAGCAATGATTGCTCAGTATGCTTGCTGTCGCACGAATCATTTTCCCTAAAGTATGAATTGGATGTTCTGTTAGTCTATGTGACTATATGGTCTTTGTGACTATCTGGTTTTTGTATCCTAGTTATGATATGGTCTTTGTGACCTGATTCTTATATTGTCTATGTGACTTGACTTGTATGAGTGGGAGATGTAAGGAGTGGCAGCGTGTGCAGTTATTAACTGCACACGCTGCAGCGTGTGCAGTTGTTGCACACGCAGGGAGTGGGCTCGATGCCCCTCCCTCTCCACTCCTTCTACACCCCTTTGCTCCCCTATATAAGAAGGGGGGTAGGGGGTTCATTCAAGGCAAGTGTGATTAAAGGATCACCAAGGGGAGTGAACATCCAAAGGGTCCGAGGGATCTGGTTCGTGATACCGAGAGGGGAAGAGCTTTCCGATTCTGTGATCGCTCTTCCGACGACAAGCGCGAAGAACAACGAAGGGGGGGCGTGAATCGCTGTAAATGTTTACCGTTTTTATAAGTGTAGATTCAATATCTTAAATTTCGTTCACAATTTCATGCATTAGAATCAACAGTGACATGCTCTTTAATGTAAATGTGACATCTTAGCATAGACATTTCTTATAAAATAACTTATTCGTTCAACTAAAAAGGGGGCGGATTGGGGTTTATACATATTTCATCAATATTGATTTTCTTCTTATTTTTCTACCGTTGAAGATGTAACTTGAGTGTCGAGAGTGCAAGGACGGGACATCCCATCTCTTTGCAGGTTCTTCTGACGACAAGGATAGTTCATCGACAACGACGAAGGTATCACCTTCCTCCCTCTAGGTCATGACGATTTTGTCAAATATTCCAATCACATCATAACAGTCCATCTTATCGTTTCCCGACAACATCATTAGGTTAGGATAAATTTTACTAAATTAAATACCCAATACCAACTTAAAAACAGAAAGTAAATGCGGCTACATAATTAATAACAAGAAGAAGCCTTGCGTACAGTGATCTCGCTGTCCAATTCTCCGGCGTCAGCACCGGAGACCACCGCCGCCACCGTCTCTTCAGGTCACTTTTCTAGCATCGGCGATTTATTCGCCAACATGGCCTTCAATTACGGTCTCCTGTTCTTCACCTTCTTGCTGATTCTCCTTGGAATTGTCGTCGTCGCCGGCTTCCTCTCTAACCGCGGCAGCCGCCCCAGCCACCCCGAGCCGCCCGAGGAGGAGTATGTCCCCTGGAAAGCGGAGGCCGAGATGGCAGCAATGCAGGTGCCTACGGTTCTCTGCTCGGCGGCGGCGACAAAACTAAATGGCTTTGCGGTGGTGTGCTCCATTTGCCTGACGGAGTTCGCCGAGGGAGACGCTCTGCGGTTGCTGCCGGCGTGCATCCACGGCTTCCACATACAGTGCGTCGAGGCATGGCCGGTGGCGAAGGGGTCGTGCCCCAACTGCCGCCTCGCGTGCGGCGGCGCCCAGCCCCACTGCCCGCCAGATGATGCGCCGCCAGTTTAGACTGTAGTTACGTAATTTAATTAATTATTAGCTGCTTAGTATTAACTTAATCCATCGTTAGTTAATTAACTATCTCTTGTAATTGTAGAGGGGTACCGTGATTAGGTTCGAGATATTATTGATTTTTTTTTTACTGATAGTAGATCCGAGAATATTGACTATCAGAATAAATCTTCACGTATATTTTTTTTTATTTATCCTGATAGTCGATAAATTTTTATGAGATCATCATCTCCAAAGTTAATAGATTCGAAAATTTAGATATCCGAATTATAAAAAAAACACTGTTAACATGTTAATGACATTGGTTTTCCTTTTTTATATTTGAATTTTTTGAAAAGAAATATACTAATTATGCATTTTCAGAGTTAAAACAAATCAAACTTATAATTAGGGTCAGCAGTAACTTCAATTTAAATTAAATATCCAATGAGATATTTTTTATTGATTAGAAATTAACTTCAAAATCTATCTAATAAACACACGTACATCTATCAACTGTTCAAATTCACAAGAGCGAATAAATATCATAGGCGAATATCATTATATTCACATTAAACCTGTATCTTTCAATCCAAGACATTCTGCAGTCTGTTTGGCACAGTCACGTAAAATTTAAATACATCACACATTTTATCCTTACAGGATGGGCTATCGATTAACATATGGGAAATTATTATCTTGAGATTTAAGGGTCAAATTTTAACGAAGTTAGGTACATATCCTTCCTTATGTACTAGTCATTATTTGAACCAATAGTCCTCATAATTTATCTCTTCTATGATAAATTAACTGAGGCACTGGAACAAGCAAATCGCCTTTACCATTATTTCTAACATTCTCCTGATCTGCCAATTATTAATTTCCTTGATTTTTAGATTCTTTTTAATCATCAATTAGTTTTGATCGAAAGTCAGTGACCTAATTGTATCAGATTCACTTGAATCTAGCACCATTCTATTTTTGACACTCTCCTAAGTCGAACCTCGCTCAATTTCCCTATTTTTGAACTTTTTTCAGCCATGATTATCACCACCTGGGCACATCAAATTCTTCCAAACCTGCACACAACTAATGATCTTCGCCAGATGACATCCTTTTGTATTACCATTCTTAGGCTGGCCATCATCTCCATCAGAGTATTAACCATGATTTCCATGACCATATCAAACAATTCTCATAAATGTTTCATGAAAACCAGAACCGTATCTACTATCAAATCTAAATCCAGAACCATATCAAATCTATTTCCAGAGGCCAACATGATATCAATTACACAAGTAGCTAGTTGAGAATGATGGAAAGGCACCTTAACTCAAACAACTTAACAGAGCAATAAACAGCACTGGAAAAAGGCATAGAGAGAATAAAACTAAATATGATTCATTTTTTAGCTAAACAAATGCCACATCTTTGTGACAGGTTAGACTGGTCATACACGGTAGGCTTTCAGCATCATCAGTTGTTGATGGATGTTCGAAAATATTACATGAAAAGATATTGAACAGAGAATTTAAGAGGGAGAAAGAAACCTTACAGACAACGAAAGGGTGACAATTTTCTCATTCATTTTTGGTTTTGCAACAGAAGATTTGTTGGTAGAAGTTCCTTTTTATGCTGCGAAATTACACTGGCGTACAAGCTCCATATCATAATCCACATACTTTGTCCACAAAGGCAGGAATTGATTCATGGCAATATCAAGCCAAGGTTTCATATTTCCATTAAAATGCACGACAGCCGCATTATTTATCTCCTCCATGCTAATACTTGGATTATATCCTAGTCCAAGCACATGCCAGGATTTGTCCAAGGGTTTGGTTGTGGAGTAGAATGTGATCAATCCTGGTGGAAGGGTACCTAATTTCCAAAGTGTTCGATTTTCATTCTGCAACAACAAGTGTTTCAGTAATCATTATAAAAAATAAACGATAATGGAATATCGATAGTAAAAGATAATAAGATATCATATCTACAAATTAAGTTATGCAACAATCTCTTCCTAGTATATCTGAATGATACAGTGCAAAAAAAAAAAAAAACTTTATGTTTGGGCAGGTTGAAGGCGTCCTTTTTTTCCTAAAAAATATTTGTTTTTTTTATGTTAATAAGAATATTAGCAAAGAAAGGGCAAGGATTACGATAGGTTAAAAATTTTAAACTACATAGAAAATACATAAGGCAAAAGCGTGTTTAGCTGTTAATGTAAATGTTACTATCACAATATGGTAAGAGCACATTGCTAGGCTGAAAGAACTACATATGCAAGTCATTGTTGGTAGTTGTTGCCTCAAAAAAGCTATATTCAGTTTTCCATTTTATCAAAATGATTTTCTTTAGTAACAAATGTAATTTTGCAAATGATACCACTAGAAAGTTGGCAACTTACAAGATTCTGCCAATAATGATACTGTTCAGTGCACTTCTCCTTCCTCCATGCATCAAGATCGAAGAAATTCATCCCATATGCCCACCCACATGCCTTGGGGTCGAACTTCTCCTTGATCAAGGGGTGTGAGAAATTCATATACTGTGCATAACGGTGAAAAGACCCAAAGCATGTCTCAACTGCTCCATTCACCTTCCCATCCATATCAATTTTCCATAATGCCGTGAGATCCCGCTGCACCACAATATCATCATCCAAGAACAGAATTCTGTGCAGTTTTGGGTACATCTCAGGCAAATAAAACCTTAAATGGTTCAGCATAGATAGGTACTTGGGGTTCCTAAACTTCATGTTGGTAGTGTCCTTGGTGGCATTTTCTAGCTTGTTCTCGAAATAGAACCGCTGAAGGTTAGCAGATTCTAGCTGCCGGAGAACAGGCACGTAAGAGGAGTTGAGGAACTTGTAGTCCTCGTAGGCCACAATTTCGATGTGGGCACCGGCGTAATCTTTCGAACGAAACATAACCTGCATTGCCCCAAGGTTCATCCTATCTGTAACAACGTGAAAGACATGCTTCCAAGGCTCACGAGCGTTGCTGACGGCAGAGTTTAGCACCACAGACGCCGCGAGGACATTGTCCGAGAAGATGGCATAATGGTAGAGTTTCGGATCTTCGAGCTGGGGCGGAGGAATAGGAGGATCAACGTATCGATCAGGGTGGGAAATTCTCTCTTCCATGAGACGCATGGCGAGGCAATGCAGTCTCTTGGGGATGGACTTCGCGGCAATCATGGAGGAGAAAGCACCAGCCTTCTTAGCCTTGGAGAGCTGCTCGTTGACGGCAAAGATGGTATCTTTCAGTTTCTGAATCTTGAGTTGATTGTCGAAGAAGTCCTTGGCGTCAGCAATGAGGAAGCGAGTAGCACGTATGCGTTCCTTAACGCCGCGCTCGAAACCCCGGACCGAGTCCTCGTTGAGCGGCGCGGTGGGGTCGAGGAGAGGGCGGTGGGCGGCGAGGAGAAGGGAGAGGTTGCGAGCTAACTCAGCGAAGACACGCGTCTGCTTCGAGCTCTCTAGATTGAGACGGCGCGCGTACGAGGCGTAGGAAGAGGCAACGGCTGCGTGGTCTCCGGCCTGCTTCCGTACCAGCTCCGCCCGCGCCTTTAAGGGGTCCGATCGGAGGGCCAGCACCGATCTACGCGAAAAATGGAGGCTAGGTAAGTACAGATCTGAGGCGGCAGATGACGTCGATGACGAGTTCTCCTCCGTACCGGCCACCACCGGCACCGTGGCGGCGGAGGGGAGGATAAAGAATGCCGCAGCGAAGATGCCAATGATGAGGAGGAAGAAGTGCCGCGTCGCAGAATTACGCTTGGATCTCCAATTGGAGATTGCCATTTTGCCTAGGGTTTGGGAATCAACTTGAGGAGAGAAACCAAACCAGCGAGAGGAAGAGGAGCAGGCGCAGAAGGACAGACAGACAGACAGACAAGTGAAGTGGAAACAGAGCTTTTTATTTATTAGCTTAATTAATTCAATATTTATTAACCGTGCGACTATTGTGTTTAATTGAGTATTAATATATTATAATCTTAGTGGCGAATACGATGCCACTAAGGATCGATATAGATTAACGTAAAACGGCGAGGAGAGTGTTCGTGATTGGCTAATTTCAGTAGGGGTCCACTATAGTGGAGTGCGAGAGTGGTGGCGTCGATCAGTTTCGCGGATGAGTGTAACGGCGGTGGGTTCGGAATGAGATTAGAATAATAAATGAAATATGGACGACAGTTGTGCACTTGATCGGACACATGCGCCTCGGCCTAATCGGTCGGTGGAACGGGTCGGACCGCACAGATAGTGAGCTGCGGATTGCTAGCGGGCCGGATCAAAGCCACGTTGAAAAGAGGCGGGTTTGTGGCCCCTACGATTTTATGTAATTTACAGACCATAAAATAATTTTTTAAAAATTAATCTGATTAGATTATTATTCTCATTTTCTATAAAATATTTCTGTATTTATTTTTTATTATATAATTTGATTTAACAATTGTGATAGGACGACCGTGTCCTAGCCGGAGCAGATCTAACCGGTGCCATAACTACCCCGGCTCGTTTATGGGTTTGGCTCAACGGGCACAGGAGCTCCACCCCCGAAGTATTCAAAAAAAGCGAGGGCGGCGATGAGTACCCTCGGCGGAGAGAAGGGGAGTGGAGTCGGCGGCTCGGTGAAGACGCCGGCGGATTTCCTCAAGTCGATCCGAGGGCGTCCCGTCGTGGTTAAGCTCAACTCGGGGGTCGATTACCGAGGTCGCTCTTCCCCCTTGCTTTTTTCCCCCTTCTGTGGAGTTTTTTATTTCGTTCTTTTTCGGGGTTCCCTCTTTGCGCTGGAAACTTCTCTTTCCATGTGGATGTTTGCGTTTTTCGCGTTGTTTGTTCGTTCTGGAGGCCAGATCATTCGTGAATTTGTAGGGTTGTGCCCTAATATTACTTAAGAATTTGTAGCGATTCTCTGTATCAATTGATTGTGCTGGTTAAGTTCAACATCATGATTTTAGGAGAAATTATGAAGGCGAACAGTATACACCTATATGAGCAACCTCTTTGGTTTTGATCTTAGACTGCATTATCATTTTTTCAGCTGTACATTATTTGTAATGTAAATTGGAAGCCCTATTGGAATTAAGAAGTAGAGAAAAATAAAGATAATGCTTCCTGTTCTTTGGGTTCAGCATCTTCAATAATACTTGTTCAAATATCTGAACTATTTCTTTGATTCAGGTAGTTTCAAGTTACTGAGAGTGGTTATGGAATGTAAGTTTGGTCTTGAACCTTCGGGACTTATCCTACTTCCCTGGAAATCTGTTTGGCAATTTTCCAACTTTTGGAGTCTTGAAAGGGATGCTGGATATTTTACTTAACCTCATGATATTTTGATTTAATACGCTTCTATTCATGATGTTTTAGCTAACTTTGTTGAGGGCTTGATTGCTGAAGTTGATACGTAGTTACACATGTTGTATTTTGCTCATCTGAAATTAATTGAATAGTTGGTATCCTGAAACTGCCTTTGCACCCATGTTAATATCTCAGCTCACTGGATACCATTCCCTACCTTCATTAACTTGCAATCATATGCCCCTCAACAATGTCTCTCTTGTTTTCCTCTAAATCTGTTGTTAAAGGGAAATTAATGTCCAATATTCTATGCAGTTTTCTTCCAAATTCACCTAGATGATCGGATTTTAAATCCTTGCATATGAAATTTAATGGAGGGCTAGAATCCATGTAGGTGATTCTTTAGTTGAGATTCACAAGATTTGATGATAACAGTGTTTTTAAATATAGTTTAGATTACCTTCAGGTTTACCTTGAAGAAACTAGGTTTGAAATTTTGACTACTACCATTGGCCCATTTATCCTTGGTCATGGCCTATAACTTCAATGGTGTGTTGATTCATGGGAATAACTATTATATTCCCTACGATTTTCCATGGAATTATCAATCCTATGTCTGGTTGCAAAAGTGACCTTGAAATACTTATTCCTTTGGAATAGTTGTTCTAAATTCATAAGAAATGGCTATTCTTCTAGCAATAACTGTTCCTTATTATTGTATTCTTCAAATAATACATTTTGTTGGCTTGATCAGATACATAGGGCCGAAGAAAATGGGTGGGTAGCTATAGGGCGGACCAAAGAGATCAATGGTCGGACCTGTCAGGTGGACAGGAAGGATTTGTTGGGTCTAATGAACAGGTCAGATTTGTTTCGTTGAACAGATTATTCGAGGCCAGAAGGATGTGCTAGATCAGGTCGTTGAAGGGTTTGTTCGGCCTAATGAGTTTGAGGGACCAATTGGGCCGGCTAATTGAGCCAAGTATGCAAGTCAAATTGGGTGGGTAGTTGAACTAATAAGAGAGCCAAGCACTAGTTGGGCAGGCTAGGGAAGCTGGTCTAGCTGGTCAAACAAAGTGAGTCGGTCAGGTCAGACAAATCGTATTCACATAAGGCTGGTAGATTAGTTGGATCGGTAAGAAAGGTGAGATTGGAAGTGCCACTCAGGGCAGTTGGGCAAGATGGGTTGATTTACCAATTGAGTTGGTCAGTAGTAGTCAGGAGTCGGGCTGAACAGACCAATCAGGCTGGTCAGATTGGATGAGGTAATCAAAATGTCTGATTGGTCAGATGGAACTGACCGGCTGAGCAGATTGTGGGAAAAGACGAGTTAGGCAAATTATTTATCTAAGACATCATTATCAATGCAAAAACCCTACTTCTTTCTTGTGTTTTTATTACAATATTCCTTCCTAGTAAATGGAAAGTAGTTATTTTATGTCTATTCCATTATAGGATCGAAAATAAAGGATACCCATGCCCTTTTGAGTTCTTTTTCTATTTTATTCCCGGGAATAACGGATGTACTCCTATCTATTTTTGTTCAATGAACCAAATGCACCACAAAAGTGTGGTACCGAACATATGGAAAACATCTTAATTGGATGATGGGACGAATAGTCAGGTGCCAGCTCTAAGCATAGCCTTTTTATAATGGGTAGTTGTTCCATCAGTTTATAATTACAACTTAGATTTTTACAGTTGTTGGAGAAATGCATCCTAAAGAAAATATGCCTATGTCGTTTGAAAGGTTCCATATGAATGAAGTAATACGGTTGGGTTTATTTTTTCTTCCTACTAAAGGAATTGGGAGTCATTACCAGTGTTGATTGTTATCCTCATATTTTCTTTTATACTTCTCATGAAGCACCTGGATTGTAGGTATTCTTGCCTGTCTGGATGGATACATGAATATTGCAATGGAACAAACAGAGGAGTATGTTAATGGGCAGCTGAAAAACAAGTATGGTGATGCATTTATCAGGGGAAATAATGGTACATCCGAGGATCTACATTTCCTTGACCTATTTTGCTGGTGTTGCATTACCTAACCTCTTTCGTGTTCTTAATGCAGTTCTATACATAAGCACTTCAAAACGGACTCTTGCCGAAGGTCCTTGACAGTTCTCCAAAGTCTGACTTGTGTCTTCTCGATCCATCGACCGAGCTGAACTTTCTTGTTTTTGGATTAAATGTTTGAAGAATTTGATGGGCTGCTTCCTACGTTTGGTTATTGTTCTGAGGCCAGTTCTCACGTCATAATTATTACTTCGTTAGAAATTGGCACATTAGTTTGGTTAAAAGGACATCACCAATGCTATGTTTGACTCCGTCATGGAATGCCATCTCTTAGGGAGGAATACCTATTTCTATTTCTAGTTATAAAATAGGGATGGAATACATAAGGAATTTACAATTCCTGTATTTGATTTCATGGACATTTACAAAGAAGTTGACAATATATACAAGAGACCCCTAAACTAGGGATGCAAATGAATCGAATGTAGGCTGGTCGCATCATTGTTTTGAGTTCAGTAAAAAAAAAAATTGTATTTGAAAATTTTGAATTTGAGTTAATTTGAATATGTTTGATATTTTTTTAATAGAATTTGAATTTATAATATTTTATTTTTGATTTTTTACATAATTTTTAAGCAAGTTGGAATAGATTTGATAGTGGTAAAAAGGAGAGCAAATCTTCTGTCCCAAAATTTTCTCTGTTTCGTGTCCCAACTCGTCGGTGATGGCCGGCGAGTTCTCCGATCATCGATTGGACAGCATCGGCGGCCTCCAGTCGCCGTCCCAAACAAAATTATACCCTAGGAGGTACGGTGAACTCGTCGGGGATTGTCGCAATTGCGATCTCGCTGGATTCATCGTCGAATCCGGCGAGATTGCAATTGCGACGATCTCGACCAATTTATTGTTCTCCCAGGATATTGTTTGATTTCAAACGACGATCGGAGACTAATGATGGTGTTCGATAGACGATCGGAGGATTCGTCGGCCATCGTCGACGAGTTGGGACATGGGGACAGAGAGAATCTCGGGACAAAGGATCCTGTTTGGGTAAAAAGTGATTTGTTGATCATCTTTAATTTATTTAAGGATTAATATGGAGAACATAAATTACGAAAAGGAAAGATATTTTCTAGGGATTTGATTTTAGATTTCATCGTCATAATATTTTATGCATTAGCTATTAGTTTTGTCCGTGGGATAAGTTGAAATAGATTTGAGCACCATAGAGATAGTATTAATGAAATGATTAAGTGGGACAAGTTGAAATAAATTTGAGCAATACTATTAATGAAATGATTAATTTCTATTAATGGTGTAGGATAATTGTGGGAGTTTGTCAAGATGATGGATTTATTATCTTTTTTTTAATGAACGCTCACTGAGCTACACAATCGAATAATCAGACTGTCTCGGCCAACACTTAAATTAACGGATATATTCTAAAGGCAGATTTTCTGTACCAGTTTTCTCAGGGCTCGTTTGTCCCATTCTCCGATGACGATCGGTAAGTCGTTCAATCGTCGATCAGACATCACCGGCAGCCTTTGACCATCGCCCTGAACAAAACTATACCTGGAGGGTACAGTGAACCCGTTAGAATTGCTGCAATTACGGCCAATAGTGTAGCACTTAAATTAACGGATATATTCTGAAGGCAGATCTTCTGTACCAGTTTTCTCCTGGCTCGTCTGTCCCACTCTTCGGCGACGGCCGGTGAGTCGTCCAATCGTCGATCGGACACCATCGGCAACCTCCGGCCACTGCTCCGAATAAAACTATACCTGGAGGGTACAGTGAACCCGTCGGAATTGCTGCAATTGCGATTCTCGTCAGATTCACCGTCGAATTCGACGAGATTGCAATTGCAGCAATTCCGACTAATTCACCGTTCTTCCAGAATATCATTTGATTCGGGACGATGATAAAAAACCATCGATGATGTCCGATCGACGATCGGATGACTCGTCGACCGTCGCTGGAGAGTGGGACAAGTAGGAAGGGGCAAAAGTGGGACAGAGGATCCCGTTTGATATATTCCGGGTTAGGCGGGATATAGGATGCCAACTAAAAATATAAATAAATAATTCGGATAATCAACTCAATACAATAAAAAAAATTAACGAGGTTTTTTCAATCTCGGATGATCGGGTTGATCCCATGAAAATTTTCTATCGGCCGTTAGGATAAATCGAAAAATACTCGCAGTGGGTGATATAGAAGTCTAGCGTCCCAAAATTCATATGCTATTTGATTTTTTTTTTTATAAAATACGTCATAGAGATCGAATCGTAGATATAGATATCTAAGATGACAACTCGTCCACTGCACCGGCCCGCGATCAATTCAGTAAGATAACAAAAAAAAATGATGAACTAGGCAGCAGACAAATTGAATCTGTGATGACCGGTCCGGCCCCACGGAAGTTTTCCACCGGTCACTGGGGTAAATCGGGAAGCGCTCGCGGTGGGCAGTCTAGAAGACCAGCGTCCCAGGGTTCGCGTCCCATTTGGAGGAAAAATTTTTGTAAAATGCGCTGTAGTTGGGGATTGAATCATGGATACCTAAATTAACAACTAGTTGTCCTAACGCTGCACCACAGCCCGGGGGCATTCAGTAAGATAACAAGGATTGATGCCTGATGGATTGAAGAGTCGTTCATTAGGCGAATTCACGGTGGAGATCGGTCTCTCCGTCGGTAATCGAAATGGGCACTCTGTCCCCCGGCGCCTGCTATGCCTTCCTGGCCGCGACCTCCTCCCTCGCCGCCGGCCGCAACCCTCGGCCTATCTCGTCCCTCAACGTCGCGCAGGTGCCCTCCTCGTTCGTTGTTCTCGGTTTTTGTCGCTGCTTGTTGTCCTCGCTCTGGATTGTAGCTTGAGGATATCCTGCCCCCTTTTGGAGTATATTTATTTTGCTACAATCCTCGTTCGCGCGCCTTAATTGCAACTCCCTGTAGTTTTTTTTTGGTTGTTATGTTAAATCGTGGTTTTGCGCGCTTGCTTGGTTATGTGCTTTCACAAAAATAAGAGTAAGATACATGTTGCGAGCCAATTTTTAGATTAGTACCATTCTTTTGCCAAGTTTTTAAAGAGAACGCATTTTCCACGGAATTTCGCGAAAGTTTTTCCTTTATCTTTCCAAGATTTAACAAGGGATCTAAGCAATTCGACCTTTTGTTTGGTATATTTATCGAACTTACTGCTTTTCCTGCCCCTGTGCTACTATAAGGATTTGGAAGTCACTTAGAGATGATAAATAATCAAAGTTCACCTTTTGATTATTTTTTTTTTGTGCCACGGAAGTTTATTTCTTGTTCAAATTCTTACTGCACTTTAATTGTTTGGGTAGTTTCACCTAATTCCAAATAATAGTTATCGTACTGTGACTTTCAGGCTTTTGCCCGCAGTCATATGGATAAATCTCATAATTTTGATGTCTCTTGCATTGCAAAGAAAAGATGCTCAGGTGTTAGTCTTAGTAGGTGAGGTTACTTGTTGAATATATCCAATCATTCTGTTGTAAGAAATTGAGCATTTATTACTATTACATCTTACCATATATGGCAAGCGTGACATGAAAACTAAGAGAGATTTTAAATTATTTTATTCTGAAAATGCATGGAGTTTTGAGATAACAGGGAAGTTGTGTTATTTTGCTTTCAGATTGGTTAATTCATGATTTTCCCCTCAATTTCTCTTTAAAAGCATATGCAATCAGATTTACAATGCTTTTATTGCCATAATAGTTTGTAATCTGTACTTTGTTAGTTGATATACATATGTGAGGAAAAATGGATCCTTGGAAGAACAATAAGGTCACTTGCTGTGATTTTGAAGAACCTATAATACATCAATATTGTGATGACATTTATGAATTTAAATTCTGATTGACAATATAATGTTGTCTTTAAGAAGTAACTGAAGGGTGTAACGCTTTGCAGTTTAAGTAAATATTATATTGTCCGTCAAGCCTATGATCCTCACTATATTAACACAAACTCCAAGATGTGACTCATTTGGTTTTGACTAGAAGGTTGGGTATTTGTGAAGGATTGATCAACCAAATCAGTTGAGAAACACAGAAAATTTCCAACACTTGATGCAGATTCATCATTCATATAAAATGCACAGCTAATTCAACCCATGTGAACTGACCTAACCATTCCCATTTCGGAGCCTTGTTAATTTAAATTTGAATGTGGTCACTTTAGAGTGCCTTGAATTATTGGGTTATGTTGATTAGTCAGTAGTCAGAATACAAGGTTAAAGTTAATCATCTACTTGACCCATCCTCCCCTATCCGATGACCTCTATCTGAAACCCTTTTGAATAACATACACGCCAAGAATGAAAAAGAGAAAAAACCCTACAGACACAAGAGACTTTGTTCCATGCTGAATGGACAATATCTGCATGACCTTGAATGTGTGGATTATGAAAAATTATACAAGAACAGTTAGTTGAATGCTTGTCTCTGGGTATTAACAGGAATTCAATACTAGAAGTAAATGTGCAGGTTGCAGCATCTGAGTCCATTGATCAAAAGAAGTACCATCTGTTATGCAGAAGGAACTGGAAACAGGCCAGAGCCTCCTAGAAATAATTCCACTACTGACATTCAGCTCTACTCTCAAATTGAAAGGTATACTTGCTTGCTGCTTCTTTCTACCCTTTCATAGCCAACTGTTCTATTCTTTTACCGGTTGTTCATGCAATGCTGGTTACTATGGCAAAAGCATATTGCTACTACCTAGTTTTCAAGGACAAACATATTGTACTTCGGTCTTTAGAAAACTCATGCGACGCAATGGGATTCCTGAAGCAACAAATAGCGACTAAAAAGAGAACATTGCACATCTGAATTTAGCTTAGCTAGCTGGCGGTATCCTTACCTAGGAAAAGATGCAGTGTCCTACCTTGAATGTGATTTTTGTAATCTAGACACTAGGAAAAAGAAATCTAGATAGAAGTTTTCTATTCTAATAGATCTGGGGTTGTGACATGGGTTTGTTTGATTAGTTGATCATAGGGGATTTGTCTAATTCTCCATCTGATAACATTAATACTGTTTTCACTCATAACTCTATCACTGCTTTTTTGGAACAACTCTAAAGAAACAAGCTCTTTCAGTTTTGCTGTGGTTCAAGTTGTTTGACCAAACTTGGGTTGAGGTTTAGAATATTGTACCGTGCCAAGTGGGCATTACTGGCCATATTTATTAGTCCAAGCAAAGAATGAAGTTTAGAATGATGAACCCCTTTTAGGCCGCAGTAACATTTTTTTAAAGAAAAACCTTCATTTGAATGGATCTTATAAACTAATTTATGATTCCTTAATTAATCATAATCTTCAGTTCTTGTGTTGGATTTTGTATAGGGTTGTTAAATAGTCTAAAAAATATTCTTTCTTTAATTACTTTATAATCATCAAGTTTGTGATATTATCAATAAGGTTGGAATTTTAATCTTTTTAGTTTTGTGTTGTTTTCCTTTTGATTCGATGTTAAACATAGTAATTTATGATCTATTGTGCTCATGCAGATTAATCACTGAGACAGCTAGGCAGTCACAAGAAGCTTGGGGTGGTTCTGGAGACTGGAGTGAGATCGAGGTCTTCCATTTATTATATGAATGTCTGATGTGCACAACTTTGTTCATTTTAGACAACCAATTAGGCAAAGTTTATTTAGATTTTTTTTAGACCCGGCAAGGCATAAGCATCCATAAATTGGGTTATTTATGGGAATTTCTGAAAAATTGGAATCAAATCAAAACATTGACAATGTAGACTGGGGAGTTCACCTTTTGCTAGTATGCACTTTGGAAATTTTAAGTTAATTATATTATTATATGGGAAAGTTACTGCCATATGACCTAGTGGTCACGGGTTCTCGTTGCGAACACAGCCTCTTGCAATGCAAGATAAGGCCGCATACAATAGATCGAATATTGTTCAACCCTTTCTTGGGACCCCGCATTTGTGGGAAACTTTGTGCATCCGATTGTCCTTTTTTATTATTATTATTCTATGAGAAAGAAATTGAATATTCAATCATGTTTTTTCTTAAATATTCAGTATTGTTTCAATATATGTTAACCAGAAAGTGTTGACAAGAGTACTTTGTTGTTTCATTGAGATGGCTTCCTGATATGGCAAAGTCAAACAAGTGTCTGCGCACATGTTCCGAGCTGTTATGACTGCGTTATTTATACGAGGACAATCAACTTGTCTGAAAGCTAGTAACTCAATATTTTATTGTGTATTCTCAGCTGAGAATGCCAATATTTGAAGTTCCTTATTTGATATTTTACTTTGTTTTTCTTTTTGTCTCTTTGTTTTAAATTAATGTCCAAATCATTTCAATGAAAAATAATTTAAAGAAATCACCACAATGATGCTTCAAGTGGAGAACTTTCTTTCCTTTTATGGTAAACTTGCATACTGTCAGTAGGTCCAACAAATCTAGAAAGTCTTCGTTTTGGTTTAAATTTATCCAAACAGAATTTGTCAGTGTCTGTACTCATGTTTTGTCATTTTTTTTTTCTGTTTAATTTCAGGGAGCATGGGTGCTTAGACCTAAAAATAGAAGCCCAACAGCTGTTGTCCATTTTGTGGGTGGTATTTTTGTTGGAGCTGCTCCACAGCTTACTTACCGCCTTTTTCTTGAGCGTCTCTCCGAAAAGTAAGTAGATTTTTATTCATTTGGATTAGCTTCTAACCTTCATAACTGACATAGCAATTGACTTTTGCCAGTATCTTGTTATAACTTATAAAGGTTTAGCATTGATTATCTCATTATTAGTGATCTATGTTGTTTTCTTCAGTTTTTGGGATATACCATCTAGCAATGCTGTATGTAAGGTTAATTATTTTTCATATTCCTTTCTACTATAGACCATCAGCTAAGATCATGAAACACTTTTATCTGAATCCTTATTGCTATAGTGAGTTCTTGTACATGATGCATCTTCTGAAAGACCTTGTCATTTACAGGAACTTGTTGTATTGGCTAGGTTGTAGGTGTTTACACCTTGTAATACTGTGTTTCTTTAAGCATATATCTGCTTTTCAGTGAAAACTATGTTTCAGGAATCACGATTCTTCCTCTTTCAAATTTTCGGACTTGATATATTTTTGATCACTATCAGTTTGTTCTTATTCGTAAGTTAAGCTATATTTTCCATCAGTTGGCTCTGTGTCATTCTATTTGTGCGCTAAAGTTATTTTTCTTTGGGCATTATTTAGTTAAAGCTATTTTCATGATTTAGGGGGGCGCTGGTGATTGCAACACCTTTTGCTAGCGGTTTTGATCACTTTTTGATTGCGGATGAAGTGCAATTTAAGTTTGACAGATGCTTAAGATTCTTACAGGGCAGTGTGAGTTGATTGTCTACTGCTTATTTTCCATAAAAGAAAAAAAATTAACCTTTTTGCTACATGGCAGGTGAACGACCTTCCAACATTTGGTATTGGCCATTCTTTAGGATCTGTAATCCATCTTCTCATTGGTAATTTCTTCTCTCTTCTCTTTTCTTTATACAGACATAGTTGTTACATGCATATGTAGATGCACTAAATTAAAACACAATTATTTCTTAGTCTATGTATCTTCATCCTTAGCAAGTTATTGATTTGCAAGGTTCAAGATATGCTGTTCAAAGATGCGGGAATATATTGATGGCTTTCAACAACAAGGTGATACTTTCATGCACGTGTATAACTAAATATGGATTTAACTTTAAATGTAGATATTCTCATTGCTTATTTTATTTGCACTAAGATTATTCACTGCCCAACTGTTAATCAGTTTAAGATTGATTGCAATGCCTAGTTTCATGAAAGGTCAACCTGGTTCCTGAAGCTCCAGCTAATGCTTATTTTATTTTATTTTATTTGCCAAATTGAATCCACAGCTGTGTATTTTATAACATTTATCCTTTTCCCTTTTCCTCCTCTCTGTCTCCTCCTATTCATTCACTCCAGTGCTTTGATAATATTACAAATATATTTTCTTTGTGAAAAATGAATTGTTGTCACCTAGCTGTAAATCTTGTATTTTATGTTTTTTTGTAAAATTTAGGCCTTGTCTTGCTTGGGTTCCCAAAACTTTGATCATGGTTGTTGGCTGATTTTCTGAATCATGAGTTTGTCCGAAATAAAGATCAGATATTTATGCCAAATAAAATAGATATAAGTGGAAGGGAAGAAACATAAAAGAAACTAAGGGAGCGTTTGGTATGCTTATTTTTCATTTTCATTTATGTAGAAAATGTGGTTTTCTGGAAAACGTGTTTGGTTTTCATTTTCCAGCCTTGTTTTCCAGAAAAAGATATAGTGTTTTCTGGAAAACTAGAGAATGAAATAAAGTCATTTTCCAGAAAATGAGAAAACGCGATTTTTTGGAAAATGAAAATAGAAAATGAAGTAAACTAAACGCCCCCTAAAGTATTTTGTTGTATGAATCTTGTGTTACAAACTAGTTGCTTTTACATACCAGGAGAGATTATTCTGATATAGGAGATCGATTCATGTATCATGTATATATGTAACTATATATCATGCTTTACATATGTTGAAGTGAGAAGTCATGATTCTACCCTTCAAGTGCATCAAAATGATATGTAAAGGTGATCCTGTTTTCTTTCTTTTTACAGGAAGCAAGCTCAGCTGTTCCCTTATTCTCTCCAGTCATTGTGCCAGTGGCTCAAAGTTTTGGTCCTCTTCTATCTCAACTCACATCATCTCCATCACTTCGTCGTGGTGTGAGTATACATATTTCCTTTCTGATGCTGCAGATAGTTTCTTACCTTTGTAATTGATTTTGAATATGCATTATTAGCATCTAAATATTTATAGCTATGAAATTCACAGCCAATAAAACTCAATTTATCATAAAACAAGGACTATCACTTGCTAGAATAACAGAATTAAATGTTATGCTCTAGATGTATATCTACAAATGAAGATTGGTTAAATCAAAGATTTATGCAGCCCAGTCAGGTGAGCAGAAAATGCTGATCACCAGTTAAATAATTTTAGCAAAAAGAAGGCATCGTCAAAACTTATATTTTCCTATTTTATGCTCCATGGTACCTCAGGGGAACCATTTATCATCTTTTAAACATAAATATCAGATGAAGTTGAGCATCTTGTACATTCTTCTGAGCATCTGCACCATAAAGCTGTTTATCACTCTTTAGCCACCTGAGGATTTTGCTTTTCAAAAGCAGGTTAGCTGTGGAGGGATACATCAGAAGCTGGCATATCAGAATTCATTTGAATTCTGAAGATAGGTTATTTTGTGGTCTCGGTCGGAAATTTTATCCTTAGAATTTGTCATGAGAAGTCAAAAGTTCTTGGATGTTCTTTAAAATCTTGCTGTTTCCAACTTAGATTTAGATAGAAAATTAGGACAAGCTTGATATTCTTGAGATCTGTTTTTCTCTAAAGTTGAAATTCACCTATCAGTTTAGGATTCTCTCAAATCTCCAATAAAGGACCCAAAATAGGATCTGGTTGCAATTTACATGTGTTGTAATCTGGTGGTGGTTCTTACTAGCAGGTCTGCAAATGAGCTAAGCTTCGTGGAGTTTGATTTCTAAATGCCTTTTTGAGCTCAGCTCAATATTTCAACAGGGCATGTTTTAGCTGTATTTTAAGGTTTGATTTCTAAATGAAACATTAAATTTTCCCATAGGAATGAACTTGTGAGCAAACTCATTTGTAGCTCTTGATTTGAGTCATTTGCCTAATTTCATCTTTATGTCTTAGGAAGGTTTATAGAGATGTCTAAGGAATTTGTTGTAGTGCTATTTTGATGGTATCAGAATAGAGTTAAAGCATAATGAGGTACAAGCTCCATATTAGATTGAGTTCAAGCTCTGATAAGTTTCTAACTTTGAGCTCAAATAAATTGAATTTTTTATTGTGGAATTATAGTTGAGGTTTAGTTAGGCAATAATTTGATGAGTCGTGCAGCCAAGAATTTTAAAATGACCATTTTCTTGATTCTTTGTATGTATCTTGGCATTCATATCTATATATGAAATATTGTTCGAAATTAATCTGGATATTGATCCGTGTATTATCTGAATCCTGGTACTCATTCAAACCATTTCTCAACCTGTTAATTGTATCTTTACAGTTACCTCATTCCTGTAAGGCAAGTCATTAGCTCTGAAATAGTCAAGCAAACCTTCCGCTGCTGCTTGAAGTTTTTTCCATTTTAATGCCGAGTATTATGCTATAAAATATATTCGAACTTAATAAATTTTAGGTAATATTGTCATCTTGTGTTTGTTCTTTCATTCTTCCATTGGGATTATTATTTTGTTGTTGTTCAATGAATAGGCAGAAATGGCTATGAAGCAGCTCGAGAATATTAGTCCTCCAATTATGAAGCAAGTATTGCCTTTGGTTGAGCAACTCCCTCCATTGTATATGGATTTAGCTAATGGAAGAGAGGAATTCATTCCAAAACCAGAGGAGACACGCCGATTGGTATGATATTTCTTACATCTTGTACTGTGTTTTGGTATTCATGTTATTCAATCTCTCAATATTGTTCTTGCTTGGCCTTTCTTTTAGTAGTTTGAGGGGTGTCTTAATAATTGATGGGACTCGTATACAAATATTCATAACCTGGTGCACAAAAGATGAGATTCATACAGATCTTCGCATTATCAGTGAAGTTAATTTGATTGCATTTTCAGGGAAATAGAGGTGTGACTGCTCATATAGTGTCTTGGTTGAATATGCATGTCATTTTGGTTGTGTGAAACTTCTAGTTTGCTTAAGAGATTTCTATCTTCCTTTTATTAATGAAGGATAATGGTGAACAAGCAGTTCACCATGTATCAAGGTAAAAAAAAGAAGAGGGCTAGCAGATTGCCCAATCAGTCATGTTGGCAAAATAAAAGGACCTATCTTACCTAGAGACAAGTCAAAAAATAAACAAATAACACTAGCATGCGAACTAGATAGCGGCTAGCAGATCTTTCAAACACCCAATAAGCTGAGGAAAAGACACTATTGTAGGGGACTAGCACAAGGTTTGGATATTCTTGTGCGATAGCAGTTCTTAGGATGGTAATTAGGCTCCCAAATAATGGGAACCCATCTATCTAGAATATCGTGAAAAGAGAGAATGTGGCGAACCAAAGCAATAGAGAAAAACCCATATCCACTATCCAGTGCTAAGCACTAGAAATGATATTTGACTGATTGACTCCAAAGGAATGGATATCCTGAGAAGGAGAATAAGCTAGCCCAAGTGACCAACAAGAAATATTGAGCTGATTGATGTTGATGTTTTGGATGTTGCAACTTACATCTCCAACCATGAGTTGGTATTTGGGTGGTAAATTGCCACATGAGAGCAGGGATCGAATCCCCAGAGAACAATCCCTTAGGAAATAAATTCCCTCCCACCTAGAGAGGTCGCTTGGTCATTATGATTTACTCCTTTTATCTCGTTGTGGGGCCGGCAATGAGGGGCGCTTAGGGTGAGCAAGTCACCTTTTGCGAATCCAAAATCAGTGTCTCTAGAATACATAATAATTTCCATCAGAAGGCCATATTTTAGAATCTTCATCTTCCTTGGTAGAATGCACAAACACATCGAGAAGGATAAGCAAACTATTGTGGATTTACACTAAATTAATGTGCTTCAGTGTAAACCACATCGACAGAGAGAATTCAAATTTATATAATGTAATGAAAATTGGACAAATCGATACTTACACCTTGTACAAAAGAACTTTCAATCCTCTCTATTCTTCTCTCTTAACACCCGTGGAGAAAATGAAGCGCTCCTCGGACACTAAAAAATTAACATTCTCTTATTTGCAAGTCTCTTGGTTTTCACAACTTCTTATCTCCTCAAGGCATCTCCTATGCTATAGAATTCTTCACTTAGTAGAAATGTATAGGCCTACCCATCACTATGTAAAATCATACTGGAAATCATCCAAGTAACTCTAAAATAGAACTTCGGGTCGTGTAGGCCACAATTTGTTGCATAACTCAATAAGTTTGTAAGATGTTTTATGTAGTAGATGGGGCTTTTATATACAAATCTTCATAACTGCTGCAAAAAAAAAAAAAAAAAAAAATATGGGTTCATAAATAGATCTTCACTTATCTGTCAAATTAATTTGATTGCTTTTTTGAAAAAAAAAAAAGAGGTCTTTGATTGCTTCAACATTATTTAGTTGGATATGCATGTCATTTTAGTTGCGTGAAACTTCTAGTTGACTAAGAGCCTTGTACCTAAAATTTTTCTGGTCGATTGATTTCTGAGCTTTTGCTCAATTCTAAAACAAGCGAAGGATCACGCCAACTAAGAACAGAGAATAATATGATGGCATTGTAACAAGTAATAAATTCGTTTTGTTAAATAATTGGTTGAAAGGAAATAAAATCATATTACCTACAACTTCAGCATCTGTTTTTTTTTCACCTATAACCATTTATTCTTGTATAGATTTTACACTTCATTGGTTAAATGTTGATGGATCCAATTTGATACTTCACTTCAGTTCCCCTCCAATTTTTGCAGATAAAATCATATTACGGTGTTTCAAGGAACCTCTTGATAAAGTTTGACAATGATACGATCGACGAAACTCCAACACTGTCACAGTTGCTGACTGGAGGATCTGCCATTAGCTCACAATTGGACATGTCGGTGCGATTACTACCGGGAGATCATGGGCTCCCATTACAGCAGGTACATACTACATGCCGTTCTCATGATTTTACTTCGTTCAATCTAACCACAATTCTATAGTTAGAAATAATAAGTCTGCCAATTCTCGCAAGGTATTGCTTCTTTGTTGCTAATAGAGCCTAACCTGAAAATAAATCGTCTTGAATTTTTTGAACCATGCTTCTATTTGGAGTCATTCTTGTTATTGCAATCACTTGCTGATAGATCTATCATTTGCAGATTCTCCCTGATATCCCACCTGCAATGGCAGATGCTGTAAACCGCGGAGGCGAGATTCTATCGAACCTAACAGTAGGAACACCATGGGAAGCTGTTGCGAGAGAAGTAAGCAATACATTGGGCACAGACTCGGGGATCGTAAGGGCACAAGTATCTAAAGATGTTGGTAAGCTCGTCGATACAATTTCATCGTGGATGGCTTCAAACTCAGGCCCCAGACTTCTTCAATCATGAAGCATATTCCTAACCAAATTGTAGCAGAAGAAAGCAAACTATGATACCATCTAAAGCATGCTTAAGTTTGTTATAGGGGGGAAGAAAATCAAAATAGATTTCTTCCTAGGTAGTCGCTACCTATGTATATTATTAACAAATGTAATTAATATATCTAATAGTATTTACAGTAGCATCAACACTTTTTTCAAGTTGATTTGAATATTCTGTGGAAATTCAGTGTCAATTTGCTACTTCATCATTGAAATTAAGAATAATTTCATTGGATTAAAATTTTTTTTTCCCTCTGGTGAATGCACAACTATTTTTCTTTAGTTTATTTCTCTGATAAAATGTTAAACTTCTTGCCATCTAGTAAAGTGAGAGTTGAGAAAGAGATGTGTTCAATGACTATTAAATCTAAAATGCAAGGGATAATCCAAAAGGGAATGGATGGTTCCTCCAAAGATCTAAATCTTTATTAGCTTTAACTTATGGCAAACAATGTGCAAGGAACATAGTAGTTAGGAACTTATCGACACTATCTTTTATGACTTTGAGATATTAAGTGAGGTGAAGACTTGAAAGATGTCTTTAAATCTACTGCAAAAGCTTGGGATGACCAATGTGAGTTATCATTACAGTATCATATTGACAAAATTAGAAGAGATTTCATTCATTTACAAATCTCTCAACTGTTGAAATCTCATAACAGGAGAAAAACCATCAGAAAACACTCATCAAGATAAGACCAATATACTATCAAAGAAGTGTATAAGGCATTGTGCATCAAAGTTAAAGCAAAGTATTTTGTTGATACCCACATCACAAATGATAACCAATTGTGAACATCTTTCTTAACTCTAATTGAACCATGAACGATACTGGCAACATCCTGCCCGCTCCAGGTCAGCAAGACGCACCTACGTAACCCTACCCCGAGCTAGCTTAGTCATCTTGTCGAGTCATCGTTATCCGGGTCATATTTGGCTGAGCCGTCGAGCTGAACCAAGTTGACCTGCTTCCCCAATTGTAAACATCTGTTTGAACCATGAACAAGTAATAGTAGAATAGACGTTTTCAAATGCTCAAGTTTGTTTTATTCCTGAATGGAGCAACTACCAACTGGGGAAGAGATTGATTCTTGATGCTAGCCATCAGCATACTCGATTAGCCGCTCGGCGACACTTGGGTTCGGCAAGTGTGCTAGTGTCCCCAATCTCAGCAAATTGTTTAGAAGCAAATTCCCAAGGATCCGGCGCATTATCCTACAACTCCTAGCTTGTGTGATGAATGTTTGCACTACTAGAAAGTTACTTTAGACTTTGGATGCAAGTGTGACCAAGCCCATAAGTTTAAAAGATAACTTAGAAGAGGAAGCCCTAACAATTGGTACAATCAAACTTAGTTTGCATGTAGGTGGTCTTTGTCCCAAAGATGAAGAGAAAACTAATTCCACACAATTAATTAGATTCAAGGGTTGCCACCACTACATAGCAGCTGATACAATTTTAAGGGTGGTCTGTGGCAGGTTCATCGATATGACACGAAGATCGTAGAAAGACATGTATCATCTTTAGACATCCCTAGTGATGATGCTCGACCGCACCTTCCCCGTGGGTTCGGACCGGTAGAGCTTTCTTTTCGTCGAACGGCTCCTATGTCTGCGTCAACACGCATTACCGGGAGCCCGTGTGGAAGCATTCCAAAGCCTTAGAAACATCATAAAGTGTGTGGAAAAGGCAATGGGAGATAGAGAGATTTGTAGACGAGGATTTTCTTCTCTACGGGTGTCTTTAATTTTCAAAGACCGTAAAGGTGAGGTTTTCTACTTTAAATTTTTTCCATTGTTGTTGTGTATAGGATTGATTAACTAGTCTCTTGTACAAGTTGCATGTGAGTATTTATTTGTTCGATCTTCATTATACTTATCCACATTGTTGCACCTCAAAATATATAAAGTATTGATTTGAAATCATAGATGCATAGACCAACCATGGACTATATATGTGATTGATCTTCCGATCGATATGGCATTAATTAGAGGTTAATCCAATTATACATGTTACTCCATCGTCATGAATTTTACATATCATCATCATGAACTAGCTAGCTAGTGTGCCATCAATATTCTAAAAGGTCTAATTTGTGTTTGATGCAAACCGGAGAATTTTAGCATATCAAGCTTGAAGGGATGCTAACCAAAGAAAATTATTCTTAATCTCCTACCAGATTTAGTCTAGTTCATCTAGATTTGTCTCAACAAATTAATATTTCCCGATTCACCTTGATATAATACAATTTACGTACTCTTCATTTATATTATGGATCACTTCCATCGCAGAGAACCATCTATGCATGATGATCTGATATAACAAAGCCTAGAACATTAATTATTCCAACATCAATTTTATAGAAGTCTTTTGATGGAGGTCATTGAGCATTCTAGAAATAATGGATTTGCATTCATGTGGTTTGAAGCAGTAGTGATTTTTGAATAGGAGATCAACTCATGATTTCTTGAACTTCTAAAGGACTTTTAATTTGGACTCGGAATCAAAATTGTATCAATAAGTAAAATTTAAATATTTACATTTATTACTAGGTATTTGTAACCGTTCACATTCTGATCCAAATTTCACCGTTTAAGTTTTCATCTGAGTTTTTGAAGATTTTATTATTATTTTTAGTAATTTTTTATTTTTATGATATTTAGGATATTTCTAGTACTATTTTATTAATTTCAATTTTTGTTAAATTATTTCTTTTCCGGTAAAAAATTTTCTTTTCTTTATAAGATAGGAATTGAAATCTATAAATTGGGATTTCTTTCCTTTTTTGTCTCAGGATCTAGAGTTTATATAAACATGTATTTAATTATAAGAGAATTAATCTTTTTTTGTTTTTGGCAAACAATAGGGTTTCTAATGTTTTCTTTCTCTTCCACAGGATAATCACTTTTTTATCCGATGTTACGTAAAATCTAGTAAGCCAATAATAACCATCCTTGCCTGTTATTATTCAAAATGAATTATATCACTCCTCCTTGCTGCTGGGCTGACGGCAAGGTCCAAAATTCATTATTTTTGTCCTTTCGGAATTTAGCTTCGAAGGGTCTTTGCTCGAAAGATTTAGTGTACAATCCAACTTTTTATAAGAGTTCATGATGAGAATTGGAAACCTAAAGACTGAAAACTTGTACACGCACCAATATCATTTGCCTTCTGCAGCCAGCCATCACCATGGTTTGAAATATGTGATCTCAGATATATATGCGTCATGATCGCCATAAAATGAACCATCGAGAATATTTTATATATGCAAATTAAAGAGACCCCCACTGCACTGCATTCACCTTAATTAATTAATTTTAGCTAGCTGATCAAGTATAACAACTGGCTGCGAGGTATTAGCAATATAATTAATTTCATACTTGCACAAATTTAATTATATTGATTCCCCCACTAAACCGGTCCATCTATTGTTACTAAAAGTCTAAAATATAATGGTGCACTTTAGAATAGAGAATTGGTGCACCTGAAATTTGATGTAATATTATTTTTCTTCTATCATACTTAATTGCGCACCATATACAAATTAAGTCTAGAAAATTGGTGCACCTACTTTTACTATATTGTTGTTAATTAGTGCATCTATTCTACTAAATTAGTGCACATTAAAAGATCTTGGGTAAAATATGTATTTTAAAATAGGTGTGAGATAAATGTCATGTCGCGAGGACATTCTTCATTAGATTGTCGATGAAAGTATGTCAACAACTATTTCAATTAATGACATCAGGATAGCAAAGAAAGTTTAGTTACAAACTACTTACAATACAATTGATGATAGAACTATCATTCTTAACTCGTCGCCCTTAATGGGTAATAGTCGGAAATAATACATATAAATTTCACATAAAAAAAATTAAATAAATGTATAAGTTACATTAGTAATAAAAAATATATAATACATGAAGTTATAAAACATCAATACATAAATATATAATTATCATACAATAATAACATAATGAAAAAAATACAATAAAAATTATATTTTATCATACGAAAAGTGATGGAGAAAAATCAAATCTTCATTGTATTCTCCTCATGTTGATTAAATCGTTCTCCAACATATGGGCCGATATCAATTAATAATAAACTATTCATCAAGATATTCATTTAATTTAGTTGATGAAAGATGTTCAAAATTAGATAATTGACTTTATAATAATGTTTCATCATGACGATTGTAATTTCCAAAACCTTAGTACCATCATACTCTCAATAACACTTGAGGATTCACAACGTCGTCAAATATTACTCCAAAGACATGTCGAATAATCAAAAATTATATTATGCACATTATCAAAATAAATCTCAAATCCATAATATCTAATTCCACTTGTATAGGATGGTGAATAATTATATGACTATCAAATGAATCGTATTTAGATTGATCGCTATCATAGGACGGATTTATTGGGAATACAATCAAAGTTTCATATTGTAAAGCATAGAAAAGGTTATGAGTTTAAAAAGTCTTCATTGTGTGAGGCCTTTTGGGAAAAAATCAAAAACAAACCCATGAGTGCTTAGACCCAAAATAGACAATATTATATCATTATGGAAATATATAAATTCGTTCGGTCCTAATAAATTGAATCAGAGTCATGGTTCTAACTGGATATTATATGGGGTGTCTTTGAAATAAGTTGAGGAGAGACCCGAAGCAAATCAAGAGTGACCGGATGTTTGTGGAGAGATCTAGAGCAGGTCAAGAGTGACCAGATGCTCGCAAGGAGTCTCATACAATGAGAGTAATGATAGTCCTTCGTTTGAGGGGAGGATTATTGGGAATACAATCAAAATCCTACATTGGAAAGACATAGAAAAGATCATGAGTTTTAAAGATAAAGATATCTTCATTGGTATGAAGCCTTTTGGGTAAAACCTAAAAACAAAAACTATGAGAGCTTAGGTCCAAAATAGACAATATTATATCATTGTAGAAATATTTAATTTTTTTCGATCCTAACAATATCGATATCCATCGGATTGCTATCCAATTGGATCATGCCCAATATCTTCAGACTCCCAGGAATTTGTTGGTTTTATCTCAAAACCACATATTTCATATGCTTTTCAACACTCATATACTATTGTGAAGATCTGAATATTCTTTATCATCAGCATCAGGAGATTTTATTTCCTGATATACTTGCCAAAAATAGACGCCCAATCCCAAATCGATACCTATGATCAGTATCTTGTATTGCATAATAATTTTCATGATCTTGTACCAATGTCATACCTATGTTATGTTGATCAGCTTAATGACTTTGTTGATTATGTCCATCATTTGAATTAACACTATTAGGGGTGAGCAAAAATTTAGTTAAATCGAATTTAAAAATTCAATTTGATTTTTTAATTTTTACTATAAAAATTAGTTAATTCGGTTAAGGTTCGATTTAAAATTTTTTATTCAGTTAAACCGTATAAACCAAATAAATCAAATTTTTGGACCGAAACAAATTTTTAGATCGAACCTGAATTTGTGTTAAACTAAACTATATTTTTAGACCATAATTAGAAAATTTTGGTAAACTCAATTTTTTTACTGAATTAATTGATATTTTATCGATTCGGTTTGTTCAATTCATATTAAAAATTCGATCGATTTAATTGGTAAAAAAAAATTAACTGAGTTTGATTTAGTAATTCAGTTCGATTTTAACTAAATACTCATCCTTAATCATTGTAGCTACTTTCATCACTATCTTCACTCTCATCTTGATAAACTCCTTCCTTTAAATTGTGTTGACTTTTCATAAATATTCTTTTTTTAAAATGACTTTGAACGTTTGTAGTTGTGTTCTTTATCATCTAATGTGTGAAGTGCTTGATCATCATGCCAAATTTGAAAAAAAGAATCCAAAGTCTCAACCTGCGGCGTTCCGTTCTGTTCCAACTGTTTTTGGCCATTATAACACCTAAGAATGTCACCCCATAGCAACTGACATTATTTACAGAACAATTGACACAACGTTCTGGTGCCAGAACACTTCGTCAATTCCATGGCAATTCCGACAATTCATCCACAGTCAACAGTGCACCTAAAGTCAAAGAATTAGGGAAAATTGATATCAACACCAAGAGTTATCCATCAGGTCTCAAAGGTGTTTTCACAAACCCATAACCACAAGGAAAATCAATACATACCGATAGATATCTGATGGCTTACAATCAAATGCTCAATATTGTTGTGGCATATACCCCTACAAGACGACAGACAGAAAAGAAAGAAAGAACAAGCTCCCGACCCTTATTTGAAGGGTCGGTAGACCTCCTCAGGCAAGTCCTTAGACATGCCGATCCGACATCGTGACCGAGGAATCAGGCAGGTCGTGGGCAATGTATCCATCCTGCCTGAGCTGCTTCAGGATGCTGGACTGTTGGTATCAGAGTATAGCTCGGAGACGCTCGGACACTTGCTCAGTGAGGTCCGCCGAATTGACATACTCCACCCGCCGAGCGTCCCACCGAGTCGCTTCCTCCGACTTATACGCTCGCATCTCCTCCAGCTCTGCCTGAGCTGCCTTCCAGGTCACCTGCTTTTCGCGCATTTGATTTAGCTCCTCGGCCTGAGCGCTTAGCTGACTTGTCAGCGAACCAACCTCCAGCTCCTTGGCCGCCAGTCGTGCGCGTAAAGGCTCGACAACCCGATTCGCCTCTTGGAGCTCGGCTTGAGTCTTCTGAAGGTCTTCCTATAGTCGATTCTTGGTTTTCCAAGCGCGAAATTGCGTGTGTTCGGCCTGTGCAACCCGGCGTCGCGCTTGAGCTACCGCCGCGTCGGCCGTGACAATCTGTGCTTTAGAAGTCTCCAGGTCGTCCTTCGCCTGGTCTAGCAGGTCCTGAAGGCCAATCACTTCCGTCCCTCAGGCTGTTTAAGGAGGCATCACTGGAAACCAGCTGAGTGTGCCGAAGGTGGGCCTTCAGATACTGCACTCGTCGCTCAGCTCGAAATCGAGACTTGGTATGACACAGCAGGGGCATGCACATGCTGTAGCTCGCGGACCAAAACTGCCAGGTACAAGGACCGGTTAGTGTCTCAACTGAGGAAAGTGTAGAGCAAGAACAGAGACAGCGTTGCTATACATGGGTGGCTGTCGCCATGAATTGGTCAGCCCGGATGCTCGGAGCATAGAAGTCGCTCTCTCGCAGGCCGTATCGAAAATGGTCCGCCAGCAAACCGTGCAGCTGAACGTCCTGCGTCCGCATAGGGGTTGTGCCGCTCGTCACCTTCATGCTCATGGATCAGTCGGATAGCGAAGGCGGCAGCAGATGCATCAGACGCTCCTCGGCAGGCTCCCCCGATCGGGTAGGGGAAAGCCCATCCGACTGGGGGAGAGCAGGCGCCTCTGGGGACGCCTGAGGAGAAGGATGCGGCAACACGGGGGAATCAGGCGCGGGCTCTTTGCCCTTTCGCCTTTTGCTTGGCCGGCTGGAAGAGACCTCAGCTGGATCAGCCGGGTTGTGTGCGGGCTCGCCGCTGCGAGGCCGACTCCTCCGAAGGATAAGAGGTTGGTCATCTTCTGGGTCTGAACAGGAAACCTCCTCTTTGGATGGTGCAGGCACAGGAGAAATAGGCACGACGCTTCAGTGGATGGGAGATTAGCTTCCCGCTCAGCTAACCGCTTGGCCACACGGGCCTCTAGCTCTGCATCATCCAGGTCGTAGCACTCCTCCGGAGCCACCGAATGCATCAGGTTGACGCGAGAGGAGCAATGTTCAGTAAAGCCTAAAAGGATAAGGAAGAGGGCGAAGGACTTACCGAAGGAAGAAGGCCGACGAAGTGGAGCCGGGCTGAGCCCGAACACGGATAGGATGTCCTCGCACAGCAGTTGTCCCCCATGGAAATGCCGACCCCCGATCTTGGAGAAGGCAAATTGGTACCGAGGGAAAGACCGGAAGTCCTTGTGCAGAGGTGGGGGAGAAGGAAAATTCACCAGAAAGCCAACCGGCCAGGTCGCGCTCGGGATAGGGCGAATATAGAAATATTTTTCCTTATAACTCTTGTTGGAGCTCGGGAGTTTCGATAGGAAGGAATTGCTCGATCGGGTCTGAAAGAAGAAATCACCCGGTTCTTGTCTTTCTGGGCAAAACAAGTAGTAGAAAGTGTTGGATCGGGTTGGTCCGGCTAGAGGGGGTGAATAGACGGCTGGCTAATAAATAAAAGAATTGGAAGAACTCGTCTCTTAAAAAAAAACTTAGTTGCAACTTGGTCGTTGCTTCCAAGACGGTTAAAGCAAAAACTCTCCTTGTGGCGAGAAGCCTTACAACTGAAGCACACTAGACTTTAGAGAGAATTACAATAGAATTGAATGAATTGACTCTGAATCTCTAAGCCTATTTATAGGTTGAGTGATATGATCTTGATCGTTGATACAAGATTGAGTTTTATCTTGATCGTAGATCTAAGATTATCTCAATCAACTTTTAAACTCTAATTAAAAGAGATAACTTGATCGGCTCCTTTGAAATGGTCTTCAACGGCTCTTTGAAATGGTCTTCTCAACGGCTCCTTTGAAACGATTGCTTCAAGGCTGGTAAAGTGTGGATTGCTCCTTTAATCGGCTCCTTTAAAGCTTTAATTAAAAGCTTTTAATAAAAGCTTAATTCGCATGTAGATTGCATCCACGTGTGATTTAAAAAAGCTTTAATTAAAAGCTTCAATAAAAGCTTAATTCTCTCGAGCTCATCTTATTAAAAGCCATTTTAATAAAAGCTTTAATATAAAAGCTTTTATAAAAGACGTCGCGCTTGTCTTGATCCAAGTCAAAGTCAAAGGCAACTTGACTATTCGTAAGTAGATCTTCTGGATGATTTCTGACCAATCGGAGTTAGGTTCACCCGAATCCGACTCCGACCTTTCGCCCCTCGAGCGTGCTTCCTTTCGGCTTCTCGTCCCTCGGACGTCGCGCGCGTCCTTCACGTTCCACCGACGTACTCTTCCGCAGCTTCCGCGTCCCTCGGATTGTACCGAGCCCGTCGGCTCACTTCCTGTGCAATCCTTCTCGTCCACTGCGTCTTACGCTCGACTTCCTCCGTACCTAAGTTCCTGCACACTTAGCAGAGGGATTAAAATCAACAGGACCTAACCTAACTTGGTTGATCACATCAAAACCAACCGGGGCACCAACAATCTCCCCCTTTTTGATGTGCATCAACTCAAGTTTAGTTAGGGATAAACAACAAACAATAAAAAATATTGTAACAGATTTAAACATGAAAAAAATTTTGCAATCATGTACATAACCTCCCCCTGAACATAAACTATTCTCCCCCTTTGATCATAGCAAAAATGGGACAAAAAAAATAGGGAAGGAAAAATATAAATTTCACTTAATTTTTTTTTATTAAAAAATCCTAATAAATTCATGATAAGTATGCCAAGTACTCAAAAATATAAAATTAATTTTCTCTAGTAAACTCTGATCGAAATAATTTCTTAAAAACATTAAACAAATGATAAAGGACATAAAGAAACAAAATATTAGTCAGTTTTGTTTTTCATAAATACAAGAAAATTAATTCAATATTGATTTTGGGACCCAAAATAAATTTTCATCTACGGGGTTAATCAAAAACTTTGGAGGAATATAATTTCTAGGAATTTTTCTAAGCTGGCCCCTATGATTTTTAACATACCAATTCAGATTTTCAGGATAAAAATTCTTTTTAATTCTTAAACATGCAATATCATTTTCTAATTTCTCCACTAAATTCTTCAATTTTTCATTTTCTATTTTCAGTTGGTCGGATAGAACAGATGAGCATATAGTGCCAAATTTTTCTTTTAACTCAGAGTTTTCTATCTCCAATTTATTCATTGACTTAAGCATGGATTTTATTACCGAGTAGATTCGAGCAGGTGGAAGTAGACATACCTCACTTACCGGGTCGGTTTCGAAGTTAGGATCTTCCTCTTCATTGCTGCTTTCTCCTGAGGTGCTTTCTTCATCTTCGTCTTGGTGGCTTGCCATCAATGCAAGTCCGACAAACTCTTCGGCTTCCGATTCATCTGACGAGGTCTCGTCCCAGGTGGCTTTTAGTGCATTTTCTTCTTTGGCTGGTTCTTGAGTTTAGGGCACTGATCTTTAAGGTGTCCCTCCTCATTGCAGTTGTAGCATCGGACCGTTCGTTTTTTCTTTCTCTGCACCTTTTTTGAGCGGTTAGTATTAATGTATTTACATAATTTTCTTACCGCTAGTGCTGTTTCTTCATCATCCGCTGAAGATTCTTCGTCGAGTTGGATCTTCCTTGTTTTTAGCGCAATATTGTCAGCTTTCCTGTTCTTTTCTACAAAGCGTGATTCGTGAAGTTCCAAAGTAGAAAACAACTCTTCTAAAGTACTTATTTCTAGATTTTTTGAAATATAATATGCATCAATTACCGAGGTCCATTCAGGGGTTCTCGGAAACGCGTTTAGAGCGTACCTTTGAGTATCGCGGTTAGTTACCTTTTCTCCGAGATTTTCGAGGCTTGTGATTAGTTCTTTTACCTTTGCATGTAATCTCGCAATAGATTCTCCGTCTTCCATCCGTAGATTGGTCAGTCGGCTTTGAAGAACATCTCGTCGCGCAAGTTTTGCTTCCGAGGTTCCTTCGTAGAGTTCCAAGAACTTTTCCCAAAGTTCCTTCGCCGATTCGTACTTACCGATCCGGTTCACATCTTGCTCTGGGAGGATGGTCAGCAGATGAAATTCTGCCTTTCCATTTGCTACAGCATCAATTTGTTCCTTCTTGTTCCAAGAATCAGGATCCTTGATCTTTCCTTCATTGTCTTTGGGAGCTGCATAGCCATTTTTCATAATAATTAGTAATTCATAATCTGTAGTAAAAAATACCTGCATCTTCCGTTTCCATGCCGCGAACTCCCCCTCAAATTTAGGGGGGTATATTGCTGGTCCAACCATCTTAAAATTTGCTGCAGTTGGCGGTTAGTCCTTCTGCGGCGGCCTGGCTCTGATACCACTTGTTGGATCGGGTTGGTCCGGCTAGAGGGGGGTGAATAGACGGCTGGATAATAAATAAAAGAATTGGAAGAACTCGTCTATTAAAAAAAACTTGGTTGCAACTTGGTCGTTGCTTCCAAGACGGTTAAAGCAAAAAACTCTCCTTGTGGCGGAGAAGCCTTACAACTGAAGCACACTAGACTTTAGAGAGAATTACAATAGAATTGAATGAATTGACTCTGAATCTCTAAGCCTATTTATAGGTTGAGTGATATGATCTTGACCGTTGATACAAGATTGAGTTTTATCTTGATCGTAGATCTAAGATTATCTCAATCAACTTTTAAACTCTAATTAAAAGAGATAACTTGATCGGCTCCTTTGAAATGGTCTTCAACGGCTCTTTGAAATGGTCTTCTCAACGGCTCCTTTGAAACGATTGCTTCAAGGCTGGTAAAGTGTGGATTGCTCCTTTAATCGGCTCCTTTAAAGCTTTAATTAAAAGCTTTTAATAAAAGCTTAATTCGCATGTAGATTGCATCCACGTGTGATTTAAAAAAGCTTTAATTAAAAGCTTCAATAAAAGCTTAATTCTCTCGAGCTCGTCTTATTAAAAGCCATTTTAATAAAAACTTTAATATAAAAGCTTTTATAAAAGACGTCGCGCTTGTCTTGATCCAAGTCAAAGTCAAAGGCAACTTGACTGTTCGTAAGTAGATCTTCTGGATGATTTCTGACCAATCGGAGTTAGGCTCACCCGAACCCGACTCCGACCTTTCGCCCCTCGAGCGTGCTTCCTTTCGGCTTCTCGTCCCTCGGATGTCGCGCGCGTCCTTCACGTTCCACCGACGTACTCTTCCGCAGCTTCCGCGTCCCTCGGATTGTACCGAGCCCGTCGGCTCACTTCCCGTGCAATCCTTCTCGTCCACTGCGTCTTACGCTCGACTTCCTCCGTACCTAAGTTCCTGCACACTTAGCAGAGGGATTAAAACCAACAGGACCTAACCTAACTTGGTTGATCACATCAAAACCAACCGGGGCACCAACAGAAAGTTTCGGGGAGAAGGGGAATCTGATACAAAGAGAAGACGACGACCGACCCACACAGGAGTCGAATGGCATTCAGAGATAATTGAGATAGGTTAATGCAGAAGTAATGACAAACGGCGGTAATGAAGGTGTGAACCGAAAAAACGCAGCCCGGTCTGCAGATGATCCCGAGAAAGGGTAATATAATGCGGCGGAGGTTTCGCAGGTTGGTCGGAAGGGGAGGCAATATGAGAGAATGGTCGGATGGAATGTGGTAATCTGCTCGGATCACCTCGAGGTCGTGGTGATCGAGCACTGACACCATGGTGGTATACCAAGGGGAGGGGGGAAGAGATGAAACCACCATTGAAAGCAAACGAGAAAAGCAAAACTAACCCAGGGAATACTTGCCGGAGAAGGTGCATGAAGCACAATGTGTCACGCCCCGATGAGCAGCCCGTCCGATACCGACCGGACTGCCACTCCCTCGACCGATGGACAATTCAGAAACCAAGCATCTTCGATCACCTCAGTCGACTGTACCACAACCTATAGGGCTGGAACAACCGTCTGAAATACACGAAGATGAAACGACGATAAAAGCTGCGTACCGGTACGACTTACGACAAACGCAAAGCACAAGGCCTCCATGGCTCACAAAAGTACAACTATACCGCCGTATAAAATGACAAAACCAAACACGAATACAGCAGCGGAAAAGTAAAGTAAAAGAAACAGAAAACGGGTACCAACATGTACCACCAACAAAGTAAAAGAAACATCCCGGAATCATCTCGAAGAAATACGCGAACAGGGACAGGCTGCCGGGCACTCCAGACAATCATCCTGAAATAAAAACAGGGAGCTAACGGGGTGAGTCACAGTACTCAGCGGATATCTCATCAGATATACAAGATAGTCTAAGCTAGCAATAGTGTAACAAGCTATCGAAATAAACACAGGTACAGGCAGTGGTAAGTACAACTGAAACAGGAATAGCAAATACCATACCAATGTGGCTGAGTCGCCGAAGCCAGACATAAGGGTCTCTTGTATGTGCATGTCAATCATATGCAATATCCAAGTATAACAAGCACGAGCAAATGCAAAATATATACGTATGCACATGGTGCGATGACATGGTCACATCTGTCGCCAGTCAGACATCGTCACCTATATACGGGAGGAAGCTGAACGGAGGTCACCCTCCGGCGTAGAGCTGCGACTGCTGTCCGTACTCTGCCATCACTGCTCCTGAGTGATCGAGTAGACGGTATGCTGTCGGCGTAACACCCCTACCCCATGACCTATCCAGGGGATATCTCTACCTGAATGTTTCCTCACTGCCGGAGTAACATCCCTACCCCAGGTCCTCTATGGGGGATATCTCTACCTGAGTGTTAACACCTACCCCATGCATATAAATGGGGGAGAGACCTCTCTCTCTCTCATCTCCTGGTATATGGACTACTCAAGGAGGGACATTTGCCTGCTACCACGCTCCAATTCTCTAACCCCTGAGTGCATGAGCGGAGCAGCACAGAGCACACTACCCATACTTCGTCAACCACTAACCCATGAGTGGACGTATGGATAGGTCAGTATGACCGTCGACCTGACTCACCCATAAGGGGGGCCCCTGATCGACAGTGATGCACAGTGCACGATGATGCATGACTCTGGTCAAACCGCATCCACTATCTAGTCCACCTATATCAACATGATATGCAAGGATCATAGATAATGCACCGTAGCCTAGGTCCTAAAGGTATAGGTGTCACATGCCAGGTATATCATAAACAATATCAGCAAAGGTAGAGCAGGTATAAAATAATACATTATCCTACCGCTAAACCTAGCATATCGAGCATATCGGCTATGACTAATCTAAAAGATAAGTCAGAGGTACCCGCCTCCGATATAGTAGATCGTAAGTGAAGAGAACCCCTCCGTCTGAAATAGTATCCGCCGCAAGTGGAGTCCAAATCGCCAAGTCAATGTCCTGCACCATGAACATAAATTTAGCTATTTACAATAGTACTAATAGCTAAACTAATGCTAAACATTATTAGGATCTAACCAGTGATCCATTTAGATTATCAACCAAATAAAACCCTAAGCCATTTACATCTCACGGCAGAACCAAACCCATGCTCAGATTAATCCACAAGACTAAGATGACACTTTAAAACTTAATTTGAAACAACAACACACAGCAGAGCTAAGTTCTAAATCAAGATCACCATTCTAAGCTAACGTCCAATCTACCCAAAGCTCACAGTAAACCTTAAGATCGCAAACCACATCCAAGAACCATTACAACTCTTCGACCAATCTGCTCAAAACAACAGATCATCAAAATCCAACCAAGAACCGCAAGAACATAAGAATCGAAGCAATAATCCAAGCACAGCAAGGATTAATTAGAAAACTGAAAATAAATATACGCTCCAGATCCTTGCTCAAGAACAGATTCTTAATCTCACTTTGATCCATAACAAATTTCAAATTGGAAGACCCTAAAGAATCAAAGAATCAAACAAATATACTGATAAACCAAGCTCACCTTTGTGTGTTTGCTGGCAGAAACCTCAGCTCCAAACTTCCATCAAATGCCTATGATCTGACTCCCCCTTTGAAATCGCACAAGGAGAAAGAAGACAAAAGCTAGAACCCGAGTCACTCGGACAAAGAAGAGGTTCTGCCATGCGAAAATCACGAATCAACCCTAACCCCTTCACACCTCAAACCAAGGCCCGGAAAGAAAAACCTTACCTCGATCTGCCCTAGATGGAGAAGAGGGAGACCAGAACCTCAATCCGAGCTTGATGAAGAAGAGGGAAACCCGAAATCTCGATCAGACTCAGTGGGGAAGAGGAAGTCACCTTCCGGTGTCGCCTGGACGCCGCACAGAACCAGTCGCCGATGCTCCGATCGCACGAGGAACAGAAGGAAGAAGAAAAGGGATCGGGATCCACTCTGGTTCGCATTCTCGATCGGTCGCGGAACCCAACCCTTAAATGGAAATCCATTTTTTAGTTTACCCCTTCCTAATTCGAATTTCCCACAGAAGCCCAAAATTTAGAAAAAAATTTACATTTTAGCCCTTAAAGTTTTCATATTTTTATATTCTCCCCCACTAATTAAAATTTGGTCCCCAAATTTGTCATTGCTAATAGTAAATACTAACAGCAGTATATATGAAGTACGCATACTGAAATGAACTAACAGTACATACCTCAATCGAATAAATGGGGATATCAAGCTCGGATAGTGTCCTCAAGCTCCCAAGTAGCCTCTGCATCCGAGTGATGCTGCCATCCAACCCTGACTAGTCGGATCGTCTTGTTCCGTAGCTGACGCTCCCGGAAACCCAAAATCCGTATAGGTACCTTCTCATAAGTAGCATCAGGCAGGAGCGGAATAGGCACCTCAAATAATATATGAGTGGGGTCTGACACATAACCTCTCAGCATGGATACATGGAACACGTCATGGGCGCCGGTCAAAGACGGTGGAAGAGCAAGACGGTAAGCTACAGCTCCAATCCTCTCCAGAATCTGAAACGGACCAATATACCGTGGAGCTAGCTTACCCCTGAGACCAAAACGTTTCACCCCCTTCGTGGGTGAAACTCGAAGAAAAACATGGTCACCAGCAGAGAACTCTAAGGGTATACGTCTCCGGTCAGCATAACTCTTTTGGCGATCCTGTGCTGCTGATAATCTCTGTCTGATAGTCCGTACTAACTTTGCCTCGTGCTGAACTCTCTGGGGTCCCAGCAGCTGAGTCTCTCCGACCTCATGCCAAAAGGTGGGTGTCCTACACGCCCTACCGTACAACGCCTCAAACGGTGCCATCTGTATCGCCGAATGAAAGCCGTTGTTGAAGGCGAACTCCACCAAGTGCAAATGGTCCTCCCAGCTGCCCCCAAAGTCCATCACACACGAGCGCAACAAATCCTCCAAAGTCTGAATAGTACGCTCTGACTGTCCATCTGTCTGGGGATGAAAAGCGATGCTGAGACGGAGCTCTGTACCCATAGCCCTCTACAAACTCTGCAAAAACCGAGATGTAAAACATGGATCCCTATCCGAGATAATGATCAAAGGAACCTCGTGCGATCTGACTATCTCCCGGCAATACAACTCTGCTAATCTATCGAGAGAATCCGTCCTCCGAATAGCTAAAAAGTGCGTAGATTTGGTTAGTCGATCCACGACTACCCAAATCGTGTCATGGCCTCTCCTAGTCCTCGGCAAACTGATAAGTACCATTTTATTGATTATTTTAGTTGCTAAAATCCATATTTGACCCATGTTTTACTTGCTTAATTGTGAAATTACCCTAGGTTATAGAACTTACTTTTATTTTGGACTTAATTGCAAATCTGTACATATTTGGATTATTTGGCTACTAAATTTTTGATCTATTTTTATAGGCATGAAAGGTTCATGGACATAGGGCATACTGGGTCAAACTTGAGTCGGAAGTGGACCCAGATCGCGTTATCAAGCTTCAGATTAATCTGGGTCGTCCGATTCAAAAGCGGCTAGATCTGAGCCATCTGGGACCATCCGAATCAATCCAAGCTAGGGTTAGGGCTGATCAAGCACTCTGATCAAGATCTGAAGGTTTTATCCCAATCCGAGCTCATTCAACCGTTGGATCAAGCTCAGAGGGTTATAGATCGTCCATTCAAAGATTAGGTTGATCTGGACCGTCCGTTGCACATCTGGAGGATCGGAGCTACCACGAGGCAAATCCTGACCCCTGATCATCATCATCAAAGTTTGGATTAAATCAGAGCAAGATCAGCCGTTGGATTTTCTCAAATTAATCTGGGCCGTTCATTCCTAATTACTTAAGGAAAATTCTCCCCAGCTTTCTCCTCGTCGCCTCTTCGCCGCAACACTGTTCTTCTTCGTTTCTCTTCGTTTTGCTTGCAAGTTCTTTAGTTTTGAAGGCGTGACCACCTCAATCTCGACCCTGGATCATCATCTGGATAATTGGAGATAGCTTCGGTGGAGAATTCAGCTCAATTTTCATCCGGACAGAGGTGTTTGAGGGTTTCGGCATGCTCTGTGGTCCGAGCACTTGAATCTCAACCACAATCCATTTCCGATCATCTGAGCTACTTGTAGGGGTTCTCAGGTGAGCTCAGATGATCCTCGAATCATCATCGCATTCCATTTAACTGAGATCGAAGGGATTCGGATTGGATTTCCCCAGCTGATGCAGTTTGAGCAGAGTTGATCAAGCGAAGCTGATTTCCACTGATTTGCTGAGCTTAGGGGTTCGAGGCCAGCCTTTGCGTGATGAACAAGGAGATTTTGAGCTCGGGAAGGATTGATGAGTAGTTTAGCTAGTTAATTTTTGTTAAATTGCTGGAATTTCTATTACTGCATTTGTTTCGTTTCTGTCTTGGTATCAGAATACTCGGTTTCGTTTTCCTGAATTGTTTAGCTTAATTAGGTTTTAAATCTTCAAGTTAAGTAGCTTAGGAGTTTGTTTAGTGAACAATCAGATTTAATTTCAGCTAGTTTTCACTGTAATTGCTTGCGTGCCAATTTCAGTCGCGTGCCACTTCAATTCCAAGATTTTCCTTCAGTTTCTGAACTTGTATCAGAGTTGTTTGTTTTCTAAATTGTCTCTTCATTCAGTAAGTTGTTAATTGCTGCATTCGAGCTAGGTAGATGCAAGTTTAGTTAACATAAAACTTAGTTTTGGTTGCCCGCAATTCCGTTTCAAGTTTTTAGCTTAGCTAGCGTATCAACTTAACTTCTGCCATTTAGTTTCAGTTTCAATGTATTTCAGTCTGTAGTTTCTGAATTTGCATCAATTAAATTTCAGTTCTAAGGAATTTTATGTGAGCATTAGCTGAAAGCAATCAATTTCCGTTGCTTGTTTGGTTTTAACATCCAAATCAGTTCTGAATTTCGCAAGCCATTCCTTTATTTCTGCATTTATGCATTTAGTCCTTGCAAGTGCATTTCAGGTTTTAGCTTGCTTGAATTGGTTGGAACTTGATCTGAAATTCTGCATTTACTTTTGCAAACTTCTTCATTGAAAACTTTGTTTTCCAAATTGCAATCGATCAGCATTAGCATCATCTTAGGCACATCAGTTTTCTTTGTTGCTTGCCAAGTTGCTGAAATCTGCCCTGTTCTTCATTTCTGCTTCCATTCATTTCTGATTAGTACTGCATCATCAGCTTGTTTCTCGAGTTGAATTGATCAGTATCAAGTCGGAAGTGTCAGCTATTAGTTCTGCATTTAGTCTTAACTTACCACACATATGTTACTTCCTCTTTGTATCAAGTTGATTTCACTTTTTCCACTTTGTATCAAGTTAGGTTTCGGCATTAGTTTCAACCGAAAATTTCAGCATTGTTTCAATTCTTTTGCTTAATATTTGGTTTGCAATTAATAATCAGAATTGTTCTCCAAAAGTCTGTTAAGTCCCTTGGTTGCGTAGGTTTCAATTTGCTTGAGTTCGTTAGTTGTCTTATACTTTGTTTAGCTCACTTAGTTAAGTTTCTTTCATTTTCTTTGCGCTTTCATTTCTGAATTGCAAACAACCCCAGATTTTATTCAAAATCCAAAATTTACAAATGACACATAAATACAAGCACGAATCACACAACATCAATTAGTCCCTAGGAAAAATACGACCTGTGGCCCCTTTACTACATTTTCATATTTTGATTGCAAAAAGAGTTTCCAGCTTATAAATATCTAAATTTGAGACTCACTTTCGTGACAGCTCATTTCGGGTCCATCAAATTTTTGGCGCCGTTGCCGGGGAAGCAACTAGTTGATTTGTTTGATTTTTGCTTGTGCATTCATTTCACATCTTTCTTGATTTATTTTTGTGCTTATTGCTATATCTGGTGATTTGATTTTACTTGTTTCATCTCTTTATCTACTTTTACTGGATTTGTTTTGGTTTTATGACCAGGTCTACATGGGGTGATCTTGAAGAATTTGACCCTGAGATTGAATGGACTTTCAGAGCAAGGAGGAACCAGGGCATTCTTTCAGAGACTACAGATATTCCTCCTATTCAGACCATTCCCCCTCATTCAGGCAGTATCATGGCAGACCACCAGAAGACTATGAAGGAACTCGCAGCACCAGATGCTTCATTTCAGTATTCCAGCATTGCTTATCCGGAGCTGGCTTGAAATTTTGAGCTTAGATCTGGACTCATCAATTTGCTGCCCAAGTTTCAAGGATTATCTGGAGAAGATCCAAATAGACACCTGCATGAGTTTCATATTGTATGCTCTACTATGAAGCCTCAGGGCATTTCTGAAGAAGATATCATGCTGAGAGCTTTCCCCTTTACACTGACAGGAGCAGCAAAAGATTGGTTTTACTATCTACCCACTGGGCACGTGTCTAGTTGGATCTCTATGAAGAAAGTATTTTTGGAAAAATATTTCCCAGCCTCCAGAACAGCAATAATTAGAAAAAGCATTTGTGGCATTCAGCAAGTGGTGGGTGAGACGCTCTATGATTATTGGGAGCGATTCAACAAACTGTGTTCCAGTTGCCCACAACACCAGATCAGCGAGCAGCTTCTGATTCAGTACTTTTATGAGGGATTGCTGCAGATGGACATGATTATGATAGATACTGCAGCTGGAGGAGCCCTAGTGAATAAAACGCCAGATCAAGCTAGGGAGCTCATTTCTAATATGGCTGTGAGCTCACAACAATTTGGAAGCAGAGCATTGACCACCAGAGGAGTGGGTGAAGTTCAGGTGGTTTCTAATGATCAGAAAGAGATAAAGAATTCATTGGCAGAGATCACATCATTTATTAAGCAATTGAGTGCTAATAATGCAAATCAGAATTCCAATATTTCGGTGCCTCCACAATCAAGCCAAGTGGTGAGAGTATGTGACATTTGCTCTAGTCAAGAGCACAACTCAGATTCATGTCCCACCCTCCAACAAGATGAGACAGTAGCAGCATTGGTTAGGGGACAATTTCAAACAAGAAACAATCCTTTCTCCTCTACTTATAACCCCGGTTGGAGGGATCATCCAAATCTGAGGTACGGGAACTCTTTCTGCCAACAAAACCCTCAACAACCACAATTGCAGCAGCCTCCACAGAATTTCCAGCAATCACATCAACAATTCCAGCAGCCACAGCAATTTCAGCCCCAAAATCCGAATTTTCAGCCTATATTTCAGCAAACTCAGCCCCTATTTCAGCAACCGCAGCCTCAATTCCAGCCATATCAGCAAGGGCAGCAAGGTTTTCAATCAGTTTCAACTTTCCAACCTCAAAACCAGCAAACTTTCCAGCCTTCACATCCCTATAATCAGAATCTCCAGCCTTACAATCAAGGGTTTCAGCCTATGCAAAATCAGTCCTCATCACAGGATTTTCTATTGCAAAATCAGAATTTTCAAGTATATAACTCTCAACAAAGTTTTCAGGCATTTCCACCTTCTTATCAGCCATTTCAACAACCATTTCAGCCCTCCAATCAGCCCCAACAGCCCCAATTCCAATAATCACAGCAGGATAATATCATTGGAGCTTTACAAAACCTCGGAAGGCAAATGGGACAATTGGCTAGTGATGTGAATCAAATTAAAGCTCAAAGATCAAGCCAACTACCTTCCCAAGCTGTTCCTAACCCAAAGGGAAATGTTAGTGCTATTTATTTGAGGAGTGGGAAGGTTGCATCAACTCAAAATGGTCCAAGAGCTGAATTTTCTGAAAACAGGACAGCATCTTCATTCCCAGCCCAAATCAGCCCCAAAACCTCTTCAAATTCAGTTGATTCTAACCCTAGTCCGTGCTCAACTCCCTCATCAAGCAACCCTGTGATTTTAGTGGAAAATAAAGCGCAAATCAGTCCCGAAACAGATTTTACAGTAGCCATTCCAAGTGGGGCAGCAGCTCACAAATCAACCCTTCCATCTTCGGTTCAAGAGGAAGAATTTAGGGTGCCCTTGCCTTTTCCACAGGGGAGAACTCCAACAAAAAGACAAGTGGAGGAGGAGAAAACCAAAGAGTACAATGAGCTGGTAAAACTTTTTAGCAAAGTATAAATTAATGTACCATTGCTGACAATGATTAAACAAGTTCCTAAGTATGCAAAATTTTTGAAGGATCTTTGTGTTCACAAGAAGAAACTTAAGGAAAATGAATTGGTCAGCATTGGGAAAAATGTTTCATCACTCATCTATGTCATACCTCAGAAATGTGAAGACCCTGACATGTTTACTGTATCTTGTGAGATAGGGAGCACCACGCTACATGATGTCATGCTGGATTTAGGAGCTTTCATTAATGTCATGCCCAGGACGGTCTTCCAGATGCTTGGCATTGGCCCTCTACAGCCCACTGGAGTTGTCATTCAGCTAGCAGATAGAAGCCAGACTCGCCCGACAGGAGTTATTGAAGATGTTTTGGTTAAAGTGAAAGAGTTGATTTTCCCTGCAGACTTCTACATTCTAGACATGGAAGGAGAGTATCTTGCACGTAGATCCCCACTTATCCTTGGAAGGCCTTTTCTGAAGACTGCCAGAACTAAGATTGATGTTTATGCTGGCACACTTTCGATGGAGGTGGGAGACACAGTAGTCCAGTTTAGCATTTTCGATGTCATGAAGGACCCTAGGGGAGATCACTCAATCATGAGCGTGGGCACCACAGATGAGACTGTTAGGGCACAATTAATTGCTGATGATGTTGCATTTGACATAGTGGGAGGAGATTTGATTCCAGAGAAGGCTGAAAATGCATCAGTTGTGAAGGCATTAGAGGAGATGGATGGAAAAGCATGTGACAGCCTTGAATTTGAAACTGAAACTTTACAGGACTCTTCTTATCTTTTATTTTGTGATATTGCTATTGATAGTTCTAATCTTTCTAATGAGATTGCTGCAGATATTACTGAAGAAGCATGCACAGGAGATGATTCTACAGGTGTAGGGGATTGCACAGAGCCCCAGGGACCACCAACATTAGGAAATTCAGAAGACAAGCAAGAAAGTGTAGGGACTTGCATGATGGGAGCAAGAACCCAAGGATCACCTATTCCAGTTGAGTGTCCACCAGAACTTGAGCACGATCAGGTAAGTATTTCTTCTTTTCTTTTAGAAAATTTCAGAGAGGTGTCTAAAATTGAAATTGAAGCATGTCTTGATACATTTTTTGTGAAAAATAATGATGAAAATGTCATAGGGGCACCCAGGCTTGATTTTATTCATTATGACACATTTATTGATATACCTTATGTAGAAACTGATTGTGAAAAATTTTTGGAGGTGCCTGAAATTGATGTTGTTTATTTTGATGAATCTCTTGCTATATATATGCTGAATTTGAAAGTGAAAAACTTATGGAGGCACCTAAATTTGACTTTATTGGTTGTGATACATTGTTTGATACATCTTTTGTGAATATGGATTGAAGGAAATTTTTAGAACTGCCTGAAATTAATGTTGTTTATTGTGATGAATCTATTGCTATATCTTATGCTGAGGTTGAGTGTGAAAAAATTATTGAGGTACCTCAAATTGATTTCATAGGTTGCAATGCATTGCTTGATACATCTGTGATGGATATTAATTGTGAAAAATTCTTTGAGGTGTCAAAAATTGACTTTATTGGATGTGATGTATTTTTGGATATATTTTATACAAAGACTGACATTGTTTCATTTCTTTCTTACCCTGCACGCATGAGAAAGGTTTTACATGGTTTTGCTGGGTCACAAAGACTTCTGGAGTGGTTGCTTCATCTGAACAGACTCAAACCTCCTGGAAGGTGTTCTAAAATGAATAAAGAGGGAGGAGATAATTTTACTTTAATTCGAAACACTCTACCTCTTAAATGGGTCTTGTATCTAAATAACCTTCGGTCACCTGAACAGATTGCTGTAAAGTCCAAGTGTGGGGGAGCGATGCAACGTAAAGTTGAACAAATGAAAGCAGCTTTCTCACACATCCAGACTCCTCCACTACCACGATGGAGGTTGTTTCATGATAGACTCCGACCGCCAGAAATAAAAGGGAGTTTGATCTTTCTTGCCTTTTCCTTTATTACATTTTCACTTTTAAATTGAGTTCTTGCTAATAAATGCGTGAGTAGAATAGAATGAATAAATAGACATTGTAAATACCATGTTATTTCTTTTGGTCACTTTTTCTTGCATGACTAGGAATAAATGTATCCCTCTAGGTTATCTTCATGTCATTTTAGAGTCTTTTGAAAATAAATTAAATTTGGTTGTTAAAACTTAGGTTTGAGCTCATAGATGTATTCTTGGATGCTTGAGTACTACTTTGCTTTAGATTTTTAATTGAGGATTTGAGATGAATTATTTTTGCCTAGTGAGAAGTAGCTTTATATTTGTGACACACATATGTTATTGAACTCTAGAACTTGCTAAGGTTCTTTCAAAATCATATTTCAATGATTGGATCACATCTATAGAGACTAATCCATTTGTTTTCCCTTTCCACATCAATTTTTAGCAATAATCATGTTTATCCTATTTGTCTTTCCTTATTCCTACTCTTAACCCCATTTTTCTATGGACTTGTTTGGTTGGGATGTTTCTTAATGTTACTTTGCCCGAGACGGACAAAGGATTAAGTGTGGGGGAGTGACTAGAGTTTTGGAATTATTTTGGAGCAAGGATGCATTTCATTTCAACGAGAAAAAAAAATTTCTTTTGTCAAGTTGAAGCCAAAAGGTGCCAAGTGAGTTGAGTTTGATACCAAGAATGAGCAAGAGAGATGGAGTCAAGTGGAGATCTAGATTCCTTATCACACTCTGAAGATCCAAGTGGCATGAAATGAAAGAAAAAAAATTCTGCAATGAGAAAAAAATGGCACGCAAAAGCAAAAAGAAAAAAAATTTTGTGCCAAAGTGAAGAAAAAAAATTAAAGTGGAGCTAACTTGGATCGAAATTGACTTGGATCAAAAACTGTAAAGTTGGAATTTTGGGAAGCCAAGATCAGCAACATCTTGTAGAGACTGAGTTGAAGCTGGAATTATCTGAATCAATGCAGAAATGTTTGTGCCAAACAGGGAAAAACAGTTTGTGTAGATCTGAACTGAGCTGGACTGTTCGGAATTGAAACAAATGCAAGGGTGCTGACAAGGATTAAGAACAAGTCCATCAACCAACCAGCCATCAGAAATTTGAAAAGCAGCAGGTTAGTTGAATTTAAGTGCCGAAATCTGATCAGGCAGTGCTGGAATTCAAACCTGAAAATGATCTGTGCAGAGCTGAAACTAAACTGCATTGCAAGCTGAAAAAACTGGAAATTCTGAGCTGAATATCAAGGATAGCTGCTGAAATGAGTAGGCTGCGAAGTATTGAATATCTTGAAGGATTGTTTGTGAAGATAAATTGGAGAAATCAGATTGGAATGTGGAGTTGACAAGGGCAGAAATCTGTGCCAAGTTCAAGTGCAGAAATTTGTCAACTTGAAGCTGAAATTGATTTTCCTGGGCTGTGAATCAGGGAACAAAGTTCGGAAATGCATCGAAGAGTATTGAGAACACCCAAGGCTGACCAAATCTGGAAGAAATGTGGATGCTAGCAATTCTGATCAGCACACACAAAAAAAAGGGGCAATGCAGGGGCTGAAATTTGATTTGCTACTCAGCCATTTTCAAGTGGAACAATTCAAATTCTCCACCACACTATGTGATGCTAACTGATGTTAAGTGTTGAAGGAATCAGAGACTTGACATGATTCTGCCGTAGATGCTGAACTTGAAACAGAATGAAAAAGAAAAAAAAATCAGAAAAGAATAGGGAACAAAACAAGGGTCACGCAAATGGAATTTTGGCACCATGAAGCAAGTGAAGTTTCTCTCATCCAAATCAAATTCTTTGCTCCATTTCATTTCTGACCTTGCTAGAGGATAAAAGAAGAAAAAAAAATCAGAAAAGAGAAGAAAGAAACAAAGTTGGCACGCAAGGTGAAAGTTGGCACATTGAGATCAATAGGGTTTTCTTCATCCAAATTAAAGGAATTATTCAAGTTTGACTTCGCCACACTTTTTGATATCACTAGAGGACTGTAAAGAGAAGCAAAGTACATTGGAAACATTCTTGAGCAACCCAGTCTCCCACTTTATCAATTTTTCCATTTTCTTGACTTTTACTCCATTTCTTACCATTTTCCATGTTTTCATTTGTTTTTGTAGATGTTGATCCTAATCATGAATAATGGTGGAGAGTAGATAATAAGCAAGCCTATGGTAGTGCAAGAAGCATGTATGTTTGAGTGAACTCCACTTCCATCATCAACTTAGAACTTAAGGAGAGAGCCACCAAAACTTCCCATGAAAGGCTTAGTGAGTTAAATTCATCTCAATGACTCATGAAAGATGAAAAGGCTAAGTTGTTGATTTAAGGACAAGATACTAATCCATAGAGCTTAGATTTTTTAGAATTGACCACCTTAAGTAATTTCTTTTCATTTGCTTCTAATTATGCTTTAGAAAACCCAAGGGATACATACTTAGTAGTTTCGTGAGACGCTCAAGCTTAAGTGTGGGGGAGTTGATAAGTACCATTTTATTGATTATTTTAGTTGCTAAAATCCATGTTTGACCCATGTTTTACTTGCTTAATTGTGAAATTACCCTAGGTTTTAGAACTTACTTTTATTTTGGACTTAATTGCAAATCTATACATATTTGGATTATTTGGCCACTAAATTTTTGATCTATTTTTGTAGGCATGAAAGGTTCATGGACCTAGGGCATACTGGGTCAAACTTGAGTCGGAATTGGACCCGGATCACATTATCAAGCTTCGGATTAATCTGGGTCGTCCGATTCAAAAGCGGCTAGATCTGAGCCATATGGGACCATCCGAAGCAATCCAAGCTAGGGTTAGGGCTGATCAAGTACTCTGATCAAGATCTGAAGGTCTCATCCCAATCAGAGCTCATTCAACCGTTGGATCAAGCTCAGAGGGTTATAGATCGTCCATGCAAAGATTAGGTTGATCTGGACCGTCCGTTGCACATCTGGAGGATCGGAGCTACCACGAGGCAGATCCTGACCCCTGATCATCATCATCAAAGTTTGGATTAAATCAGAGCAAGATCAGCCGTTGGATTTCCTCAAATCAATCTGGGCCGTTCATTCCTAATTACTTAAGGAAAATTCTCCCCAGCTTTCTCCTCGTCGCGTCTTCACTGCAACACTGTTCTTCTTCGTTTCTCTTCGTTTTGCTTGCACGTTCTTTAGTTTTGAAGGCGTGACCACCTCAATCTCGACCCTGGATCATCATCTAGATCATTGGAGATAGCTTCGGTGGAGAATTCAGCTCAATTTTCATCCGGACAGAGGTGTTTGAGGGTTTCGGCATGCTCTGTGGTCCGAGCACTTGAATCTTAGCCACGATCCATTTCCGATCATCTGAGCTACTTGTAGGGGTTCTCAGGTGAGCTCAGATGATCCTCGAATCATCATCGCAATCCATTTAACTGAGATCGAAGGGATTCGGATTGGATTTCCCCAGCTGATGCAGTTTGAGCAGAGTTGATCAAGCGAAGCTAATTTCCACTGATTTGCTGAGCTTAGGGGTTCGAGGCCAACCTTTGCGTGACGAACAAGGAGATTTTGAGCTCGGGAAGGATTGAGGAGTAGTTTAGCTAGTTAATTTTTGTTAAATTGCTGGAATTTCTATTACTGCATTTGTTTTATTTTTTGTCTTGGTATCAGAATACTCAGTTTCGTTTTCCTGAATTGTTTAGCTTAATTAGGTTTTAAATCTTCAAGTTAAGTAGTTTATGAGTATGTTTAGTGAACAATCAGATTTAATTTCAGCTAGTTTTCACTGTAATTGCTTGCGTGCCAATTTCAGTCGCGTGCCACTTCAATTCCTGCATTTTCCTTCAGTTTCTGAACTTATATCAGAGTTGTTTGTTTTCTAAATTGTCTCTTCATTCAGTAAGTTGTTAATTGCTGCATTCGAGCTAGGTAGATGCAAGTTTAGTTAACATAAAACTTAGTTTTGGTTGCCCGCAATTCCGTTTCAAGTTTTTAGCTTAGCTAGCGTATCAACTTAACTTCTGCCATTTAGTTTCAGTTTCAATGTATTTCAGTCTGTAGTTTCTGAATTTGCATCAATTAAATTTCAGTTCTAAGGAATTTTATGTGAGCATTAGCTGAAAGCAATCAATTTCCGTTGCTTGTTTGGTTTTAACATCCAAATCAGTTCTGAATTTCGCAAGCCATTCCTTTATTTCTGCATTTATGCATTTAGTCCTTGCAAGTGCATTTCAGGTTTTAGCTTGCTTGAATTGGTTGGAACTTGATCTGAAATTCTGCATTTACTTTTGCAAACTTCTTCATTGAAAACTTTGTTTTCCAAATTGCAATCGATCAGCATTAGCATCATCTTAGACACATCAGTTTTCTTTGTTGCTTGCCAAGTTGCTGAAATCTGCCCTGTTCTGCATTTCTGCTTCCATTCATTTCTGATTAGTACTGCATCATCAGCTTGTTTCTCGAGTTGAATTGATCAGTATCAAGTCGGAAGTGTCAGCTATTAGTTCTGCATTTAGTCTTAACTTACGACACATAAGTTACTTCCTCTTTGTATCAAGTTGATTTCACTTTTTCCACTTTGTATCAAGTTAGGTTTCGACATTAGTTTCAACCGAAAATTTCAGCATTGTTTCAATTCTTTTGCTTAATATTTGGTTTGCAATTAATAATTAGAATTGTTCTCCAAAAGTCTGTTAAGTCCCTTGGTTGCGTAGGTTTCAATTTGCTTGAGTTCGTTAGTTGTCTTATACTTTGTTTAGCTCACTTAGTTAAGTTTCTTTCATTTTCTTTGCGCTTTCATTTCTGAATTGCAAACAACCCCAGATTTTATTCGAAACCCAAAATTTACAAACGACACATAAATACAAGCACGAATCACACAACATCAACTAGTTCCTAGGAAAAATACGACCTGTGGCCCCTTTACTACGTTTTCATATTTTTATTGCAAAAAGGGTTTCCAGCTTATAAATATCTAAATTTGAGACTCACTTTCGTGACAGCTCATTTCGGGTTTATCAAATTTTTGACGTCGTTATCGGGGAAGTAACTAGTTGATTTATTTATTCGTTTAAGATAAAAGGTCAGTTAACTGACATATTTCCATCCCTATTGATGCATACAAGAGAAATAGTGGATCTTCTGCATCAACCCATTCCACTGGACACTTGGTTGGAAACTTTGGAACTACATCGATCTGCAACAGTGCACCACATGCAATGATTTAGAAGAAATAAACTAATTAGCAATTAATATCATCATAGGAAGCAACATTGAGTAATAGAAGCTGCCATTCAGGCAATTAAATGTTCAACCAATTTATAGGCAATGCACTAACCTGCCACCATATGTCGCTTCAATCCTTCCATTTTGAATCTTCTCTTTTCATGGTTGATTGATTTTCGACAATTTATCAAAGGGCGTACGTAATAATTGAAAATTATTAAAGAGCGCCCCATGATTTGTATTGTACCAAAGGGCGCACTCATTATAGTGAACTTCCTATTATACCCCTCCTGTTATCTATTGCCTTTCTCTTTCTCTCTCAGTAATAAATTCTGAGACGTCAGCACATGCAACGTGACTTAATTACTGACTTTTATTTAAAATAATATATTACGAAATCGGCGCTAAATTAAAAAATGTAAGGTAATAATTGAAAAAATATTTCACTTAAAAAATTTCCCATCTAACGTGATTTAAAAATATAAATAAATGATTTTTATTTTTATTAATAGAAATTAATATATTAAATAATATTTAATAAATAAATTAATGTATAAAAAGTTTTTGAAACAAATTATTGGATTTAAAAATATAAACAAATGATTTTTATATTTGATTAATACAAATTAATATATTAAATAATTTTAATAAATATATTAATGAATAAAATTTTTTTTGAAAAAATTTGACCGTGGGTCTGAAATAAAAATATTTCAGGCCTAGCGTGGGCTTGAAATTTTTTATTTCAGGCTCAGCGTGGGCCTGAAATATTTTTATTTCAGGCTCACGTTGGGCCTGAAATCTTTTGATTCAGGTCCGACGTGAACTCAAATTTTTTTTCTATTTTAAAAATATATTAATATATAAAAAAACCTATCAAAACACTTAATTTCAGATTCAAACGCAGGGCCTGAAATCATCCCAGGAGGGTCTGAAGTGAAATAACTTTAGATCCTATAAATAATTAATTTAATAAATAATAATGAAATATAAAAAAATATTATTAATATTAAAAAAATTTCAGTGCCCTTTGGCCTGAAGTCATCCGACTTCAGGCCTAAGGAGGCCTGAAGTCTGATGACTTCAGGCCCTCCATTATTTAATTAAAATTTTTTTTATAAAAGTATAATATATAATTACATATTATTTATAATTTTTATAAAAAAATATAATATATAATTGCATAATAATAAAATACTATAAGAGTGGTTTATGTATATCAGTGAGTTTTGAGCAAAACTCATTAATGGACCTACCATATTTGGAATTCTGAAAACTCTATATCAGTAGATAGGGTTGAGCTATGAGATGAGATTTTGGGTGCCGAAACCTCTAATCTTGCTGTATCACCAATGTTATAGGAGTGGTTTAGGTATATCAGTGAGTTTTGAGCAAAACTCACTGATGAACCTACTATATTTGGAATTCTGAAAACTTTATATCTGTAGATAGGGTTGAGCTAGGAGATGAGATTTTAGTTGCCGAAACCTCTAATCTTGCTGTATTACCAATGCTATAGGAGTGGCACCTAAAATCTTGCTCAAAACTCACTGATAGACCTAAACCACTCCTATAGCATTGGTGATACAGCAAGATTAGAGGTTTCGGCACCTAAAATCTCATCTCCTAGCTCAACCCTGTCTACTGATATAAAATTTTCAGAATTCCAAATATAGTAGGTCCATCAGTGAGTTTTGCTCAAAACTCACTGATATACCTAAACCACTCTTATAACATTGGTGATACAGCAAGATTAGAGGTTTCGGCACCCAAAATCTCATCTCATAGCTCAACCCTGTCTACTGATATAGAGTTTTCAGAATTCCAAATATAGTAGGTCCATCAGTGAGTTTTGTCCAAAACTCACTGATATACATAAACCACTCTTATAGCATTTTATTATTATGTAATTATATATTATATTTTTTTTATAAAAATTATATATAATATGTAATTATATATTATACTTTTATAAAATTTTTTTTTAATTAAATAATGGAGGGCCTGAAGTCATAAAAAATTCAGGCCCTCCTTGGGCCTGAAGTCATCAGACTTCAGGCCCTCCTTAGGCCTGAAGTATGACTTCAGGCCAAAGGGCACTGAAATTTTTTTAATATTAATAATATTTTTTTATGTTTAATTATTATTTATTAAATTAATTATTTATAGGATCTAAAGTTATTTGACTTCAGACCCTCCTCGGATGACTTCAGGCCCTGCGTTTGAATCTGAAATTAAGTGTTTTGATAGGTTTTTTATATATTAATATATTTTTAAAATAGAAAAAAAATTTGAGTTAACGTCGGGCCTGAATCAAAAGATTTCAGGCCCAACGTGGGCCTGAAATAAAAATATTTTAGACCCACGCTGGGCCTGAAATAAAAAATTTCAAGCCCACGCTAGGCCTGAAATAAAAATATTTCAGGCCCATGGTCATATTTTTTCAAAAAAAATTTTATTCATTAATATATTTATTAAATTTTATTTAATATATTAATTTGTATTAATCAAATATAAAAATCATTTATTTATATTTTTAAATACAACAGTTTGTTTCAAAAATTTTTTTCATACATTAATTTATTTATTAAATATTATTTAATATATTAATTTCTATTAATCAAAAATAAAAATAATTTATTTATATTTTTAAATCACGTTGGTTGAGAAATATTTTAAGTGAAATATTTTTTCAATTATTACCTTACGTAAGGTAAAAATTGAACCACTCCTATAGCATTGGAGATACAGCAAGATTAGAGGTTTCGGCATCAAAAATCTCATCTCCTAGCTCAACCCTGTCTACTGATATAGAGTTTTCAGAATTCCAAATATGGTAGGTCTATCAGTGAGTTTTGCTCAAAACTCACTGATATACCTAAACCACTCTTATAGCATTTCTGATACAGCAAGATTAGAGGTTTCGACACCTAAAATCTCATCTCCTAACTCAACCTTGTTTACTGATATAGGGTTTTCAGAATTCCAAATATGGTAGGTCCATCAGTGAGTTTTGCTCAAAACTCACTGATATACCTAAACCACTCCTATAGCATTGATGATACAGCAAGATTAGAGGTTTCGGCACCCAAAATCTCATCTCCTAGCTCAACCCTGTCTACTGATATAGAGTTTTCAGATTTCCAAATATGGTAGGTCCATCAGTGAGTTTTGCTCAAAACTCACTGATATACCTAAACTACTCTTATAGCATTGGTGATACAGCAAGATTAGAGGTTTCGGCACCCAAAATCTCATCTCTTAGCTCAACCCTGTCTACTGATATAGAGTTTTCAGAATTCCAAATATGGTAGGTCCATCAGTGAGTTTTGCTGAAAACTCACTAATATACCTAAACCACTCCTATAGCATTGGTGATACAGCAAGATTAGAGGTTTCGGCACCCAAAATCTCATCTCCTAGCTCAACCCTGTCTACTGATATAGGGTTTTCAGAATTCCAAATATGGTAGGTCCGTCAGTGAGTTTTGCTCAAAACTCACTGATATACCTAAACCACTCCTATAACATTGGTGATATAATAAGATTAGAGATTTCGGCACCCAAAATCTCATCTCCTAGCTCAACCCTGTCTACTGATATAGAGTTTTCAGAATTCCAAATATGGTAGGTCTATCAGTGAGTTTTGCTCAAAACTCACTGATATACCTAAACCACTCCTATAGTATTGGTGATACAGCAAGATTAGAAGTTTCGGCACCTAAAATCTCATCTCCTAGCTCAACCCTGTCTACAGATATAAAGTTTTTAGAATTCCAAATATAGTAGGTCCATCAGTGAGTTTTGCTCAAAACTCACTGATATACCTAAACCACTCTTATAGCATTGATGATACAGCAAGATTAGATATTTCGGCACCCAAAATCTCATCTCCTAGCTCAACCCTGTCTACTGATATAGAGTTTTCAGAATTCCAAATATGGTAGGTCCGTCAGTGAGTTTTGCTCAAAACTCACTGATATACCTAAACCACTCCTATAGCATTGGTGATACAACAAGATTAGAGGTTTCGGTACCCAAAATCTTATCTCCTAGCTCAACCCTGTCTACTAATATAGAGTTTTCAGAATTCCAAATATGGTAGGTCTATCAGTGAGTTTTGTTTAAAACTCACTGATATACCTAAACCACTCCTATAGCATTGGTGATACAGCAAGATTAGAGGTTTCGGCACCTAAAATCTCATCTCCTAGCTCAACCCTGTCTACTCATATAGGGTTTTCAGAATTTCAAATATGGTAGGTCCATCAGTGAGTTTTTGCTCAAAACTCACTGATATACCTAAACCACTCCTATAGCATTGATGATACAGCAAAATTAAAGGTTTTGGCACCCAAAATCTCATCTCTTAGCTCAACCCTGTCTACTGATATAGAGTTTTCAGAATTCCAAATATGGTAGGTGTATCAGTGAGTTTTGCTCAAAACTCACTGATATACCTAAACCACTCCTATAGCATTGGTGATACAGCAAGATTAGAGGTTTCGTCATCCAAAATCTCATCTCCTAGCTCAACCCTGTCTACTGATATAGAGTTTTCAGAATTCCAAATATGGTTGGTCCATCAGTGAGTTTTGCTCAAAACTCACTGATATACCTAAACCACTGCTATAACATTGGTGATACAGCAAGATTAGAGGTTTCGGCACCCAAAATCTCATCTCCTAGCTCAACCCTATCTACTGATATAGGGTTTTCAGAATTCCAAATATGGTAGGTCCGTCAGTGAGTTTTGCTCAAAACTCGCTGATATACCTAAACCACTCCTATAGCATTGGTGATACAACAAGATTAGAGGTTTCGGCACCCAAAATCTCATCTCCTAGCTCAACCCTATCTACTGATATAGAGTTTTCAGAATTCCAAATATGGTAGGTCCATCAGTGAGTTTTACTCAAAACTCACTGATATACATAAACTACTCTTATAGCATTTTATTATTATGTAATTATATATTATATTTTTTTATAAAAATTATAAATAATATGTAATTATATATTATACTTTTTATAAAAAAATTTTTAAATTAAATAATGGACGACCCTCCTTGGGCATGAAGTCATCAGACTTCAGGCCCTCCTTAGACCTAAAGTCGGATGACTTCAGGCCAAAGGGCACTGAATTTTTTTTTAATATTAATAATATTTTTTATGTTTAATTATTATTTATTAAATTAATTATTTATAGGATCTGAAGTTATTTGACTTCAGACCCTCCTGGGATGACTTCAGGCCCTGCGTTTGAATCTGAAATTAAGTGTTTTGATAGGTTTTTTTATATATTAATATATTTTTAAAATAGAAAAAAATTTTGAGTTCACGTCGGGTCTGAATCAAATTTTTTCAAAAAAAAAATTATTCATTAATATATTTATTAAATATTATTTAATATATTAATTTGTATTAATCAAATATAAAAATCATTTATTTATATTTTTAAATCCAACCATTTGTTTAAAAACTTTTTATACATTAATTTATTTATTAAATATTATTTAATATATTAATTTCTATTAATCAAAAATAAAAATCATTTATTTATATTTTTAAATCACGTTAGATGGAAAATTTTTTAAGTGAAATATTTTTTCAATTATTATTTTACGTTTTTTATTTTAGCGCCGATTTTATAATATATTATTTTAAATAAAAGTCAGTAATTAAATCATGTTGCATGTGCTGACGTCTCAGAATTTATTACTGAGAGAGAAAGAGAAAGACAATAGATAACAGGAGGGGTATAAGAGGAAGTTCACTATAATGAGTGCGCCCTTTGGTACAATACAAATCATGGGACGCCTTTTGATAATTTCCAATTATTACGTACGTCTTTGGTAAATTGCCGATTGATTTTCATAAACAAAGCATAAGTCTACAAGGAAATTGAATCTTGCCCCTTTGAAAATCACAAGTGCTCGCCAAAACATATATATTATCCTACGACCCATTTGTTATGTCTAACAAATTCTATATCAGTATGGTGTAAACAATCCATACAGACCCATTTTATGGTCTAGCCTCTACTAAACTTCATCACCAACTCAACTATTATATATATTGCAAATGTGAATAAAAATAAATAAATAAATAACTACGTGAAATAATTCAACATTGAAAAAAAATAATTTAATCACCCTGTTAAAATGATAAAACATTATTAATGAGATTTACCGTACGGAACAATAATTATTATAGAACAGATTAGCCGTGAAGTCCAACTATGGATGATCCGTCGAGGCCGGCGTCAACGTTGACCGGCTAATTAGAAGTCCGCCATTTCCACTCCGAATAAGACGCACCATACACTACGGCCTTAAATGACTTTGGGTTCTTTTCTCTGCTGTCAAAGTTGACCATCCGCAATGGCCTGAAGTTTTTATGGTGCTCGTGATTATCGAAACCTACTTGACAACAAAACTTAAACGGGCTCATATATTTTATCGGTTCGATTATTTTTATAATTAATCAATATTAATTAAATATTATATTAATTAATAAATTAATAATAATAAAAAGCTGTTGGGTGTCAGTAGCCGTTCAAACCTCCTCACGGTGCCGTAGTGGTGCCGAGCTAGCACTGTCGCTGGCTACGGCCGTGCACCGTCGCGCGGTCCCACGTCGTCGTAATTATGACGCTACCGTTCGTACGGGTCACGTTGATCCCATGCGGTGGTAATGGTCAAGTGGGGGCAGGGGCCGCATAAATCGTGTTTTTTTTTTTTTTTCACTTTTATTGCGCGAACGGAATCCGTTGCAGGAATTAACTCGGAGAAGGAAGAAAAAACCGAGCTGGGAATAGATTTTTTTAAAAATTAAATTAAAAAATTGAGAGTTAAAGAAAGAGGCGACGTGTCGGTGTCAGGCTTTACCTGTCCGACGTGGCCACCTCTCCGTCGGGCTCTCGAACGTTATAAAGGGATCACTCCCCGACTTGCCTCACGCCATTTCGTGCGCTCTTTTTCTTGGAGACCGAAGACATCGTCGGCGTGCGTGGTGGGGAGTCTTGGATCTGGATCTGCAGCCATGGCCGTGCAAACCATCGGTTTCCCCTCCGAATTCGGTGCTCGGTAAGTTAGTCGCAGTGGATCCGTTCTTCTCGTCTGGAACTTTATCTCTCGATTCGACTCTTTTAAGATCGATCGCGTTGTTGTGATTGGTTTTTTTAGGGGAATCGATGAACTCCAGATGCTGCAGCAAGACCCCAGGCATGTTTGCAGCAATCTTGGGATCGGTGAGTGAATGCCCTTCCTCTGCTTTTGACTCGTTCGCTTTGAGGTCGATTGGGTGAGATTGTGCTTGTGGATGGTGCAGGGGAGCAGCAGCAGTCCCAGATCCGGACTGATCCTAGTCTGTTTGGTGAACGGAAGAGAGAGCAGACTTGCAATGTCTCCGCTCCAGCGAAGCGCCCTCGGGCGGAATCCGTCGCTTTGAATGGTTACAATCGTGTGGCGACATCGCCGGTTTTACCCTATCTCGATCAGACTGCCAACGCGCCTGTGAAGCTCGCTGGAACAATCCCTGGATTTCTTCCGCAGAGTCGATTTCCGGAATCCTGCGCGACTTCCACCAGCGGCCGGCATGCCTCGTCTTTGCAGCCCGTCTCGGCTTCTTTCGGCAATCTCGTTTCTCTTGTCTACCAGCAGAATTTGGAAATTGACACCTTCATCCGCCTCCAGGTATCTTGGTCTCTGCTCATTATGCGGATTTTTCAGTGTTCTTTTTTGTCTCGTCGATGATTAATTTTTCTCGATTGCAGAACGAGAGAATGCTTCGTGAGTTGAAGGAGATGCGAACCCGACATTGCCAAGCCGTTCTATCCTTGCTACCGAAGCAAGCGGCGAAAAGTTTGATTGAGAAGGAAGCGGAGTTACAGAGCGCTGCCCGCCGGAACTCGGAATTGGAGGAGAAGGTGCGGCAGATGAGCGAGGAGAACCGGTTCTGGTTCAACGTGGCCAAGAACAACGAAGCCGTCGCGAGCAACCTTCGTTCGAGCCTTGAACAAGCCTTGCTTCGGGGCGGCGCCCCCTACGGAGACGCCGGTTTAGTCGCCGCCGACGTGTTCCCCGACACCGACGACGTGGAGTCCTGCTGCGAAGCGGAGAACTCCGTGACCGAAGCACGGCAGGGGAAAGCCTGCAAGGCGTGCGGCGTGAGGGACGTCTCCGTTCTGCTGCTGCCCTGCCGACACCTGTGCCTTTGCGAGGACTGCGAGCCCGGCGCCGACGGGTGTCCCCTCTGCGGCACCGCCAAGAAGAATTCCTTCCGTGTCCTGATGTGCTGATGGCCGCCGATTGGGGGGTTTCACGGTTTGTTTCGTTGTTCGCTCAGCGTCCGATGGTGTAATTTACTCCTTTTTTTTTTTGTTTTTGTTTTTGTCTTATCAATTTACGAAACGGTAAAAGAGATCCTTTCATATTTTTATTTTAATTTGAGGGATTTTATTGTCGTCTAATTTAGCCGATATTATTATTTCTTTTATCTATTATTGGCTGGGTGGTGTAGTAGATCGCATTGATTACGGTCGAACATGGAAATATTAATTTGACTTGTCTTTTATATCTTACTTTTTTGGCTTTCGGTTTCAGGAAGTTTGTTGCTTTCTTTAATGGCATGGCATGATCCATCGGCCACAACCCGGGTGGTGGTGGTGGTGGTGGTGAACAAAGCGCCCAAAATAAATGCAAAGTAGCACAACCCAACAAAGCACCAAATGACTTGATGCAACGCTCTCTGAAAATCATAAGGAATCCGTAACTCTTCTTCTTTTACTGTCAACTACCTGATATGAATATTGGTGATCGGTTAACAATTAAATATCAATTAATTTACTGTTAGTTTCGTTAGGTTTCGATTGTCCGGATCATTTTATATTTAAAAGTAAAAAAAAATTAAAATTTATCAAATTAAAATTTTAAATTCAACTGATTAGTTTGATTTAACTGAATTTTATCGAATTTTTAATCGTCCTTAATAATATCGCAACTGTCCCATCTTATCCCATTTCTAATCAACCACACTTATTCGAAGTTTAACAAATAAATGATTCTTTATTTGGAGGCAAAAACTTGCGTGTAAAATCTGGTGCCGGCCTCAGGCTGGAAGATATCTCACGCCAAAATTGCATAGAGGATTCGAGGAAAGAATAAAGAGACCGACTCGTGAGGCTACAGACTTTTCCAATTTCCACCTTCGACTTTTCGCCAGCTCCACTGCATGCATCATGCCTCACACGCCTTGTCCCACCACGATAAATCTAACTGGGAGTGGAATTGAAAGAGCGAGCAGGACGTGGTGTTCAGCGAAGGCGACAGGGGGCTGCAAGATTTTGCAGGTCACAGTTAAGGCTGCACTGCAAACAGTGATGTTAAAGAGTTTAATATTTTAAAAAATAAATTTCCTTATCAAATCATTTATTTTTTTCGACTAAAGCAGAAGATTAGATAGAATTGACTTTTTTTTGTGTAAAAATATTATTATTTCTTTAGACCCCAGCTAAATAAAAGTGTTGAGTTTTTATTTTATTTTAAATGAAAAACAAAACAAAACAAAACAAAAATCTGATATGCATGTCGACAAATCACTATCATAAAAGTTTATGATTCTTTTCATATGGCCCTACTCTTTAAAAAATTAAAAGTGAAAAAAATTGATAACGTTCACTCTGATGTTTTAAACAGCCTTTTAGATGAGATAAACTTATTCTCCTAAAAAAAAAAAATCCTAAATCCTATAGGATTCGATTCCTACTCTAGAATTAAAATTCTACCATCGAATACCAATTTTATTAAAATTCTATTATAAAAATATTATTATTTTATAATTTAAATATTCAAATTTTACGAAGAAAAGTCAGCATTTACCATAGATGATATTTTTATATTTAGCAGGCTTTTGCACCATGTTTTTTTTTATATTTAATAATTCAGACAATTAATTCAAGAGATAGATGATATTTTTTTTTGGAAAATTTTCCAAATGATGTACATAGATTTCTAAAATATCAAAAGACATATTATAGTTTGTGCACCTAATTTTCTGCTATTCCTATTCTATATCTCTTGCCAACCTCTCTTCCTAGACTCTATTTTTTCAAGCATCCAAGTAACTTTTTAAGAAATTTTAAATCGAAAATTAATTATGTAATTCGGATACACATCATCTCATCTCTCTCTTTGATGCTCTTATAAATACAACGTCATCATAAATCTCTCCTTGCTTACCATACCCCTTCCTATAATTTGACGGAATTGCAAAAGGAGCAAGTAGAAAGCGGGAGTAATATCGTATGGCGTTCAATAAGGGCAATTACATTCAAGAACTACGTCGTTAAAGAACTATGCCGTTGAAGAACATCGGTGTTGAAATTTTTTTTTAAGCAAGTCTTAATTTGATAGAACAAGATAAATACAAATTTAGTGATGTATATACTTGAACCAAGTTTTGATATCATATTTTGGGGGTGTTTGGTTTGTATTTTCCAGTCTGTTTTTCATTTTCATTTTCTGTAGAAAATGCAGTTTTCTAAAAAACATGTTTGGTTTGTATTTTCCAGCTTTATTTTCCAAAACAAACATAGCGTTTTCTAGAAAACTGGAGAATGAAAAAAAGTCATTTTCCAGAAAACTAGAAAATGCGATTTTCTGGAAAATGAAAATGAAAAATGGAACAAACTAAACGCCCCCTGTTTGCGCGGGCTCGGTACAAATCCATTGATAGACCTAGGCTATTTAAATTTCTATAAACTTGTGATCACTAGGAAAGGTTGAGTGAAAAGAAAGGCATATATGGTGTAAAATATTGGTTTAAAAACTATCAATGAAGTTCTTATGGCATGCAAATTGGCACGGAACAGTGCAATTGTTGAATTTCAATGAACAACAGATTATGTTAACATGGTGTTACATTGAAGGTTTTGACTAATCAGCACCATAATGGTAATTTGGATATTATAATTTCTATTTAGCTAGGCAATCAAGCTATTATTCTTGTGACGATTCAGTATATACTTCTCATTTGATAGATAACATAATATATTACTACATACAAAGTTTTATACATTCTACACAATTGTAGCTTTACATTCCCTATCTAACAATTGTAGTATCACAACACTCTACACAATTTTACAGAATCTGTCTCTCAAAATTGATACTAGTACATTAATTCTCTATTTTTTTTTTTCATATTTTCTTATTTGAAGTCCATCTTCAAATCATATAGCAGACATTGATAATAAAATAATATCAACAATTGATAATAAATAATATCAACAATAGTTTCAATTCTTGATGGTGGACAAGTTTTTTCACGACAAAGAGAGAGACATGGTGGTAAAGCAATTCTTTAAATAGGATAAATATTTTATAAATCGATTTTAAATATGCGTAAGTTATATACAAGACTTGAATTTAGTTGATAAAAAAATACGGCGAACTATAATTCGTGTTGTTCTCATTCTATTCCTCCAAGCAACTTTCCTCTTATCTTTTGAATGATTTTAATTTGAAAAAAAAATCGATTGTTTCAACCTCCCTTCCTTCTCTTAGTTCGTATAAACGTAATATCTTCTCTTAAGTCTCCGATTGCAAAAACTTGTGCTCTGTTTTAGTCAGTGAAATCGTACCCCACTGAAAGCCTCTACAAGTGTCTTCGTATATCCCTCTCAGGCGTTGTTAAGGGTTTGCGATGAAATCTACACATATCGGCTATTTGCAATCAAGGGTTTTGGGTTTTATTTATCATCAATACTCTTCTTTCAGAATGGCACAAGAAGGTGCAGTGGGTATTTCAGCATCTACTTCTCAATCATTCTCAAAGATACGTATCATGGACATGTTCAACTTAGCAATCAATAAGACTTAACTAGGTCAAAACAACACTATTGTTGGATATATTCAGAACAATATGCATCTGGATTTGAAAAACCTCCATAATTTGAATTTGGTCATTAATAATTTAAATTTTTTATAATTGTAAGCTTTAATTGATGTTGGGCGGAAACTTGTCTACGCCGAGCATCTTCTTGGAGGGAACAGGTTGCAAGTCCAGAGCATTACCGGGGATCCCATGGAGCTTGATATCGGCTGGCGCCGACCTGAGCACGACTGCGAAGGTATACCTCAACTTTCTGGTCGATCAGCACTGGTTTGTGTTCCCTCTGATTCCTCAGAGCCTTCCACGACGGTTTCAAATGCCGACACAATTCTAGGTAAGAGCTGTTGAGTTGGGTTTTAAATCGCAATTAGGTTTTTGATCTTTCACGATCTGATAGTGGTTCTGGCGAGGTGTTTTCGGTTTGGGTTCGTGTGCTGATTTGGGATTTGGGTGTTCCTCCGCTTCTGGTGTTTCTGATAGTATGTTGTTCTTGATTTGGATTTGTTGTTCAGATTGGATTGGTTGAGTATTACATGGAATTGGGTGTTGTTTTGAATGCACTGTTTGAATGAAAGTAGATTCTGTTAGAGTTCTGTTAATCTGTTTTCTTGAATGTTTCTGGATCATTTCGAATTTGACTGGGATTTGGATGGTTTCCTACTTTTGCCGTGAGTGGTGTGGAATACTTTTGATCCAATTTCATGAGTAGGTTGTTGTTGTGGTTAAGGTGTAATTTGGATCTGTTCTTTGTTCTTCTCCCACTGCCCAGAAATCCAATAGTAGAATCTGTTTGTTCTTAATTGTCAGATGGGTGGCTAGGGCTCTGTTTTAGGCTGGATTGATGAGATGGGTTCGGTTTTGGATCAGTTCATGTGTTGGAGTTTTGTTTTTGAAGTGTGGATAAATTGGTTTGATCCATGTAGATGAATATGGCTCTGTTCTATTGATGGATTCATGCCATGAGCTGTTTTGGGGGGAAATGGAACTATGAGTAGTGTAATTTTGTTTAGACCTAGTCTTGAGTGGGTTGGACTTTAGGTTGGGGCTTAGGCAAAACCTAAATCGAACTTAGAATAAATGAATGGGATTTAGCCATTTAATTGGAATTAATTGAAAGACCCCGATATTAGGATTAACCCTAAAACGCTCTAGGGATTTGATTAGTTGTTTACTACTTGTGTAAGTAGATAAATAGTTTTTGTCGTTCAATACAAGTCTTTGACTTAGTTATTTCCTTCGCAGATTATTTTGGACGGGGGTTCTCGTCGCACGGACTTCTTCATATCGAGGCGGGTACCTTTGACTTATCTTTGTTAAATATAGTCACCTCTTATGCATAGTTAGATATGGATAGCAGTAGAGATACTTGATACTTCTATTTCTGTACCATTTCTTTCGGCAGTTGTATCTGTTTAGTTTTACTGCTTACTGTTCTTTATTACTACGTGGATTGGATTTATGTACAACTTACCTTATACCTTGCGTTCGAGTTTAGGCTATGGTGCATACCAGTTATCTGGACTACTGTATATCATTTAGATGACAGTAAGGTTAAACAGTGGGTGATGCATGAGATAGTGACATGCATCATCATTGCACGTAGCATAGGTGGGCGACCTTTGACTCCCTAGAGGTTGAGATGGGTCGTCAGACTTGCTACTGGTGTAGGGGCATATGTAGGCGACCTTTGACTCCCTGGAGGTTGAGATGGGTCGTCTGACTTGCCACATGACCTGTCGTGTAGTCCCAGTTCCACTCTTCGTTAGTGGATTATAGGCCACGGCGCTGTGACAAGTCCCCTATTCTGTCTGGAGATACTTAGGGATGTGGGAGCGTTACTTTTTCCTAGGGCGAAGTGCGTTCTGGTCCAAGACCCTAATCATTCGGTTTCGCATGATGCGCGACGGTGGTCGTCTAAGTGGAGGGAGGACCCGTCATAGCCCTACCCACTCAGTTTCGCATAGATACGACGGTGGCCGATTGGCGTCAAGGGTGACCCAAATTGTATCATGAGCATGCTATGCATCTCTGCATTTGGTTGTTGCATTTGGTTGACATGCATGCTATTGGGTTTGGATCGACACAGGTATGTACTTCTTTTTGCTGGTACAATTCTACATTTCCTATTATTGCATTTTTTTCAGTTTGTGTTAGATGGTGACTTACTGCTAGTGTAGCTTCATATGCATATTGGATTGTATTCGCTGAGTTCTTTGGACTCACCCAGTTAGTCTTCCCCCCCCCCCTTTCAGGATGATATATTGGAGTGCCCGGCAGCCTGCTCCAGTTCGCGTATTTCGAAACGATTTCGTGGTTGTTCTTGTATTTTGATGGTGGTACATGTTGGTGTAAGTACCCCTGGTTGATTTTGATGTGATCAACCGATTTAAGTTAGGTCCTGGTATGTTTAATTCCTCTGCTAAGTGTGCAGGAGCTTAGGTACGGAGGAAGTCGAGCATAAGACGTAGCGGACGAGAAGGATTGTGCGGGGAAGTGAGCCGACGCGCTCGGTACAATCCGAGGGATGCGGAAGCTGCGGAAGAGTACGCCGTTGGAGCGAGAAGGACGTGCGCGGTGTCCGAGGGACGAGAAGCCGGGAGGAAGGACGCTCGAGGGGCGAAAGGCCGGAGTCAGGTTCGGGTGAGCCTAACTCCGGTTGGTCGAAAATCACCCAGAAGATGAACCAAAAGACTGGTCAGTTTGACCAAGTCAAACCAGACACCTGAAACAAAAAGAATTTTATTTGTTGCTGTGAAAATTCAAACCAGCAACCTCGCCTACAAATATCACTAACCTTATTGACTGGGATAAAGAAGAGATATGATTGAAGTTGTTGTGAGCAAATGATAAAGTTATTTATCTGTTGCGAGCAGAAGACAAAGTTATCTCTTAAAAGATAACTTTATCCTTTATTTAGATCTAATGGATGCAGTTTAATCCCATCCAAGATCAACCATCCAGATTACATCCATGGATCAACGGTCAAGAGAAAATTCCTCAACAATTAACAATCCAGATTTATTCTCTTAGGCTATAAATAGGCTTAGAGTTTCAACCTTTTCAATCATTCAATTAATTCATTCTTGTAAACTCTCTAAAAGTCTAGCATGCAATTTTTGTAAGGCTTCTCCGCCACAAGGAGATTTTTTGAGCGTCCATTGCCTTGGAAGCAACGTTCTCAGTTGCGACCAAGTTTCTTTTTTAAAGACGAGTGCCTCCACTTTCATATTTTTTTTACCGTCTATTCACCCCCTCTAGCCGGTCCAACCCGATCCAACAAGTGGTATCAGAGCCAAGGTCGCCGCAGAAGGACTAACCGCCGATTGCAGCAAAATCAAGAAAATGGTTGGAGCCGTAATCTACCCGCCGAAGTTTGAGGGGGAGTTCGCGATGTGGAAGCGCCGAATGCAGGTATTTTTTAAAACTGATATTGAATTGCTAATAATTATGAAAAATAGTTTTTCAGTTCCTAAAGACAACAACGGCAAGGATAAAGAAATAGAGTCGTGGACCAAGAAGGAGAAATCAGACTTTGAAGCAAACGACAAAGCCGAATTTCATCTACTAGCCGTTCTTCCCGCAAAAGAAGTTAACTGCATCGAGAATTACAACTCTGCAAAAGAGCTCTGGGAGAAATTCCTAGAATTGCATGAAGAGAAGAATAATAAATCAGACATCGCCGCACTGAACACAAGGAAGACCCAACTCGACGATGAGTCCTCGTCAGAAGAGTCGGAAGGTCAAGAATACGCGGGACTTACGCTGATGGCAAATCATCAAGAAGGAAGCACTGATGAAGGGGGAGAGACGTCAGGAGAAACCGACGACGAAGAAAGAACCTCGTTTTTCGAAAGCGACCCGGTAAGTGAGGTTTGTTTTCTTCCTCATGATCAATTATATGCAGGAGTTAAAGCTTTGCTCAAATCTAATTGTAGATTAGAAAAAGAAAATTAAAAATTAAAAAATGAATTAACACTTATATCCTCGTCTGAAGTTTTGAAAAATAAAAATGATAATTTGAAAATTTTAGTGTAAAAATTAGAGCTTGATATTGCATATTTACGCCAAAAGAAAAATAGCTTTCCTGATAATTTAAATTGGTATTTTAAAAATCATAAGGGTCAATTTAAACAGGTGCCCAAAAGCTATATTCCGCCTAAGTTTTTAATTAATCCTGTAGATAGGAACTTATTTTGGGTTCCTAAATTTGTATTAAACTGATAATTTTTTTGGTTATTATATATGTGCGCATTTTGTTTCTCTAACAAAAATTATGTCTTTATTTTTTTTATACACAATTATGCTGTCTACCTACTGAAACTTCTTTCAAAATTTTTCAAATATTTTTTTCTCTAGAAATTTGAAATTAAGAGTTTATGGGAAAGACTTATTACAATTTTTTTTTCAAATTTTTCGAAGTATTTTTTCCAATTTTTTAAAAATTTATTCTTCAAAAACTCTTATGTGTTGGTTTGTCATTTTTGGACTTGATGAACGAATTTAAAACTCAAAATTTTTGTCCAAACTCATATCTTCATCTTCAACTTTAACAAAAATATTCAGATTTTTTTTCGATTTTTTATGAATTGTTTATCGAAATATGATTTTTTTTCAAAATTCGATAGAAAAATATTTTGACAGGATTCGATTTTTTTTGGAACTCCTCATCAGTTGTGGATTTTATCAAAAAAAAACAATTAGATTTTATTTAAGTCATTTTTTAAAAAAAAAATGGAATTAACTTTGAAAAAATATGCAATTTTAAAATTTGAAAAATCTATGGCAACACGATTTTGTTTTCACTTAGAATATTTTTTATCGTACTCAAAAAATTTTCTTCTTCCCTACTTATATTTCCCAATTTTTTGATGTGATCAAAGGGGGAGGAATAATATTAAGTTAAGGGGTAGAATTTTAATTTACTCGAAATTTAAGTTTTTTTTTGAACTTAAACTGTTTACATTATTATGTATATTTTTTTATTTTGATTACCCTAATTTAACTCGGATTAATGCACATCAAAAAGGGGGAGATTGTAAGTACCCCTGGTTAATTTTGATGTGATCAACCGATTTAAGTTAGGTCCTGGTATGTTTAATCCCTCTGCTAAGTGTGCAGGAGCTTAGGTACGGAGGAAGTCGAGCGTAAGACGTAGCGGACGAGAAAGATTGTGCGGGGAAGTGAGCCGACGGGCTCGGTACAATCCGAGGGATGCGAAAGCTGTGGAAGAGTACGCCGATGGAGCGAGAAGGACGTACGCGGTGTCCGAGAGACAAGAAGCCAGGAGGAAGGACGCTCGAGGGGCGAAAGGCTGGAGTCAGGTTCGGGTGAGCCTAACTCGGGTTGGTCGGAAATCACCCAGAAGATGAACCAAAAGACTGATCAGTTTGACCAAGTCAAACCAGACACCTGAAACAAAAAGAATTTTATTTATTGCTGTGAAAATTTGAACCAGCAACCTTGCTTACAAATATCACTAACCTTACCGACTGGGATAAAGAAGAGATATGATTGAAGTTGTTGTGAGCAAATGATAAAGTTATTTATCTGTTGCGAGCAGAAGACAAAGTTATCTCTTAAAAGATAACTTTATCCTTTAATCAGATCTAATGGATACAGTTTAATCCCATCCAAGATCAACCATCCGGATTACATCCATGGATCAACGGTCAAGAGAAAATTCCTCAATAATTAACAATCCAGATTTATTCTCTTAGGCTATAAATAGGCTTAGAGTTTCAACCTTTTCAATCATTCAATTAATTCATTCTTGTAAACTCTCTAAAAGTCTAGCATGCTATTTTTGTAAGGCTTCTCCGCCACAAGGAGATTTTTTGAGCGTTCATTGCCTTGGAAGCAACGTTCTCAGTTGCGACCAAGTTTCTTTTTTAAAGACGAGTGCCTCCACTTTCATATTTTTTTTACCGTCTATTCACCCTCTCTAGCCGGTCCAACCCGATCCAACAGTTGGTACCTTTTTCCGTTCATGTTTTCTTTTCATTTCCATTGCTGTATTTGTGTTCTGTTGTGTTGTTTTGCACGGCGGCATAGTTATACTTTTGTGTGTCGTGGAGGCCTTTGTTTCATTTTATTTTGTCGTAAGTCGTACTGGTACACAACTTTTGTCGTCGTCTTCATTTTCTTTTCATTCAGTGGCTTGTTCCAACCCTATAGGCTGGGGTACAGGCGGGCTGAGAGAGTCGTAGAGATTAGGTTTTTGGATTGTCCGTTGGGTCGAGGGAGTAGCAGTCCGGTTAGTATCGGACAGACAACCCCTCGAGGCGTGACACGTATCTTTGAGAATGATTGAGAAGTAGATGTTGAAATACCAATTGCACCTTCTTGCGCCATTCTGAAAGGAAAGTATTGATGATAAATAAAACTCAAAACCCTTAATTGCAAATAGTCGATTTGTGTAGATTTCATCGTAAACCCTTAACATCGCCTGAGAGGTACCTACGAAGACACTTGTAGAGGCTTTCAGTGGGGGATGATCTCACCGACTAAAATAGAACACAAGTTTTTGCAATCGGAGACTTAAGAGAAGATATTATGTTTATACGCACTAAGAGAAGGAAGGGAGGTTGAAACCATCATTTTTTTTTTCAAATTAAAATCATTCAAAAGTGATTTGGGTGCCTAAGAAAATAAGAGGAAAGTTGCCTGGAGGAATAGAATGAGAACAACATGAATTATAGTTCGTCGTATTTTTTTTTCAACTAAATTCAAGTCTAGTATATAACTTACACATATTTAAAAATCGATTTATAAAATATTGATCCTATTTAAAGAATTGTTTTACCACCATGTCTCTCTCTTTGCCGTGGAAAAACATGTCCACCGTCAACAATAGTTTCAGTTCTTCCACCTCAATAAATAAGATGTGATCTTTGCTTTGTTGGTTCGTATTTTCTATAGTAAACATCAGAGAGAGTATATTCATTTGAAACACTCAACCTCCTTCCTCATCCATCTATAAACTAACCAAAAGATAAGAAAAAGACAACTTCTGACAGTGATCATCCTCCTCAAACCCTCTCTGATTGCATTTGCTGTCTGTCCAACTCCATTTTTCTCAAACCTAAACAATCATCACAAAGCACAAACCCTCAGATTATATATTTAACCTCACAAATCTTGTACTAAATAGTTATTATATCAGAGAGATAATGATGGAAATATTTCCAGCCAGGTTGTACTTTGCTTATTAGGTGAGAGTCTTCAAGATGCCATTTACTTTCGGGCACTTAATTATCATCAGCTACAGCAAACCTTCGCAGTGGTTGCTCACTCCATTTCACCCCAATCATTCATTCATGCCTGTCTTCTCTGTCACGTTTTAGCCTGAAGCAAATCTCCAACCTCTGCCATTAATGCGAGGAGGCATCATCAGCTAGCACGCCCTTGCATCAATATAATTATTGTCCTCATCCACTGTTAGTCCTCCACTGAATCCATTAAACTTTGTCCATCTCCCTGTGGTCCTTTGAATGTGGTGGCTTGCTCACGACTTGGCCTGTTTCTGCCATTTTCTTCACCCTGACGTGGAGAGGCGAAGACATGGTTAACTCTGTTTATCTTCTTTAGATATGCATGATATGGACTGGCAACAACCAAAACCTCAGCATCTTTATTTTCCAATTTTATGACCGAGTGAATGCAGCTAGCTCTCAACTCAGCCATCCAAGTCTTCGATGTCAGACAAACAGACAGCAACGCTAGACGCCAATAGCTCCCTTGCTAAATCTGCATCAGCTTTGTATCTTAGCATTTGGTGGAGGAATGAGGATTCCCACCCCCCCACTATACTTCCTTTTCATTTTCCTTTTCATCCGTTCTGCAACTTTGGACTTTCGGAAGAAGACACAGGCCTGTATTTATCACACTCCGTGACAGCTGAAAGCAGTGTGTGAGGGTTGCAAGCCTCGTGATGCATGACGAATATCATTAATTAAGCTGGGTGAAAAAGGTGCAGGTTCAATTCCACCACACAGACTTTTAGTACATGTTAAAGAGAACGGCGATGACAAAGAAAACTGATGCAGTCGGATCGTGATGTATCGATTCGATAGGCAATTAGGCATGGAGGATGAGCACTCAGGGAACAAAGTGGCAATGCCGTGTGGGACGGGGAGAACAACATGTTGAACTCGATGACATGACATGATGAGGACGGTGCACAAAGATCTGAATCATGATTCTGAAGTAGGAACACTAAGAGGCTGTGACAATTGGCAATTGACGCTAGCTCTGCGTGGGTCTCTTCGCCCGACAGCAACTAATACTGTTATGATAATTAACAAGACAGAGTAACTTGTTCGACTCGAATTCTGTTCCGAAGAAAGACAAGCGAAGAACATGTAAAGTATGCAACCTTGTTCCCACAGAAAGTGGATAGTTCAGACATCATCAAACAACTCCTCCTCCTTCAAGTCCACGAAAGAGTACAAGAGAGTTAGTGTTGTTGAAAATTTGTTTAATCTCACCAATTATTCTATAATTATGCAACCGGATAGACGAGAATAATTCTAGAGAGGATCTTATCGTTTGAAATTTTAGCAGTTTAATAAAGCGAAATCAATCGATGTTCATGGTCATTGCCTCTTCTGTGGGAGTTAAAGCAAATTATAGGTGATCCAATTTAATTTGTTATCAACACAACAATAATAACGACAAAGTGGATTAATAGAATATTTTTACGCATATAAAATACACATCCAATATCGGATCATAATCAAACCATTAATTAGATCACTTTATTAGGCTAATTATATTCCTTATGGCAAATACATATGCTACGATTTTAACATGTGAGCTCATCTAATGAAGAAATTAAATCCAACAGCCTCCTTGGGTGACGATTTAATCGTGATTTAATGGGATTTCTACTGGGAAAAATGAGACTGTGGATTGCTTCGAGCTAGGAGGGGTTAAGCATGTTGGATATCATGTGAATGGAAAGGGAGATGATGGGACTTTAGTCTGATATTGGGACTTTCTAGTGAGTAGAAAGTAAAGTGGAGAATAAAGAGACTCCCTTGTGAGTGAGATTTTAGTCCCACATTAGGAGTTTTAAGGCAAAATAGTTGGTTTATATTGTTTCACAAGCATGTTAGTTGTGAACAAATGTTAGCGGAGAGACTCTCTCTCACACGTGGGTGCGCAGAGGGTGCAAATCCAAGGCTCGGATTTATACTGAACCAAGTGAACTCGTGTGCGTACACGACCTGCACGCATAGAATGTTCGACCGGTTGGGGCAAAATTTGTCCAAGCAGATGAACTAACGTTTTGCCAAATTAGTTTTGCTCAAATGTAACTGATGCATTAATTTTGATTAATGCGAGGTCAGTAACGCTCAGACGTTTTGATCTGGCCGGTTAATTATCAGTAAATGACCATTAATTCGTTATTTACGACTGCGGGGGTCTGAGCCTATAAAAAGGGCCTGTGGACACGTGGCCCCAGCCATTAAGACCATAATTAGAGAAGAGATATGCAATGATTCTGCGACGGGAAGGCGAAAAGACATTCGATGAGACAGCTTACCATCCGAGTGAGTCACTGGCTCAAGGTCGACTACGGAAGCCGACCACAAGAACCGGTCACTCGGGTGCGCCAGGCTCGGGCAAGAAGGACGGTCCAGTCAGTCGGACTTGTCGCCTCCTTCAACTAGACTCGAGAGGAATGCTTATGATCCCGGGCCAGTTTACGTGCAGCCTGGCCCGACAGCCTGGCACCTCGTTAGTAGGAGATAGATTTGTGGGCTTTGGGAGCCCATGGGANTCTCAGTTCTCCCGAGTCGGGGGAATCTCAAACGCATAGCATCTCGAAGACTATGCAGCTACATGCTCACACACCACTCGGCTCAGTATCCCCGATCGGGCACGTGGTGACCCACATTCCTCATAATCGGCCTGAACGAGCGTCCAGACTATCGCGGGCCAGCCCTCGCGCCCCTCTCGGTTCGGTTCCCAGCCGACGCGTGGCGGCCCACGCTCCTGGGTAAGCCCGAACTAGTGGAGGCTTTACTTGATGTATCACCGAATCGCACCAGCTACTCTAGGCCCTCAGTCGGCCTCCTCATCCTGTGCCCTCAGTCGGCACCACTGCTCTAGGCCCTCAGTCGGCCTCCTCATTTCGTGCCCCCAGTCGGAATTCGTGTTGGAGGTATTGTCGTGACTCACCAGAACAACCACTCCCTGACATAGGACCAGCAGAAGGAGTACGGGGTCGGCGCAGGTAAGACATCATTCCAGCACTAACTACGAGTATCTCGCTGATGCCATGATCTTCCTGCCATATTCTGACCCCCCGTACCACGACCACATACCTCTGTGTCAGGCTGAGCAGCGCCCGACAGCACTAGCCTTTAAGTTGACAGTGCCCTTTTCCTTATTCCGGTATGCGACACACTACCCTGCCACCTCTGGGCATGCCTTGCCCTGTCCTCCCTACGAGACAAAGGGTGGCAGGCTGGGCAGCAGCTGTCAACTTCCCCGGCTATATAAGTCTGTCCACTCCCCACGCCCCAGGTACGTGCGATAGTGCAATTTTACTACTATTCTATTGCTTTCCTTGCTCTTCCACCACCGGGGACTGACTTGACCATCGGAGTGCCTTACCGGGGACTTTTCCCGGGGGTTCTAACGGTCCTTGTCTTGCAGATTAGGAGTTAGCAGCAGCGGAGCCAGCGTCAGCAGTTTGCGATCTTCAAGTGACCATCTCACTCTTGGGGCCTCCACCTCGCTTCGCGACATGATCAATTTGGCGCTAGAAGGAGGGGGAGTTAGCCTAATCGGAAGCGGAAGATGGAAGATCCCAACCGAGTTATGATGACGGCCACCCCTGAGGAATACGTGTACCTGACGGCAGCTCGAGCCCAAAAGAATCCACAAAGGCCTTCGCAGGACGACAGCCAGGCTCGATGAAGGCCTTCGCAGGATGCACAGACAGTCAGCAGGTCGAGGAAGGCCTGTCCGACCTGAGGGAGGTTCCGCTCCCTTCCCAGCAGTTTTCTTTCAGGGTCAGGACGATGAAACCGACTAGATGCAGGCCAAGGCCTCAGCCTCCAACTAACTACACAGACTGCGGCCAGACAAGGGAAAGGCCCCAACTGACCCTTCCCCAGCCCCCTAGTACGCAGTCCCTTCTCTTCCTGGATCTTGGAGGATCCAGTTCCCCGACATCTCAGTTTCTTCATAATCCCCGAGTATGCGGGGACCACCGACCCAGAGGAGCACTTAATGAAGTTTGAGAGTGCTGCCCTACTTCATCAATACCCGGAAGGCGTCAAGTGCCGAGCCTTCCTAACGACACTCTCTGGCCCTGCCCAGAGATGGTTTGACCGACTCCACAAGACGAGCCTCAATCTGTTTGCATTGAAGCAAGGCCTGAAGGAATCCCTCCGGGCCTACATCAAAAGATTCAATGGGGTGGCACTGGACGTGCCGACTGCCACCCCCGAGGTCCTAGTCAGCGCATTCTCCCAAGGACTGCAGGAGGTAGACTTCTTCTGCTCGCTGATTAGGAAGTCCCCGAAAGACTTTGACAACATATTGGGAAAGGCTGTCAAGTATATCAACGTTGAGGAGGCACATGCTACTCGAAAGAAGGAGTCGGCTCGCCTCCCAACCCCGCCTAGAACACCAGATCCCTAGGCGGACCCATCCGTAGCCCGCGCGGACCCGCCGACCGAGTGGGGATGGAACGCCGCCACGTGCAGCAGGTGGCCCAAGGGTGTCTCTCGACCCAGTGGAGGCCATATTGCGCGTTCCACCGAGCCACACCCACGCTACTGATGAATGCCGACAGGCCGGCCGAGGCCGAGCTCCTGCTCCCCGAGGATGTGGGCGGCTAGCTTCTCCCGAACGTGGCGCAAGTAGAGGTGGCCAGGCTGTAGATCCGGCGGCCGAAGAGCTCCGAGGAAACCCCCCGGTCGTCCGCAATCTATTCCCTCAGGGGAATCGGGCCGAGGCCGAGGAGATGGAGGAGGAGCAGGCTAACCAGCAAAATGCCGTCCGGGGAGGAGTACATGTCATCTCGGGCAGGCCAACCGGGGGAGACTCCAACTGAGCCAGGAAGGCACAGGTGCGTCGGTTAGAGATTCATCAAGTCGGCACTAGCTCGGCGCAGGCAGCGGAGCCCCAGATCAGTTTCAGGCCCCAAGATCTACAAGAACTTAAGGTCCCACATGATGACGCCCTGGTTATCACTGCCATCATCGCTAACTATCAAGTCCACCGCACCATCGTGGACACAGGAAGCTCGGTCAACATACTGTACAAGAAGGCGTTCGACCAGCTTCAAATAGAGATGTCCCAGCTAGACTTAGTGGCGACCCTGTTGTTTGGTTTCACGGGGAACCAAGCGCAGCCAATCGGCCAGATCCGACTAGCTGTTTCTTTAGGCGAGGAGCCGCTAAAGAGGACCCGATAGTCCACTTTCCTGGTGGTCGATGCTTCCTCAGCCTACAACGCTATCCTGGGCCGACCGGCCGTCAATGAAATCCGAGCCATCACCTCCACCTTCTACCTTAAGAATAAGTTCCCAGTCGGGGACAAGGTGGGAGAGGTCCGGGGTGACCAGATAATGGCCCGGAGGTGTTATGTTGACGAAGTCCGGGTGGAGAGCCAGAAGGCGCCACGCCCCTTCTCAGACTGCAATATGGTCCAGACTCGCCGTTGGCTGAACTGCGCGAGGACAAGGAGGAGGTCCAGCTTCTTCCCGATCGAAAGGAAGCTCGAGTCAAGATCGCGACCAGGCTGCCCGAGGAGCTGAGGGAGCCCCTGCTAGAATGCTTGGCTCGAAACTAGGACGTGTTTGCCTGGTCGGTCAGAGAGTTGAAAGGCGTTCGACCGGAGGTGGGGGAGCTTCACCTCCATGTCTATCCCAATGCTCGGCCCGTCAAACAGAGAAAACGGGACTTCAACACCGAGCAGAATAAAGTGATCTGGGCCGAGATCGAAATTTTGCTAGAGGCCGGCCACATCAGGGAAGTACAGTTCCCAGCTTGGTTAGCCAACGTTGTGTTGGTACCCAAACCCGACAATAAGTGGCGAGTCTGTATCAACTTCCGGGACTTTAACCGGGCATGCCCCAAGGACTGCTACCCGCTACCCGCTACCCCGAATCGATCAGATGCTGGATTCGACGGCTGACAGCGAGCTCATATCCATGCTCGATGCATATCAAGGGTATCATCAAGTACCCCCTGGCTGTGGGAGATTAAGAAAAAGTCAGCTTCATCACGACGGACGACATCTATGCTACACCTTATGTCGTTCGGATTAAAGAACGCTGGAGTCACTTACCAGCGGATGATGAATAAAGTCTTCGGGACTCAGATCGGGCGAAACATCGAAGTGTATGTGAACGACATCCTGATTAAGTCCACCCGAGTGGAAGACCTGGTAGCCGATGTCGAGCAGACTTGCCAAACACTACGCAGGTACAGACTCAAACTAAACCCTGCTAAGTGTCTCTTTGACGCTCGGAGCGAAAAATTTCTCGGGTACATTGTGACCGAATGGGGCATCGAAGCCAACCCAAGCAAGGTCAAGGCCTTGCTGGACATGCCTCCACCAAGGAACCTCCGAGAGGCGCAGTGACTCACCGGGCGAATCACAGCTCTGTCTCGATTCATTTCCCGATCGGCCGAGCGGGGATTGCCATTCTTCAAGACCCTCCGCAAAGCCATCAAATTTCAGTGGGAAGCCGACTGCGACAAAGCGTTCGAGGAGTTGAAGGTCTACCTCGCTGAGCTGCCAGTATTAGTCAAGCCCGAAGTCGGAGAGATATTGTCAGTGTATTTAGCTGCCTCGGCCGACTCAATCAGTCTAGTTTTAATCCGGCAAGAGAGGACTGAGCAGCAGCCAGTGCACTTTTTTGCTCATCTACTGAAAGGGGCCGAGTGTCGGTATACGACGCTCGAAAAATTAACGTAAAAAATATTATGATAAATAAGATAACATATTATGAAAATTATCATAATAATAAATATAAAATAATAATAAATATGATTACGATTATAATTTAAATATGATTCTCAGAATGCCAATGCATGAGCCTTGAGCGAGAGCACTAAAAAAGAAAGGTTACAATGATGGTCACAGGTTCTCCAGCGCAGTCACTCTCACACTCATGCATGTAAGTTTTCAATAAGGAAGAATTAATGAAGTAGAAGATGAACAATAGTTAAGAGTTTTGATGCATGTGTCCCTGTGTACCTTTGCCTCCAGAGGCAGGCGGTCTTTTGTAGGACTGTCTTCACCCCTTCACGTTCATAATGTGCCCTGATATGTCCGCCCATGTTACGCAATGAAAGGAAATGGATGTATTTTCCCACATTCTCCGTGGCGAACGACTACGTTGTCCATGCCTTATACGAGCAATGGCTATCGAGCTCATCTAGGGTTGAGGTTGCTTGAAGTCGAGAGGAGTGCGGAGTCGGGACCATTTGAAGTCGAGGGGGAGCAAAGTTGAAGTCAAAGGGATGCAGAGTCGGGGCGCGGCTCCCATTGACTTTTAATCGCCAATTCATCGAGATTGTTCACTTCTTTAACCACGTGGGCTTTTTGACTACTTATGTTTCATTAGCTTCCCTTTCAAATTTAATTGAAGGATGCAAGAGCCCAACTAATTGAACTAAACATGCGGTCAAAAATAAATTGGACTGAACCATCCACGTGGCTTTTGCGCCTTAAATGCAGCCATTACCCTGCCATGCGCAACACATCTCGGTTTCTAAGCCCAGAGTGAGTCAACATGCTGCCGACGTTGCATCACATTAATGTCATGTGATCTTCTGTGTAAAAGATGAGGTGTCACCGAATCATAATGATTACAAAGATTTTGGTTTTATTTCCTCGCTTGATTGGAAGACTAAACCTACATCCCACCTGTTTGATTGTATGGATCTGACGGTTGTAGTCGAGTGAGCGTCAGTATAAATATTTAAGTCGCAAATACTTCAATAAGAAAAATATCTCATCGTATTTAAAGTTATGTCACCCATATTCTATGCTATGAAAGACCATACTTTACGAGTTATACCATGCCTGGTGCACCAGACTATTTCACAAGATCTGATAGCTTAGGTGAGGCATCACGTGTCATTCGCTAATGTGACTGGAGAATTTGAGCATATTAGGTCACGAGTGTCAGACTACCAAATCCGAGTCTAATAGACTTGAGTGTCGTGTCGGTAAGAGTTAAGCCGAGTAGGGCAGTGTGCCAGGTAATTGGAGCTAAGTTGAATGATGAGGGTTTGTCGAGTCAGTAGAGCTAAGCTGAAGGAAATGAGTGAGCCGAGTTTTGGGATCGAACCGGATAAGTGGAACGAGCTTAGTTTGAGTGTCAGGGTAAATCAAACTAGAAGAGATGAGTGATCTGAGTTTTCCCCAATCATTGATTTCTTTAAAATTATGGAACAGCTCTTTGTTACAACATATATGTCTAGTGTCACTGGTATCGATCCACCATTAGCACAGGTTTGAACCCGTCAAGTTTTGCTCAGAGGCCATGGTGAAAAGGTCATCCATTTTTTGTTCCTCATTTAGATTAGTCTCTTGTTTCTTCCCTGACTTTTTTGCACTCCGAAGATTTATGACGGACTCGATCACAATTGAAGTACTTCTTAGAGAGCTTCTTTTTTACTTATGTCTCCTCTGGGTCTCATCTTTGAAGACTTATGATTCTTCCATTTCGAACTTTAATCATGTTTGACCACGTTGGGTTTTATAGTAGTCTGATAGAACAACTTTCTCTTTAAACTCTTGTAGTCTTCCTCAATGTAAAGTCTAACAATGAATTCTTCTATGTTAATCTCCTTCCGCTTGTGCTTCAGATAGTTCTTAGAGTCCTTCCAACCGGAAGATAGCTTCTCAATGATAGGTGTCACTTGTAAGGTATCAGTCAGTACCATGCCTTCCGAGTGAATCTCGTGGAAGATCACTTAAAGCTTATGGACTTGGTTAATCACCGTCTTGAAGTTAACCATCTTGTAGTATAGGAATATATCGACTCATGATGAATTTCTTGGTCCCTACATCCTCCATTTTGTACTTCTTGTTTAGTGACTCTCAAAGCTCCTTGGTCATTCTCTTTGTGTTATACATAGCGTATAGCGAGTCAGTAAGACAGTTGTGAATGTAATTTCGATATAAGAACTCAAAATGAGTCCATGCTTCTATTGCATTGATAGTATGGACATAAGTAGTGTCCTCCGTATGCATGGGAGGTTTTTCGATCGAGAACTGAGTTAGATTCAACATGGTCAGGTAGAAGATCATCTTTTATTATCATCGTTTGAAGTTCAACTAAGTGAATTTCTCTAACCTTTTCCCATGCTTGATTAAAACATTTCTAATTGGGGAGGGAGCCATCACGTGATGGTTCTGTTGCACTTCAATACATTCTATGACCATCTCAACATAAATAAAATTGTTTCAAGATTGTTGGACAATTTTTGACGGATATAGAGGAAATTTATTGAATTGAAATTACATAAAATCAATTTCAGATTTATTTATCGAGATGACCTGAGCTGATTAATCTTAGGTTGCCAAATAAGGAATGATGAGTTGCTTGGAATGATTGTGTTGCCTAGAAGACTGGATTGTCTTGTATGGTCGATCTGAGTTGTTTTGTATGACCAAGCTAAGATGCCTTATAGCATAGTGCCAAGCTATTGGCTGCCGAGTTGCCTTGGCCTGGCTGCTAAGTGCCTAGGCGTCGAATGTAGAGCTACCTTGGCCGAGTTGTCAAGTGCTGATCTGCCGAGCGTTGAGCTACCTTGGTAGAGCTACTGTGGCTATGATATTGAGTGTCAAGTTGTTGAGGGTCAGGTTGCCTTGGCAAAGCTACCGAGTGTCGAGTTGCCTTATGATGAGTTGTCGAGCAGGTCGTCACCGAGTCAGTAAAGGAAGATGTTGAGGCCTGTGTTTGACGGAGTTTCCTTAAAACAAATTCATCCCCTCTTACGGTGTTGAGAGGTCATGACAAACATCTATTTCCCAGGATACAATTAATGGAGAAATCATTATCTTAATTTAGTAACGATTGTTCGTGGTAAACTGAGAAAGTATCTGATTGTTATCACAAGAAGACTGTTGATAGAAATGAATCAACAGAGAAGAAAGACAGGAAACGAAAGTGGAGGAGTCACTTTTTGCGGTTGCCATTTTTTTTGCTTAAGGTCATGACCTCTTGTTATAGGAGTCTAATGGCTACGTTGTTATAGGAGCCTTAAGGTAAAACCGTGATTTGCCTCTCTCTGGACACCCGTGGGGCAGAGACTAAGGGACTGCTAAGGTGGCGGTTCCATCTTTTGTTCCTAATGGCTACATTGTTGCCCCCGTGGGCATAGCTAAGATGGTAAGGGATTCGAGCTACGGGGTTGGTGGAGCGTAAATCCCTGCACTTTGTGTAAAAATGTCTCCTCCCCCACCCCCCCGGATCTCTTGCTTTCTCAGTCACGTGATTTATCTCCTCCGTATAGGTCCTGAGGCGAATTGACGGGGACGCTGGGGGCGAGCGTTTTGCCTTTTGCCACTCATGGCTCCGCTGCCTTGAATGACTAAGGAATGATCATTCATTGCCTCCAGCTGTTCGACCATCAATAGTGATCATTTCAAATCAACAGTTATAAATTCTCAATTAATCAATAATTAATTCAGCAGTTACACACTTACGTAGTTTGCAAAAACTAAATTCACATGGTAAAACGTTGATTTATTCACTTCGGCAAATTTACCTTGATCAATTCAGCATTCGACGCATGTAGGCCATACCTGCACACGAGTCAATTTGGTTCGGTGTACTTGTGGGCTCATGCGTGAAAGAGATTCTTTCTCATGCATTTGTTCACTATATCAATATTTATGAATCAATATAAACAGATAAAAATATATTGAAACTTTCAAATGTGAGATTAAAATCTCTTTCATAATGGAATCTTTCCATCTTTTTATCATTCATTTTTTTACCATTCACATATATCCAATATTTATTAATTATGAGTGATTCATTGAATGTGAATAATGTGTAGAAACATATTAACATATGTATCTAATAATCCATTCTCAACCGGTATAAAATGCCTCATTAAATATCTAACTTTTTCATATAAATAATCATTATGTTAGGACAAAATTAATATTTTTCATAATTTATTTATCTATATCTAATTGGATCAATAACATTAAACTATTTGAGATGAATAATATAATTTTTGATATAATATTAATATATACTTTTGTTATTATTGACGAGCTTATAACAGAATGACATGATAGAATTATGACAACGAAACTTTTCTTTCCATTCAGTAGAAGATATTCTAGTCGTTAATCCGTAATTTTTGGTATTATGAAATTATTTGTCTTTTAAGGATTCATATAGTTAGAACAATTCGTTTTCGGTAAATTATAACCGTTGGTGCTTACATAAGCAAGTGAGTTGTCCAATTGACCAATTTATGAGCAAATATATTATTTAACTAGGATTTTATGGTGTCAGAAAGACGATTCATTCGTCCCTAATATTTTCATCAATCTAGGGTCAACATAAAGGAGATAAATCATAGAGATTACTAATTCAAATGCTATGATTAATACGTGGGGAGGATAGGTATATTGATTTTACTAAATTTTGATCTTCAAATTTTATGATGGTAACATCCACGCATTAATTATGATTTACGTAGGATTTTATTGAACATAATGATCAACTCTTCTAATCTCTTCTGATCGCACTAAAAATTATTTTTAATTGAAAATAAATTAAACAATAAAAAATAACTAAAAATTATTTATAAAATTACACAACATGCAGATTATTGACTTGTACTTACTAAAATTGATAAATATATATCACTTTTTATATATAAAAAAACATAATAAAATTTCCTTATGGTGTGAAGTTGATTTTACATGGAAATATAAATGGTATATTTAGGTTGATAAATTTTGTTTCTTTAATCTTCTTAAATTGCATTAGGTAGAAAGTACTCATATTTTAGGTTCAATTATATTTCAAATTATCAAATTCGGTTATTTAATATGGTTAATAAAGAGTGTAAGTTAGATTTGTTTTATATTTTTGTATATGAGTTGAGTGAACAAGTTGCATAAGCTCGTTAAAAAATTTTGAGTTGATGTTGGTAGTTTAAAAGGTTAAGGTTGATTAAGAGATTAATATGATAATTTAAAGTTTACGAGGTGAAGGTTAACCAAGAGATCGCACGGTGGGTTGCTTGCGGAGTCGGACTCGCATGATCAAGTGATTGTTAATTTGATGACTTGGCCACGAGAGAGATGGATCCAGGGGCGAGAAGCATACGGTACGAGATGTCAAAGAACTTGAAAATATACGAATTGAGAGAATATAAAGGGAGGTAATATATGGTTATTTTCTAAGTGAAATCTACTTAAAGGATCATATGACTAAATTGTATATGATGTTCGAGTTAAATCTTAATTTAATCAATTAATAGCAAATTTAATTAGTCGACTAGAGAAATACTCTTAACTTCAATTTTGATGCAAATTAGTTTATAATATTTTTAAAGGAAAAAAATCACATTGAAGAATATTAACGGAGTAAAAAGAAAGAATGAACATATTTTGATATTTTAAGAAAAATGTTTTTTTTTTATTTTTTATCTAGAGTAAAAATTAAATACGCATCTTCTTATTTTCATCATCATAAAAGAAACACATCCCATGTCAAAAAAAATAAAATTATAAGAGCATTCCTTCCTAAATTTTCTTTCTAAATTATCCTTGATATAAAATAAGTTTAATTAAAATTGCATGTAATATAGGCTAAAAATGTTTAATTGTTCAAAATTATTCTAAATTTAGTAAAATGGTATAAGTCACCAACTTTTTTAAAATTGGACTTTGACCCGTGTTAATTTTGTCAAATTTTAAAGTGTGTATCTTGCTCTTTGAATCAATTATTTTTGAAAATCATCAGATCATGATAAATCAAAAAATACTTGTAAAAATCCATCCAAAAATCAATAATTTTTTAAAATTATCATCTCATTAAAAAAATCTTTATAATGCAACCTAATTAGAATTCAAATTTTAAATATATGATCAACTGCTTAGAAACCCTAAGAGCATCCACATTTCCTAAACAAAAAATTTATCTTAAATTTTATATTTTATAAAAAAAAATTATGTATCAATTATCCTATTTATTTTCTGAATTTAGAAATATTAAAATATTTATTTTCACCACGTTTGTCGTTTCCCTTGTAGGTTTAACATAGATAATAATAATAAAAAATATAAAGGAGAGAAACATAATTAAATATAATAAATTATAGATAAGCTTATCCAAATTTAAATAAAATAATTATTTTATTTTAAATTTTAAAATTTCTATATAGAGGTGGATGCCCGAAGTCAATGTGCAGGAATGTGTAATGTGGCTCCCCGTACCGGCCTACTTTACTCGTCGACATTCGGTTAAAGTCAACATATTGACCAATCATAATTCGAGTAGTTCCTCGGTTGACGAAATCGGTCGCTGAAAATTTACAGGGCAATTTTAAAATAGAAATAAAATTTGCAGGTCAATAAGAGGCAACAAAATCAAGATTAAATCAAAATAAAATTTAGTTTAAAATGCGATGGGGTTGATTTGAAGATTTACTTTTAAAACATATTTATATCTTGATTATTTTAGTTTATCCTATCGATTATAAAATGTTAAATTCTATTAATTAAATCAATTAAAATAAATTACAATACTTATATTTTTTTTTGAAAATTGTCAATAATTATGATTCAACTAGTAATCTATCAAGCATACATTGTAATTAATATTTTTTTAAAAAATATATTTATTCGATTTCGTTGTACATTTGGAGTTTCATTTTGAGATGCGAAATGAATTTCCAAGGGCACGCGTTGAAGTCTCTTTGTTTTGACCTCTTAACATAGGCACGTGTATTGCCACTGTAACGGCGTTATCGCCGTTATTGAAACGGACATATTGACTTCATCAGATCTGGACTGCCTCAGGGGACTGCGTTATCGCCTTCTTGGCTTCTCCTGCTTGCGTCCATCATCCGTCTCCCAACGACTCCTCCACCGTCGCCAGACTCACCGATTCCGCCCTTCGTTTCTTCTTCTTCTTCTTTGACCTTTTTCCGCCCGTCGAATTTTGACTTCTGGTTTTCGGAGGGCGGAGTGACAGATCATAGACCCTTAGCCTACTTCTTTTGATCAGCTTTGATCGGTCGAGTCATTGTTGGATTATGCCACGGCGATCGGCAATCTTTCTTTCCTGATCGAGGAACAGGTAATAAATAGAATTTAGTATCGCACTCTTCTGTTGCGCCCATGTGAGTTCGATTTCTCTCTGAGGAATTGTGTTTTGACTTGAAAACAACTTGATTTTTGGTTAATCGGCAAAATTGGATTTTTCAGTTGTTCGAGACGGTGCGGATTTTCTGAATTACAATGTTTGACTATTGAATTTTTGCACGCACGCTCCGGTATTGAGTCTTAAGTTAACGATCTTTTTTATCCTTGAAATATTTTGGCCTCGGCGCCGATTTTTCTGGAAAAATGTGGTCGTCTTTCCAAGTCATTGTTTGTGATTTAGTAAACGGATTTTACTGGTTCATTTGTCCTTGGTTTTAATGAACCATGAACCATGAACAGGTGCATCATCGAGGATGATATCCCTCAATTGTGGTTTAGATATTCAATTTGTTTTTAGAACCCTTTGATCTTCCCAAGCAAGTTGTGTATTTTAGAGAAATAAAGCAAATAAGAAAAATGATGCATCTGCATTGCAGAGGTGAAGTGCTTTGTTATGCAATTCAATGACGGAAATTAGTCATAAAATTAAAAATACACATGATATCTTAATGGTTGCAGAGGTGTGTGTTCTTCATTTTTTTCTTCTTTTATTAGAAAAGACCTGAGATGCAGTTAGTGTAATCCCGTCAAGTAAACCATTTTTGCACAATTGTGGACTTATTAATCATCAATGTGGTTCGCTTGGTGAAGAATATATGGGTGGTGGATTAAGAACCATGGCTAAGTCATCATATATTCTTATACCTTGAAACTTGTACGATTGGTGTAATTTTGAAGTCCCAATAGGAGCATACCGTGTTCGCCAAAATAGACTGAGGCACTGAAGGAAAATCGAGATTATGCTACATGGGAATTTCTTCCATGATGGCTCCAGAACACTATAAAATACATGTTGAGACTGGAAAATCATAGAATATGGCTTACTTTTCATTTTTTGACTGTAGGCAACACTATTGAAGGATTTCACGTGCTGTGAATCCTTTTCGCCTGATCTGTTTTGCTCTGTATAAGACATAATCACTGAGTAGTCCCATGAACAAGTCGGTTTTCGCCACAAGCCTTCAGCTATGGTCCTTTCATTATCACTAGCATACTAATATGTTAGTCCATTCATAGCATCCCTTTTTTTTGTTGGTTCCTTCTCTCTTGGCAGTTGTCCCTCTTTAGTTTCTGTCATTGTATCATTTGTTACAGTTTTTTAAACTAAGATGCTGATCTTGTTAATTCTTGAATGAGAAGCCATCCATCTTCAATTTACTTGTAGAAACTGGTTGTTAATTCTTGAATTTACTTGTTACATTATTCTATAATTTACTTGTTATTTAGTTTGTCCAAAGATATTTAGCACTGTGCATTAGACTGAAGTGTAACCTGTCTTTGAATTTCAGAGTCATTCTGCCGCTCAAATCTGGATAGCTATGTCATATTTATGCATTTTTTTAAAAGATATTGAAGCTATTCTTGTTTGCTTCTATTTAAAAAAACTTGTTTGTAAAAGAGTATAGAAGTTCATATCAAAAACTGATTTATGCATACCCTCTCATATAGAGGGGAAGACGTGATAAAATTTTTGCACTTGCTAACATTGCCTTTTGTGGTCACAGCACTATGGAACTTATTGCTATTTGGTCTGGCCGACCAGCTTAAGAAGTGTCCCATCTTGGTGAATTGGAACTCTTGTTCAGCTTGAAGTATATTAAGTTAAAATATCATGTCTATGATAAGGTCTGTAGATTCATCTACTGCGTACGGTGAATCTAATATTCACAACACTAGTAAAGATGGCCGCAGCAACCCTGCTTTATCAAGGCACAGATTAAGTGTGGATAAGCAAATTTATAATAATGGGCATGCTTTGTACCAATCAGATTACTATCCCAAACAATACTTCAATTCGCCATTAGAAATGATGCACACTAATTCACTTTGCATATCGACATCCACTATTCCAGGTCAATGTGTTCAAGTTTCTTCAGCTCCATGTCAACTAATGACTAATATTCGCTCTTCTACACTATCAAATAACCCTTATAGTGGTTGCTTTGAAGTTAGCCATCCTGATTCCTCATCAAACTCTAACATTTCTCATCGAACCACTAATTCTTTGTTGGAAAACGCGAGTCCAGAGCAATATATGGATTATGGTGAGGAAGAAATCAGATTGAAGCTTCGAGAACTGGAGAAGGCTCTTCTGTATGATAATGAGGACTTAGATATAGATGATTTTATGGGAGTTGATGATTGGGGTGAGTCTATCCAGACTCTATTGCTTGCAAACTCTCTGAAGGAGTCACCTTCAGATTCTAGCATCACTTGTGTTGACAGCCATAAAGAACCTAGAACTGCCAAGCAGCTACTTTTGGATTGTTCTGCTGCAATATCTGAAGGCAGTATAGAGGAAGCACAAGCAATCATAACTCAGCTTCGTCAAATGGTTTCAATTCAAGGTGATCCTCATCAAAGGATTGCAGCCTACATGGTGGAAGGTCTTGCAGCGAGAATAGCCTCATCGGGGCAAGGTATTTATAAGGCTCTAAAATGTAAAGAACCCCCAACTTCTGATCGTCTATCAGCAATGCAAATCCTATTTGAGATCTGTCCATGTTTTAAGTTTGGATACATGGCAGCAAATTATATAATTTTGGAAGCATGCAGAGATGAAGAAAATGTTCATATTATAGACTTTGATCTGAACCAAGGAGTGCAATACATCAACCTTATACAATCACTATCAACATGGCCAAGAAAACCTCCACACATAAGGTTATCTGGGGTGGATGATCCTGAGTCAGTACAGCGATCAGTTGAAGGCTTGCAAGTTATTGGTCAGTGTCTGGAGAAGCTAGCAGAGGATCTTGGTGTGCAGTTCAAATTTCAAGCCATTGCTGCTAAGACTGGCAATGTAACGCCTGAAATGCTAGATTGCAGACCTGGAGAGTCTCTTGTGGTTAACTTTGCTTTTCAGCTTCATCATATTCCAGATGAGAGTGTGTCGACCGTGAATGAGAGAGATCAACTTCTTCGGATGGTGAAGAGTTTGAAACCAAAGCTGGTCACAATTGTGGAGCAGGATATGAATACCAACACAGCCCCATTCTTCCCAAGGTCGCTTCCCCTATATCTTTAAGTTCTATTTCATAATTTCATCCTATATCATATTTGTAGGCTAATACCTCACTCGTGTTTTGTGGGTTGTTGAGTCAGTCATGTTTGTTCTTATTCTCTGATTAGAGCAGGAAGCCTGCATTAGACTAGTTTGTCTCAGTTTTAAGTTTATGAGAAGAAAAATGGCCCATTTTGCTTGACAATATTGATGTATGTACTTGGATTTTCCTTGCACCTGTTCCGTATCTTAAAACATCATCGTTTGAACTCAGGTTTGTGGAGGCTTACAATTATTATTCAGCAGTCTTTGATTCACTTGATGCCACTCTTCCAAGGGATAACACCGATAGAATGAATGTCGAGAAGCATTGCCTTGCACGCGACATTGTCAACATTGTGGCTTGCGAAGGTGCTGACCGCATAGAGAGGTAATATTAATTGTTACCATTGTATACATTTGAGTTCTCCACTATAACCAAATAACTTCCAACTCAATATCACAGATACGAGGCTGCTGGAAAGTGGAGAGCAAGGATGACGATGGCAGGGTTTGTTTCGTGCCCATTCAGCGGCAATGTCAATGCATCAATACGAGCATTGCTGAAATCATACTGTGACCGATACATGGTTAAGGAGGAGCCCGGGACGCTGTACTTTGGATGGGAGGACAAGCCTTTGGTAGTTGCCTCGGCTTGGAAATAAAAGTTTTCATGCAGCCATTTGGCATGAACCATACGTCTGATTCTCTGAGCAAGTTTTCATGCGTATAACTTTCATATTTTCACTGATACCTTCAGAAAATTATGCTCATTGTGATGATTGTATTAAACAAGGTATTCAACTAGAATTTGCTTTTGCAAATCTAGTAACAAGTCCTGTAATTAAAAAAACATTTTGTGTTTGTATAAAGATATAACAATAGTTTAGTTGATGATGTGTGAATTAATGCAGCAAAATAAATGTAAACTTGTACAAAAGTAAATGCTAAGCCAATTTCCCATGATCATGATTTAATTACAAAGAAATAACAAACTTTGATATTATATTTTAATCACATTATTAGTGGTGACCAATTATTAATAGTAGTCAATTATCGGCATTCATAAATAATTTATAGGATATCTTTTTGTTTGTTAAAAGTTTGATATTTTATTGCATATGTTTATTAAAATTTATTCTCTCATCTTGATTTCATCCCATATATATATATATATGAGTAATGATACGCACAGTGAAAGTGAATGCCACAGTGAAAATTTTGACCGTCAATCGACGGCATGCCCGACGTCCGATCGTCGATCGGAGGCCGCCCCCCCGAACCAAACTATACCCTGGGGGGCACGGTGAACCCGTCGGGGATCGCCACAATTGTGATCTCGCATCATTGACCGTCGATTTCGATGGGTTCACCGTTGCCGGTGATCCTGATAAGTTCACCGTCCTCCCAAGGTATAGTTTGATTCGGGACGGCAATCAGAGGCCGCCGGTGGTGTCCGATCGACGATCGAACATGTACACATTAATTGCACGCCATTCACTATAATTTTCACTCTCCCAAATTCACTCTTCAAATCATTTCCCTATATATATATATATATATATATATATATATATATATATATATATATATATATATATATATATATATATATATATAATGATTGGGAGAGTGAAATTGAGAGAGTGAAAATCATAGTGAATGACGTGGCACCTCGTATGCACGATTTCCGACGAGTTCACCATGCCTCCCAGGGTATAGTTTGATTTGGGGCGACGGCCGAATGCCGCCGATGGTGTCCAAGTAATAATCGGACGTGTGCACGTAAAGTGTCACGTCATGCCACATCATTCACTATGATTTTCATTCTCTCATTTTCACTCTCCCTATCATTACTTATGTGTGTGTGTGAGATTTTGTTATCCTAAGGATTTTAGCGTGCACAGTCCATGAAAATCTAAAATAATTTTTTGATTTAAAAAATTTTATCCTAAACATAAACAAAAAAAATAAAAATAAAATAAAATAAACCCTCCACGCTTGTCACGGCCGAGCCATAAGGTATGTATTTTAAGACACTATTTTGGAAGGTAAATAATTTTTGTATTCACCTATTAGATAAATTGAAAGTACATAATTATGCATATTTAAAGGTCGCCTTTAAAATATTTATTTCTATTAGGATTAAAATTCTGATTCTTATATTTGTTCCTTTAAATATTTTACCACGTATCCGTATTACACTTATTATTTTTTCACATATATAGATAGAGAGTCTTGATATTCTACTTATTTTAGGATGCTTATTTGTGAGCACTATGTGTAATTTTTTTAAAAAAAGTTAACTTAAATACTATAAATCAAACTCTAAAGGTTCAATGTTAAATTCTAAATCCTAAACTCTAAAAACATAAAAATATATTTGGTGCTAACAAGTTGAATACCATAAATAAGGAAGATAACATTCTTGTAAATATATATCAAGTATATATAAGGTGGCCTCTATGAATCCTTATGAGCATAAAATATATTTTTTCTTTTATTTTTTTAAAATTTAAGATTTAAAATTTAGAATTTAATTTTTAAAGTTTAAGTTAAAGAAATTTAAAATATATATATTTAATACTCACGGTTACGGATGCGCAGTCCACAGGGCAATAGCGCACGAGGAGTCGTTTATGACTCGAGGAGCCCTCCCCCAGTCCTTAGGTCCGAAAGGGCAGTCCGCAGGTAACAGCATTAATATAATATTTTATACCATTTTATTGCTGAATGTATTGGAATGATCATCATTTTCATAGATACAAATCAAACTTTTTGATCCGCGCAGAGTTAGGGGTGTAAACGAGCCAAGCCGCTCGCGAGCTATTCGGGTCTCGGTTCGATAGAAGCTCGTTCGAGCTCGTTTAATACAGCTCGTTAATATTAACGAGTCAAACTCAAACTCATCAGTATTCGGCTCGTTAGCTCGTGAACAGGCTTGTTAATAAGCTCATGAGCTAGTTCGTAAAATATAAAATTAATATTTAACATTAAATATATAATTTTGACACTTTTATATTTAATAAATATAAAATATCAAATAAAACTCATTTGTAAGAATAAAATCATAGATTTTAATAAATATTTTATATTTTTTAGAATGCATAATTTATTTTTTTAATAGATTGATGAATAATTTAATTAATAATTTATATTTGGTAAGTTCGTTTAGGGCTCGATTAGGCTCGAATATGCTCGCGAGCCATCACTATATTCGATAAATTAAGCTCGAGCTCGGCTCGATAATAAACGAGCCAAACTCAAACTCTCAGGTATTCGGCTCGGCTCGGCTCGGTTCGATTGCAGCCCTACGCAGAGTTTTCAAGATTTCCCTTGTTTGGCCAAGTAGATCCGCTTGATGAAAAGGAAAGCATAAATTTGTGCTCTTTTAAATTGCTCTACATATAACTTAGATATTTTCTTTTTATAGATTATTCATTCAAAAAAGATTATTTATTTAAAAAAGGATTGAAATTTATACATTATTTGATTTGCTCAACTTGCCTAACTCACTCAATCATTTTGCCTTGTCTGCTCCACCCAAAACCTTCTGTTTTGATTGACCCGTCGAGCCCATGCGGTATCACGCTTGTTTGGTCTGACTTAAGTTGGTCGACACAAGCTATTTAGGCCACTCAACCAATTTGATTAACCTGGTTAGTGTGACTTGGGTCGATCGAAATTATATGATATATCCAACTTGTTTGGATTGTCAAGTTCATCGTATTCATCCAGCATAGATCGTCTTTCTGGCCTACCAAATCTATTGCAACTCTCTGTTCCTTGCCTAGTAGGCCACCAAAAACTTGATCAACTCACAGAAACTAATTTGTCATTCCATCTTATTTAGCTTCACTTCAAATTTGAAATTCTACCATATGTTGATCCATTCAGATACTAAAATATATATAGAATGATAACCGACTCTTGAGATCGAAAACACATGGCCGTATCTTGGCATGGTTTTCGAGATACGGCCATGTGTTTTCGAGATGCCCATGGCCGGCCAAGGACGGAGGAACATGGAGTTTGGAACTATGTCAATGTTGAAATGAATACTTGAGAACTAGAACTGAACAAATTATCAAAATGTCAGAATAAACTTAATATTCAACTAGAGTTTAGTTATGTTCAGTTAGCATGCAAAAAGAAGATGAAAAATTAAAGAAATTTGAGTATATGTGCAAGCTCGACAAATTAAATTAGCAAGTTTAAACACCCATAGTTCGGTCATCCTTTCGGAACTCTGGTGGCTCAAGTACTCACACAGAAATGTCTATAACTTAATTTGACAATGACATTATCATTGCTTATAGAGTCATCATCTCCATTTTCTCTAGATACCATTTCAATTTGTCAGACAGATACAATTAGGCATGTCAAATAACATAAATAGTAGGCTACCAACCGAATTGCACGATGCTATACTAGGAATCATTCTTCAAAGCAATGATATGCATGTAAATAGGCAAACTTCAAAGCGATGGATAATAAGGTGTTTAAACACATAAAACAGTTCCCAGGAACTACTGATTTTAAGTACATCAAAGAAATTGAAGTACAATCCATCTTTTCAAAGTTGATTCTAATAAAAACAAGAGAGGTAAGATAAACTAAAATCCATCTTTTCCAAGATAACTTCTAAAGCTTCAAACTGAAGACTGAATATAATTATAGCACGCGAAATTTGAAGACCAGATTACCTTTATGTCTCCCTCCTAGCTCTCCTAGGGCGTGGTGCTGATACATCATCCTTCCCTTCCTCTTCTTTCTCTTCACTGCTTCCTAGAACTTCAGGCTCTACAGAACCAGCGTTATGGGGTTGAGCAGCTGGTACCACAGTAGCCGCTGGTGGAGCTGGTGACTGTGATGCAAAACAATAAAAGTTAAATCATGTATAAGTTGTAGACAGGAACATATGGTGAAGCCACTGCAAGACAGTAGCTCACTTGAGGTTTCTTTTTGCCGAGGAGAAGCTTGAAAATGGCAGTGGCGAAAATGACCAGTATGGAAACCAGGACCCCTATAGTGAGGTTAGGTTGTTTTTCTGCTTTTTCAATGGCATCCTAAAAGACAATATGAATGAGACATCAAAGATTAGTTGTTCTGTGTAAAAGAAGCAGAAAGAGCAAAGTTAAAATAGCCCAATAACCAAAAGAATGGTGATATCCAGAGAGAGGAAAAGCATCTAATAACAGTACTTTTGTAAATGACTTTCAGTTCTGAATGTGGACGAAGTAAAAAAAAAAAAATCTAGGATCTCACAATAATTTTGATCTTGTAGGGCTCCAGTAGTGGAATATCAGCTATCCTATAAAGAACAACAAATACTTTCTTCTGCAATAAATAAAAAAGTGGTAAATGTAGAATCCAGTATGAAAAAAAGGACTTGGCTATTGGATAAATAATACTGGACAGAATAATCATGCCTGGACAGCTGAAAGCCAATCTGAAGATACATAAGAGGGTTCTTCAGCCTTCTGCTTTTCTTTCTCAACCTCATACTTTGGCTTCCATGCCTCCAGCCTATATGATGCAGCAACCTTCTCATCTGTATCTATCAAAACATTGTCAAACAGAATACCATCCTGCATTGTCCAAATCTCAATACCAATAGCAGCAATGGGCTCAATGTCTGGTTTGTCGAGCTCGAAATAATCAGGGTTATCTATCTCTTGTGGCTTCCAGATACCCTTGTAGTTTGGGTTGTCAATTAAAGGAGCATGCCATTTTCCTTTGTAGGCTGGGTTTCTCTTCATTGGTCTCTTCCATTCTCCACAGCCAGGTGCAGCTTCACATTTTGGGTTGTCAACTTTGGGTGCTTCCCATTCTCCATCCTCTTCATCATCCCAGTCTTCTGGTTTTGTGGCTTCAGGGTCATCAATTTCCTCAGGTTCATCATCCAACCATCCTTCTGGCTTGACAGCTTCTTCATCTTCAATCTCCATAGGTGCATCTTCATCCCAGTCATCAGGCTTTAAAGCATCTGGGTCTGGAATTTTAGCCCTCTCATCCCAGTCATCAGGTTTCTTGTCATCAGGATCAGGTATTGTCTTGAGTGGAATAAGTGCCGGCTCGAAATCATTGGTGGATAAGAAATTTGCTTTTTTCTTTTCCTCCCCATCAATTAATATTCTTAGTTCATTATCAGGTTTTAGAATAGCGGTATAGATATGAGTAAATTTGTCAGATGGGACAGAAGGAGGATATTTTAGATGATGTTCTACAAACTTCCCAGTCTTTGGATTCTTGTGTTGAAAGATGAAGTGCACCTTATTTGTGGACCCACATTTATCAGGTCCAAACATAATAGTATATGGAGACTCATTGTCGAAACCCTTAGGAGTCCATCCAGCATCTTGGGGACGGAGATACTTCAGATATGCCCCTCCACATTCAAGTCCATTCTGAAATCGAACCTCAAACTGTAGAACAGTTGTATCCTTTAAAACAGTAGGTTCATCAAGTTCCTTTACAATTGCATACTTCCTAGCCGTTTCACTAACAAGTAGCCCATAATCTTCATGACCATTGCTCTTTGCATGTTTCCATATACCTAAACAAGAAATAGAAATTCTGTAAAAAGAGGATGGACGCCAATAGCAAAATGCAGCAAGCAAAAGATAGGAGGAAGAAGACCTATCCTCATTCCCAGAGCAAAACAACATTGAGACTGAAATTGCAATATAGTACCGAAATAAACAATAAAGAAAATAGCATTGCATATATCGACACCTATACACAACTAAAAATTCATGGATAGTGACTCTGCAACATATTGTTTTGCTTTTGGGGCATATAACATGACAACATAATACTTGAATCCATGAATAGTATCTGCTTCACTGATAAAAGCACAGGCAAGAAATAGCTGCCTAATACTTGAATCCATTACTTCGACAATTGTTGTTTCATTCATAACTATGGTACTCTGTTATGACCCTTGGATAGCTCAATCACACTTTCTTTGTCTAGTCCCTTCCCCAGGAGAGATCTGTGACTTGTTTCCCCTCGCAAACCTCTCCACCCGCAGACCAAGACGTAAACCCAAGCACAGACCTGGCCGCAAATCAAAGCCCTGTTATGCTCTTATCTTAGTAATCGCAGTTGTAGTTGTAGCAATAGTAGTAGTCTAGCCCGCGTCATTATCATTCGCCCCTTCATTTTACTTCACCCACTCACAAGATAATTCCTTCCGGGGATATGGACTCAATCATCGTGTAATGAGACGGTTTAGAGGTTGATCGACAAAATCAATCTTTGTTTTCTTGGTTTTACGACCTATGGTTGCAAGGAGAATTTGAGGTTCATTAGAATTAGAGAACCTCTCGATCTAGGGATTTGATTTCTTTTTGTAAACTTAGTTCAACAATTTAAATACGACTACTGACACTCCTTCAAGAACAAGGAAGAAACAAACACGAAATAAGAAAGGATTATTCTTCAAGGATTGAAATAGTGTTGAGCCGGTCAAAACGGGCAAAACATTTTGTTTTGCCAGTCTACCGGCATTGGCACGACCGGGCACCATAAGCGACAGTCGCGGAGGCGTCACACGACCCCCGCGATCATTGCAGAAGGCTCGCGTGACCCTGTGGCCGTGCCAAAGGGGTTGCACGACCCCTACGACCTTGCCGAAGGGCCACGAGACCACACAGCCGTGTCGGAGGGTTGTGCGACCCCAGTGGCCCCGCCAAAGGTCGCGATGTGTTGATGGATTTTTTTAATTAAAACTGAACTTAGATTTATTATCTCAATCAACTCCTAGCAATGATAGGAATAATCAAAAAAGACTTAATTAAACTCTAATAAAATTATCTAATTAATTATATATTTTATTTATTTTAATTCTACAAACATATAATAAATTTTATTTATTTATCTCTTAGCTATGTTATTATTATTTTCAATGGATCCAATCAACCCAAAACTTAAATAGATAGCCAAACATATTTCGTAAAATTCTAATCGAACTATCCCATTAAATATATAAAAAATAAATAAAATTCTAATAAAATTTTATATATTCCTAAAACCCTTCGCAGGGGCCACAGTGCCTCAACGACCTCATGGGTCACCGCAACCGCATTTTTTTTAGTTTTTTGGTTAAATTAATTTTTTATTTTTTAAATATATATTATTTTATAAATAAACTATTATTAACAATAGTTATAAAATATTAAAAATTTCAAAATTTTTAAATAATTTTAAAAATTAATAAATACTTTATAAATTAATTTAAAATTTTAAAATTAAATATAAATTTAAAATAAACTAAAATTTAAAAAATACATAATTCTTAAACATTTCAAATAATTTTCTAAAATTAAAATTTACAAATACATTTTTAAAAAATAATTTAAAATTTTCAAATAATTTTATAATTATTTTTAGTTTTTCAAATGATTTTATAATTTTAAATTTAGTTTGAATTTTTTAGAATTACTTATTTTTTAAAATAATTTTTATAAAAATTTAAAATGCATTATCTTATGAGATAATATTGAATATAAATTCAGCATATCAAAATATAAAACATATTTAATAATCAAATATTAATAAAATTAATATACATTTATATTTAAAATTTAAAAAAATACTAAAACTATATAGACACGACATGATACCCAAATCGTATTGTTCCAATCAATGACCGAAACCTCGGCAAGGATCGAGATTTTAAACCTTATCATTTTTACTAAAAATAAAAGATACTGAATAAAAGATACCAAACTCAAATAAAATCAATTAATAACACAATCAATTATCTTGATATGCACCATACTTTCTAAATATGTCGTGTGTGTATCTCTTGTATTTGATAAGCTCCAAATTCTCGTTTGTTGTATGGGCTAGCTCACGGTCCATAACATACTCATTGAATCATTTGCCCTCTAAATAGATTTTGTTTCACATCCTAACTTCCTGTAGAGTGTCCCAATCTACTCCCTTACAATTCAACCAAAACATGGTTATGCATCCTAAAATGATTGTAACAAAACTTAATCTGGAAGATAATCAAGACACTGTGTTCTAGTAACTAGAAGAAAAGAAATCAAACATTTCTAGCTACGGTGAGAACTTGGGATGTTGGGTTGTTAGGCCGCTCGTTGTGAGCACTTCCAAATTTACCTTGATGGTTGATGAAAAACTTCCGTGGGGCCGGTCATCACCAAGGGCCAGGATTAGTGGCCTGAAGGGCTAGATACCTGGTGCTAAAATAAAAACTTAAAAAAATAGAAAAAAAATCAGACATATTATCTCATTTGCATTAAGCCAAAAGACCTCCATCAGAAAGGTAAAACTATTTGGATTAAGTTTTCTTTAAAAACATAGAAACCAATGACTACTGGAATTAACACTCATTGGTTGTTTAGCACTCGAATGAGATTCCAATAGGTTAATACTTCCAAACTTCCTTTGCCTCAGATTTAGATGCCAAAAAAGATCAAAGGAAGTCATAAAAATTAAAATCCCTGATCAAGAATAAACAGGAAAGAATGACAGATGTAAAAACAGGCAATGCAAACTTATTGGTTCACTAACTGATGGTAAGGTAGATGTTCAGCTTGTCTGAGTTCCAACTAGGATTGCACTTGGAGTTGCTTGTTTTATATCTCAAACGGTAGCTAGCATAAACGTATGCAAAATATATCTATAAGTTATGATACACGTACATGATCAGTATATCATGGACTGGCTGATACTTCATTGGTATGCCATAAGGGTGCACGACAGAAGCATATCCATATGTACTGTGGATAATTATAGCCATAAGGAAAGAACCCAATGGCAAATATATCTTTCCATACCATGAATAAATGCAATTTTTACCAGAATCAAACCAAAGGAGGTAAATTCACATAGGCAACCATCTTGTAGTCATTCAATAACATGATGGTAAAATTCATGGGATCCCTTTGTATCATCTGAAGAAACTATCACCTGTTTGCACTTCAATTCAGCATTCTTTTGGCTCTTAATCACATAATAGTAGAGCCTTTACTAATCATGGCTTACACAATAATATAACAATAACATAAAAACATAGAATTATTGAAAATATATATTTTTTAACTCAATTTTGAAATGCTAAACATAAAGAAGATACAAAGTAATATTTACTGATGATGAATGCAAAAGAGAAAATAATTACATCAGTTTCAGCTTTGACAGAATAATCTAGACAGTTTTTACAATTGAAATTCTTGAAGTTATTAAAGCAAAACCATTTAGGAAGAGTATATGAAAAGAAACAAATCCCAAATTTGTGATCATTCAAAGACAACTGTGGCGAATTGAAATTTATTAAAAAAACAAAATCTGAAAACTTAGCTTAAGTTGATATATAAAAAAGTTACGCTGCAATAATTGATTAGGAAAGAGAATACAATGATTTAGCCTAACTAATTGAAGGTATTGTACATAAAGAGTTTACTTACTTGATAGTTTAAGAGGCAAAGAGCCTTATAAATAAATAAGTGTATCGACGAACCAGTTAATATATTTTTTTTCTACTTTCCATTATTCAGAAAAGCCATCAAAAGTAAACTAGTAGAAGGTGATATGCAACTAGAGAATGAAAAATTCTATCATTAATCATGGGTCTGATAGATGCCAAATTTCATAGCATTTGCAGGCAATGATAAACCCAAGGGTAGTTCATAGGATAGAGCAGTCATCTTAAAAACATACACCTCCCTTATGAATTAATGAGGGGAAAATTAAAATTTGCACCAACTTTGTTAAAACAGCATAAGAGTCAATAATAATAATAATAATAAAAAATAAGATTGCCCAAAGAGCATTTTGTACAAAAGACGAGGTTGACTATTATAGGATTTAATTTTAACTTCCTGTAATTTGATTCCATGAATAGCAAATCCTCGCCGAATCATAAGAGCGTGTAAAGCAATCGGCCAACAGTCAAAGCAAGAATTTCGATGCTATCAGTACAAGCATCCCGACACTGCCAACAGAACTCGGGGTAAATGGTATACCTTTATAGTCCTCCTTCTCCGATGCAATCCACCGTCCCTCAAACGGCTCGTCGAACGACTCATAGAACAACTAAAACATAAACCCCAAAAGTGTTAAACCCTCAGCTTAAAAAAAAAAGGGAGGAAAACTTAGCACAAAACACGGAAAAGACGACTTACGGGATCCTCTGCACAAATCCGAAGGAGTGACGAAGCGAGTAGAAGGACGAGAAACGGAGCTGACGTCTCCCTCCCGGCCATCGTCAAGAATCGAGCCAACGACCGGAACCCCAGAGAACCCTAACGCGAGACTGCCAGAGCAACCGCTCACGTGCGCTAATTGTGTTTAGATAGTATGTACGGCATTTTACTGAATTATTGTATTTCTGAAACGATCGAAATTATTTCATTTTACTGAATTAGTTAAATATAATATAATATTTTATCATAATAATTTATGACATAATATAATATTTTAAAATAATAATCTATAATATAATATTTTATTTTATTATATTATTCTTTAAAATTTTAGATAATTTTATTTATTTAATTTATTAAAAATTTAATTAAAATATTAAATTAAAAAAATATTCGCTATCGGCGCAGATCGTCGGTGACTGCCGGCCGGTTGTTGACCGTCGGTCGCCGATGGTGGTCACTCGACCGAGTGCCGACGGTGGTCGGCGATGGTCACCGAGAGTTGGCTATGGCAGGCGGCCGGTGATGGTCGCCAGGTGCCGACGGTGGTGTGGTCGTCGGCTGTCGTTGTCGATTGTCAACCGTGAATAATATTTTCGAAAATTAATAAATTGTAATAATTATTTTCGTCTCAAATATAAATATTACAGAATAATTTTAAAATGATAAATTTTATAATTTTGAATCAAGAAAAACCAGCAATTAAACCAGTGATGGGCTCTGTTTTGACCAGACCATAAACCGTAGCAGCTACTGCCGTCGCGGGTTTCGCTCTCCAGCCCCCATCCGCCGCTTCCCTCTTTTAAACCCTCGTCGCTGCGGTTTACAGGAAGGCCACACCATCCAAGTGACCGCCGAATGGGGTCACGATCAAGCGGAGGGAGAGCGGCGGAGGAAGAAGTGCCGAACACGGAGCTCTACGCCCGCCTCCACGTATCGCCGTCGGCGTCTGCTGAGGAAATCCGTAAAGCGTTCCTTTACTGGTCGGGGGTGGCTCACCCCGACAAGCACCTCGACCCCCAGGTTGGTTGATCTCTTTACGACGCTGACTTTTCGTTGGGATTCTTACTTGTTGATGTTCCTTTTTCGCTTTTGTTTCCGTTTTGTATCCCCTATAGTACGAGTGTGAATACAGATAAATTGGTTGGTTCTCGTCTTGCCTTTGTAGCATTATGTGATTAAGAGGAAGATTTGTGAGGGTTTGATCCAAAAAATGAACCGAGAATGACGAGCATTTGACCAATTGCTGCATCTACAATATTTATGGCTTCTGTCAATGACCTGTTTTGCTTCTCGGAACAAGCTATCAAACAACACTAGTGTTGGAATTCGTGGTCGAAGAGGACCTGTGAATGATTAAAAATAGTATATTTGTGGGCTCAACTGCGGTGTTGTAGATACTGAAATTTGAATGTCTTAAATGGCTTACTGTTCTGAGCCTCTCGTTATCTTTCTCCTGCCATGTCTGCTATACACAGGGGATTTGGGGCTATTCCGTAGGTGTTATGGTTTTGCTGCATAGAAGTGTTGTAAAGTAAGGATAAATTCATGCATTCTTCAATTGTTGGTAAAAAAAAATGTTAGTTCAATGCAATCTGACTTGGATAACATTAAGGCTTCAATTATAAAATGAGTTGGCAGAAATACAAGAATTTGGATAATATTAGTTGTGAGAAATTAGTAGACCATGCATGGAGCTTTTTTCTTTGTAATTTTTTTGATAAAAGTGTTCTCTCTATTGTGCGCATGAATGTTTTTATGTCAAATTATGAAACTTAGCATCACCATCCAAGGTTCGCCCAACCTGTATCCATGTAAGAAGATTAGAGATTCCATCGAATCACTGTTAAGACGATCACAAGACACTAACAATATTATTAAGGCTAGTATGTATCTCCAATTGTTGGGATTCATGTGCTTTTTTTGTAATGGTTTAATAATTTATGTTCATAGATAAAAAATAAACATCAAGGTGGAACAATGTCTGTTACCTAGGTAGATTCTTTTCTTTCAAGAAATCAACTGTGAAACTAACTTGAAAGCTCCTCTATGTAAAATGCTCTGAAGTGTCTTTTCTTTTTTTCTCCCTTACCATCACCAACCACAATATTCTACATATGAGATAAGCCATAGTTTCCTCTTAATCTCCTATGGAAGTGTCAAATTTTAAACTGTCATATCATCCTCCAAATTGTTCAAGCGACTCTGTATTGGATTTATTTATTTTAAAGGTTTCTTCTAGTTAAAGGATGCTGCTACGGAAAATTTCCGTCAAATTGTTGAAGCATATGACATCTTGAACGATCCAGACAAAAGACAAATTTATGATATTTATGGTATGGAAGGCCTAAGTTCAGGCTTGGAACTTGGGCCCCATCTGAATAAAGTAGATGAACTAAAGGAGGAATTGGAAAAACTAAAGCGTCACAAGGAACATGGAAAGGCACTCGCTCACTCTGGAGCCTCAATTATGCTTCTTGGGAGATTATCCTTACCTGATTACCTAGAGGGCGGTCGCATTATTAATCGGTAATCTTTATTATTCTTGTTTTTTTATGTTTTTGTTCTCTCTTCTTCATTCAATTGATTTTTTTTGTCGTTTGTAGTTACATGCTTTTGAATTTAAGACTTTCCTGCTATAATTGCAGAATATCATTCATGATATGATGAAACCTCTTAACTGCTTCTATTGGATTTAAGATTTTGCTGCTATAATTGCAGAATATCATTCATGATATGATGAAACCTTTTAACTGCTTCTATTGGATTCAAGTTGTCGAAGATATGCATTCTCGCATGTTGTACACGTGTATTTTAGAAAAAAGCTTCAGTTGTAAATATACATGCATGCATGTTGTATATGCGTATATTAGAAATTTTTCACCATCTAAACACTGTGGCAATTGAATGACTTGGTCCTGCTCCTTATTGATTTTATGAATAAATTGGCTCCCTAAATATTCTCACAATTCATTTCTCATCCACCAAATCATTTCTAGTCTCTAGCATATGAGTTAGTATTATTGTTTTTTGTTTTAGCAAAACTGTCTTTGCTAGAGGCCGCAACATTTGAAATAATTCCTGCTGTCCATAATCAATGGTTCTGTCTGGCTTTTAATCTTTCCTCTGTAACTTACAGAATGGAAATGGCCAGTGACTTTCAATCACAAATATCCAAGAGAAACATTGTTTCTGTTAATGGACGATTTGTTGTTTCTGGTGAAAGTGGCCAAGGTTCAGCAACTGTTGTGTTTAGGCACTATGTTTCTCCTGCTACCGAAGTCGATTTTAGGGCAACAGCTGGTCTACGGTCACTCATTGGTTTCCAAGCATCTCGGTAATCTATTTTATATTTGTTGATCATTTAGTTTCTTATGATTCTTCTTATCTTGTTCCTACTGGTTTGTATTTGTAATATTATTATTTTTTCAGTCAACTTTCAAATCATTCAACAGCATCTTCAGGGTTTATGGTTTCTTTAGGAGATGGATCAGTCAATCTTTCTAATACCTGGGGTCGCCAACTATCAGAAACGAGCTCAGGAAATGTATGTCTGTGATATAATACTTTTAATTTCCTCAACCATTTTATGATTAGATACTTCTCTCTTCTTTCAGTTGAAAACTTAGCTGTATGATTGTGGGTTTTGGATGGGTGGTGTTATCACAGGGATCTTGATTTTGACCTTTTGTTTGCTTGAAAAGAGAGGATAGAAGAGAAAATGAGAAAATGGCAACTTATTCATTCTGTCTTCATAGGGTTAAATCAGTCTTTTTAATGTTTTTCCTCCCTCTATACCCTCTTCTACCCACTTTTGGAATGAACCAAAAATAGGGAAAAGAGATTCATTTTTTTTTTCCTCCCTTACTTTTTGTTTTCCCATTGAAGATAAAAGAAATGACTACTTTCCCTCCTTTATTTGGGCACCTTTCCTTCTCTAATAGGCATAACTTAGATAACACATGATGAGCAACGAAATGAACAAAATTAGCGACTTAGAAAAATGCCTAACAAAAGCTACTTTGATTATCAAAGATAAGCCCGGAATGCACTGGTGCACAAAATGCTAATGTATTTCTTTCCTTGTTAAGTTCCCCTCGTCCTTGCTCCCTTGCGGAACTTATCCTCGTCCACATTTTCTCCTAGAGTAGAAGTTGATGATTAATGGGTCTCATGACATAGAGAGGTCTTTCCCCTCAAGTTCTCCTCTATAGTTATATTGACTCAATTGATAACCCATTGATCCACCTTTTGTCATTGACTGCTGCATCTTCATCATCTACGGTGTCAAATGTCTCGATCATCTACGGTGTCAAATGTCTCGATCATCGTGCCCAACTCAGGGTGGATGTCTTTGCCTCCCTTATCATCTTCAATGTTGCCAATGTCATTGGCCACCCGAACATTGATTGGTACAAGGTCATTCCACGAGCTCTGACATTTCGCAACCTCTTGTTGCAAGTTGAATGTAGTTTTTGATGCAAGATCTAGATTGGCAAGACCCCCTTGCATCCTACAACTCAACCAACCACCTTCAACAAATGTAATCTCCCACATGCATCCTCTTTGTGTTAGCTTGGCCTCCTAGCCACTTACATCAGCAGTTTGAGGTTTTCTCTCCCCCCACGTGGCTTGACTATTCACTTTCATTCCCCTCCAGTATCATTGAAAGCAAGGAGAGATCTGATGGTGAGCTCGATTCCCTCTCTAAATCTCTCAAATACTCTTTCCCAATTGAACCTTGACACATGTTTTGCAGCCGCGCAGACTCATTTGACCTCCTGTAGAGCAACTTGTTAGTAGACTCACCTAAGCGCCACCAACATGATGGAGCACCTATTGTTCTTTCCCTTACCTTCCCTTCCCTTCCACAGCCCCATGAAGCTCACTTGAATATACAATTTTCTTTTTGTTTTCTGGGTTAAATTACTTTAGCTACTACAATGACCTGAATCTTATCATTTGATCTCATTGTAAAAAAAGTGCTAAATAAACAACTTTCTAATTCTTGTTAGGTGAATTCTCTTGTGGCCTGTTAGGCTGATTCTCTCCTAATCATCGAGATATAACTTCTGGATTTGGATGAGAATTTCTTCTTCTAGCATCACAACAACCCTTTGATTTTGTAGTTAATTCTTTTCTTTCTTTTGAACTCTTTTTTTTTCTTCTTTCAAAGACATGAGGGGACTCTTATGTTCAATTTTGGTGAAGCAATTGGTAGACATGTATGACTCGACTTAACACCAAAACCAGGTGGAAGAGAGCATGATTCTATTTGCAACTTGACCGTTAGAACCACTATGACATAATCGAAACTAGAGACAGGAGCATGGTTCTGTCCATAATGTGGGAACCATGTGAAAGTGAACACTACTCTACTCATAATCCGGCCACCAAAATTTCTACAATATAAAGTCAAAACCAAGTGGAGTGAGCACACAAGTCAACTATTAAAACCACAACGATAACAACTACTTGCCTCTGTTTGCGATCTTATTGATAATGTACTCCAACAATCTCCGGAGCTTTACTGATCGAGATCAAGGGATCATTGGTTGAATGCTCCAATAACTACACTTTTTTTCCATTCGTGTTTAAAACAATATGTCCACATAGTTAAGTAGTTACAGGTACCAAACTCAGTTTATCCTTAACATTTAAAGCACATAAGGAGGCTCTTGGGCCCACTATCTCCTGTAATTAATGACAATGAAAACCAAAATTTCTATTTGATAACTCAGGACATGAATTGATTGTTCTTTTTATTGCACATTGTATTCTGCAATCTATTATTTATTTATTTATTTTTTCAGATACAACTTGTTTTGGGAACAAAATCAGCCATTAGTGTTGGATGGCAAAAGAAAGAGAAAAAAGTTTCAGCTGCTGGTGCAATAAAGGTTCATCATTCTTACGTTATCTCCTTTTGTATCTTTCTCGTGAAACCTGTTACAATTTCCTACCATTATTGCTCTTTTTACTTCCATATATATATGCCAATTTTTGCCTACATAAATCTAGTACTCAGATGCAAGGTTTAAAGTCTCGTGCCGGTGCCGCCTGAAACTGCCGAAACCTACCGTTCCGACAGGGGACCGGCACCGGCACGGGAGGCGGATCAGTTTCGCGTGCGTCATCGCATGCGTCACGCGCGCCAGAAGGAAGGAAGACGGAAGAAGGAAGAAGGGAGAAGGAAGAAGAATTTGGGGATGAAAACTTAGGTTTAATTAAAACTCACCGGCGGAGGCGGAGGCGGAGGAGAGGCGGCGAGGCGGAGACGGAGGCGGAGGCAAGGTGCGACGGTGAGGTGGCGGCGGCGATTGCGCCTTTGAGGCAGTGGCGGTGGGTGCGGGTTGAGGCGGCGGCGGCGTCGCGCTGAGGCGGGGCGAGCGCGAATCGGGGGTGGGGGGGGGGATTAATCAGAGTTAAGTATTATATAATAGTTAATTTTTAATTAACAATTATATAAAATATAATTATATATTATATAAATTAATAATAATTAAATAAACTGTTAAAAATTATCTAAAAAATAATTGTTAAAAATTAGAAAATTTTTAAAATTTTTAAATAAATTTAATTTTACAATAATATTTAATACATATTCCTTAGAATATTTATAAACTATAATTATATTAATTATTAATTAATATAATTATTATATATAAATTCGGATTAATTTATATAATTATTGTAGATGATATTTTCTTTTATTTTAGAATCAAAATTGATTTTAGAATCAAAATTGACATGTCTAAGAAATATTATCTATCATTATGTCCTTATTTTAAAAATTTTGATAAATATATACTATCAAGTTCATGATTCATAATAAAACACTTATATTCTTGTGCACTTCTAATATATCCGTATTACTAAGATAACATATTATAATGTAACAATTTTAATTAGAGTTATTAATAGAGTAATTTCTCTAAAGAAAATTATATTTAATTATCTTTTTAACAATATTAAGTTGTTCAATAATTGAAAACTTATATAAAATCAATATACAATTTATTTTTAAATTATACACAATAAACATATTTATCTAATAATTACTATATATAAATAAAAAAATACCGAAACTCTACCGGTACGGCACGATACGATACCGAAACCATATCGTTCCGGTCTAAGACCGAAACCTCGGCACGGGTCGAGATTTTAAACCTTGCTCAGATGTTCAGTGTATGCACTATGTTAGTTCTCTAACTTTTGCTATGAGCATTAGGATCTTGGACATTTAATGATTATGTACCATTTTTGCATTCTTCACTTTGTGTGCTACATTAGCTGATATTTTGTTCTCTAGTGACCAAATTAAATGGGAGACTCATCTGATTGAGTTGTAGATGAAGATTAGACGAAATTTGATGACCTGAGTTTTATTGGATTTGTATGGTTAATATGTGAAAATTAACTCTCTTTTTTTGACAACTAATGAACTGACTACAAACTGTTTGTCGATAATCCATATTGCAGTTGCAACCTGACCATGTAATGTAGACTTGCTCAGGTTATCAAGCCAAGGTTATCTAGTTTGAGATCCTACTTAGAAATGACAAAAGATTCATTTGATCTGGTCATATGATTGGTGTATAGGATTCTAAGATATTGAATTTATATTATTTTGAGATTTAGAATTATTCATAAATTAACTTAGAATAGATAATATTATCATTGTGCATTTCTTAATTTGCATACTTCTAAGATTATAAAGAATATGATTCATGTAGAAAAAAACAATGTAATATGACAGTTGAAAGTTAGTTAACTTGCATTATTTTCTGAATATAACTATGATGCTAATAAAGTGTTTTATTATCTAACCTATAAACTGTTGACTTTTTTTGCTAGTTGGAATTTTAAAAAAATTCCCATACAATCCATTTTTTTTTGGATAATATAGTGAATCAACTTTTTATTGAATGGCAAAATTTTAAAATGCCTATGTGAATGTAAAGCTATACTATTAAGTCATGATTGTGCAGATCAAAATCCTATCTAGGAATGATGAGGGAACATAGGATCAATTGTAGGTTTTTGAGGTTCACGCCTCATCAAGATCCTTGAGATTTGGAATGTTTAGGTCAGTTTGGGCTTTAGGGTTGTAAGATCCTAAGATCCAGATTGCAAACGCTATTACCATGTGTTCTACTGTCAATGCACTATCACTGTCAACTGTTACTCTGATGTGGAAAGACTGTTCACTACCATCTGATGGCCCAGATTCGCAGTGGGAGCAGTACTTGCTTGGATAATGAGCTACAAACAAGAACAAGAGTGGCAGGTAAGAGCAGGACGTGCACCATGAAGAGATAAGGGTCAAGGTGCACTCTGCCGTCAGCAATAGCATAGATTATGGAAGATGATGTGGTTGCTTATACAAGCCATCTGAGAATAGACCTCGTGATGAGCAAAGGCTGACAATGCAGTTAACGCAATTGACTCAACAACAAAGGGATTGTAAATTATTGCAAAACAGATGATTTCTGTCCTGTAGTTATTATCCACTTAATTATTGACTTGCTGTGTCTGACAAAGGATGAACTTTGTGACAATCTAGTGATGGAACAATAGGAGTAACAACCAAGATGATCAAATCAACAGAAATGAGAGAAATTTTGGTTGTCTAAGGCATTTTCAGGTAATAACTAATTTTTTTTTTTGCAAATATAAGAGTGATTGTAGCCACCAAAGAGAAATCACAAATTCACAATGACACTGAATATCCCATATAATATTTGTTCATTGTAATTATAGCCACGTAATACATAAATATGATATTCAAATTCATGAAGCTGCAAGAGATATGATTTCCTATATTTAGAATTTAGAAGAGTCGTAGTCATCATCACTCCTTGTCATTAAGGCGTGTTATTCTCAACTTATATGGATCTCATCCCTCCATTGAACTTGATACTATGCCACTTATAGATGTAATTAAGGTTGTAAGTGCCATTTTGTTCTTGAAACAAAGGAAATCAGCATAAAGACAACTTCAGCACTAATAATATCTTTCTCTTAGCTAGTTTGCTTCTTCTTCATCTTCGCAATAAGGTTTCAGTGTTGAACCAAGTTGAGAATGGTGGTAATACTGTTGGTTGTTAACAGTGAAATCTTTGTTAGGTCAGACTTTTAAACTTTGGCCTAGAATGAGATTTTTAACCTTGAATCAAATTACATTTTATATAATCTTCTTTCTCTACTATAGCTTCAACTCTAATATATTTAACTAAAATTAGTGTCTTGTTACAATTAATAGGGAAATATTAGGGTTTGTTTTTGCTGGTAGCACCCTCTATCTAATTTTATTATTTATCAATGAACACTTTTTAGGCCTTGTATTTCATGATATTTACTGTTAGATTCCTAGTTTTTTTCCCACATTAGCCCCACAAACCTTATTTTGCATGTCATTGGATTGCTACTATGCCAACCTCCTAGCTCACCCTTTGCATATTGATGTACTTGATAGTGAAGACTGTTTGCCTCACTTGTGACTTTCTAACCATACAAGAAATAGGATTATAAATTCATGTTCATATGTTTAAGATAAATTTTGATATTGGCCATTTAGGCCTAATGGAGTGATCAACCTTTTTCATCTAGGCTTGAGACCGATGTTGATAGTGTTTTTTAAAACTAAGGGTGTGTTTGGTTTAAGTTATCATACATAACCTTGATTATGTGAGTACTCGATAATTACGTAACCAAGGTTATAGGGAATAACACATAGCCTAATGCTATTTGCTTCAACCACTGGAATACACTAATCTCATCATAATCATCCTCAACAAAAACTCTTCCATCGCCATGGTAGTTATTTGCAAGCCATCTAGGTCCACGAAGGGATTAGCTTGGCCTAAATTGAAGGGTCTGAAACTATTAAGTAAATCATTCCTTCGCAATCCACTACAATACGATGCGGCGGCGGCAGAAGAGAAGACCGAGACTGGGGGGATGAAGGCTAGCCTCCACTATGACATATATAGCCGTGGGCAACGAAGGGCGAATCCAAGATTAGGAATCGACATTCAGGTGTGGGACTCATCATGGTGAAGACGTCCAAGGTGGCGCCGGGGCCGGGGGGGGACTTGAGATTGAGGCGGGAGACCCAAGAGGGCGCATGGAGGGTTCGAACTCGCCTGTTGGAGAGAGAGAAGGAGCCTCAACGACCTTCGCCACTGAGGCGGGTGGTGAAGCTCTTGCTATCCTTGGAGCTCTTCAAAGAAGAATGGACTAGGCGAGTGGACATAACATGAAAGTATTTTTGTCCGAAAGGGCAAATATTAGAGCAAAATTTTGGGTTTTTTTTAACCTTGGAATCACGGAAAATCTCACACTTCCNCGGAGATCCTGGGAAAGCAACTCCAGATCCTGGTCGACCTCAAGGAGCTATACCTCGAACACCGCCGCCAATGCCACGACCCCACCTCCCCTCTAGCTGTTCTGTCCAACTCCACCTCTGTCTCCGGTGATTATATTTATAATTATTTACACACATCCATGCATATATATATACATCTGATTAAATTGTGCAAAATATATAATTCATTGGTTGATTTAGAAGCAGAGACAGATCAGATAGGGAGCCCACCGGGGGAAGCGACGGCCGCAACGGTAACGTCGTCGGTAAGAGAGGAGAGGGAAACAGGCAGGATAACAGAGGAGGCGATCATATCGACGCTGGAGAGAAACGGGGTGAGTTTCCTGGGTCTGGGCGCGAAGGCTAAGGCATTAAAGAAGACCGGGAGGCTGCGGACGGCGACGACGCTACGGATCGACATCCCGCCGACTACCCCTGCGAGGGCGATCTCGATGGTATGGGAAGACCTGGTCAACAGCAGCAGCTCCCGCTCCCGCAAGGAAGGAGGCGATTGCGTGAACAGGAAGAAATTGCAGCGCGCGGAGAAGATGATCAGAGAGGCCTTCGTGCACCTCTACAAAGGCCTCGGCCTCCTCAAGACATATAGGTAATTAATTAATTAACTAACTAACTCATCAATTATATATAATTCCTTGTTATAATTAATTATCTTTAGCAGTCTCTAGTCTTGTTTTTTCGCATGCAACTCCAGCAAGAATATACATTGTGTTTATGTCGTCTGTACATTGTGCCACTCATGCAGTTCCTTGAATATGGAGGCTTTTAGGAAGATCCTCAAGAAATTTGAAAAGGTAATTAAAGCATTAATTAATTTTTTTGGTCGTCTCTAGTCTGTCACACATGTAAACTTTGTTGTTGGAGGTGTAAAATGAAATAGTTTCCAAAATTATTAGGGTACGGAACTGTAATTTTCTAACCGCCAGGAAACTAATTAAAGTGAAAATTTACTAAATATATGAGATTTCGATTTGAATTGAAGGTGTCGAATCAACGGCCAGAGGCAGCTGCATTCTCGGGGAAGGTAAAGAGATCGCACTTCGTCAGCTCTGACAAGGTACTGAAATATTCTAACTTCGGATATAGATAGCTTCAACTCTTCCTGATGCATGCCATCGATCAATTATTCTCATCCTTCACGTACGTCTCCATCCTTTTAATTAATTAGGTTCTCGTTGCTTGTCTCTTTGCTTACTCAACGATATACCCCAAATTAAGCTAAAGAATCATCAATTAATTTAGCTTGCTTGTTATATAAGTTGGCATCTTATCATCACAATGATTATCCAAACTTTTTTTTTTTTTTTGGAGTCTTTGACGAAGAGATGTTTTAATATCATGTACAGTCAAATAATTTCTGTCGAGGGATCCATATATGGAGAAAAGATTAAATCTTTTCAATAGTGTCGTACTATATATCTTGACCTTTGAAATGACTACTCAGTAGCTAATAATATATGTTGTTGTTGCGCACCAGCTTGTTTGCAGATTAATATAAGTAGATGGATGGATTTCTATTTCCGTGGTGTAGGAATTAAAGTGAAAGCAATATAAGTGGCCGGACACTGAGAGTGCACCACCTACGTGTAAATACATAAAAATATATAGTTAGTGACAATTCATTCAGGAGGTGGAATTAACTACTATACACGTTAAATTTGGCCGATATCAAATTCTAACTCAGATATTTCGAATTTTATGTCTTTTAATTAAATCATCTAGGTATATATACTTGGTGTTCAAGTCGATTTGTGGATCCATTAATGTTCAACAGCATTCAAGTTTGCAGATGGAGTGTAAGGATCAGGATCCATCACATGTGCTGTTGTAAGAAGAATATATCAAAGTCGATGGACAATGTACCATAACCATTTTTTATGTGTGTGAATTTTTGGGATGTGAGACTACTCTGATCACTTTCTTAATATATGTACATAATCCGATCCAAGGCACTAGCTAGCATGCATGTGATGTTGTTTGCCGAGGTCAGAAGAGGTAAGTAATTAGTAATTAATGCCCAGAATAATTAATAAATTAATATTCATGCAGGTGTTAAAGTTGGGAGATGAGGTGGAATCCATATTCACACAGCACTTTACTAGCAATGACAGAAAAAAAGCCATGAAGTTTCTGAGACCTCACCGACCCAAGGAGTCTCACATGGTCACCTTCTTCGTCGGTAATTAATCAATTCGTATTAATTAAACTACTCTAATTATATATAGTCCAATATAATATAGAAAAGTAATTAGCAGTTCAAATCTCGATCTTTAAACTCTCAAAGAACACCTGACTTTCGTGCACGCATAATGAACACAGGACTTAATTCTCGGGATCAACTATAACTTAAGGGTTTTCATACCAATTTTATTTGTTAATTAAGTAGTTTGATCAAATTAATGGTATGTTTGTTAGTCGACTATTTTATTAGTGGATAAACTAAAATGCAGGTCTGTTCACTGGCACCTTTGTGACTTTATTCACTGTGTATGCCATATTGGCTCATTTGTGTGGTATATTTTCTTCCACCAGTACTGCTCAATCTGATTATATGGAAACAGTTTATCCTATATTCAGGTATTCTCTCTTTCAAATAAATAAGTCTGTGTGATAAACTTATCAATGACTTGCATATACATTGCATTCCAGCGTGTTTGCGTTGATTAGTCTGCATGTATTTTTGTACGGGTGCAACATTTTGGCATGGCGAGGCTGTAGAATCAACCATAACTTCATCTTCGAGTTCTTGCCCAACACGGCTCTCAAGCACCGCGATGCTTTCCTCATCAGCGCTTCCCTTATGAGCGCCGTCGTTGCAGCCCTAGTGGCCCACCTCCTCCTTCGGTCGGCCGGCATACTCACCCAGCAGCACGTCGATGCCATTCCAGGAGTTCTCTTACTGGTACCATATGCATATTTATATCAGTCAAATCAATTCATTTTAAAAGAAGTATATATATATATATATATATGATAATTAATAAGTGTGCAGGTATTCACAGTGTGGCTCTTTCTGCCATTCAACGTATTCTATCGATCAACCCGCTACTGCTTTCTACGTGTGATTCGGAACATAGTATTTTCGCCGCTGTACAAAGTAATATTATATCTTAATCACAGTATTTAAGCACTGGTTATGATTGATTTGAAGTAATTAATTTCCCAGTTTTACCACATGCAGCATATAGGGCATACTATAGTTACATATTTAATTATTAATTATATTAATTGCAGGTGTTGATGGTCGACTTCTTCATGGCTGACCAGCTAACCAGCCAGGTGAGATTATATATCTTGTAGGGAGCCAAATTAATCCCTTTTGAATTAATTAACCGCGCGTCCAGTAAGTAAAGAGAGTTAAGGCCATGATTTAATTCGAACTATATATTAATTAATTAGCAGTCTAACTGTTTAAAAGAAAAGAAAAGAAAAGAAAATAGGATTTAACTTTCACGAAGATAACACTACTATAGAACCACACGGGATCCTCTGCCCCAAATTCCTATGTTCCCGTGTCTTAATTCGTCGGCGATGATCGGCGAGTCGTCCGATCGCCGATTGGATATCATCGACGAGATTTACCATACTCCCACATTATAGTTTGGTTCGGAGTGACAGCCGGAGACCGCCGATAGTGTCCAATCGATAATTGAACGACTCATCGATCATCACCGACGAGTTGAGATATGGAGATAGGGAGAGTTTCAGTACAGACAATTCCTACTCCTCTAGAAGTGAGCAACACCAAATCCCTCTAAAGCCCAAACTTCTATTTCTCCTACTGGTTGTCCCCCTTGCTTTGCCCTTCCTTTAAGGGGTTGCTGTGTAACAAGTGCGTAATGTCCACTAGAATGTCCATGTAATTTTATCATCAACTTAACGAATTAATTCTAAATTATATATATATATAAATATATATAAAGCAAGTACAATCTAATTAATTATGTTGTTGAATGCAGATTCCATTACTGAGACACATGGAACTGGCAGCATGTTACTTCATGGCGTCTGGATTCAAAGCGCACCCCTATGAGACTTGCACTCGGAGTCAGCAGTACAAGCTGATGGCCTACATAATCTCCTTCCTCCCCTACTATTGGCGTGCCATGCAGGTCGATCTCAAATATAGTTACGTTATCAATTAATGCCTGCAATATATATATATAATTCAGTCAGTTACGTTAGTTATAATTGCATGTATATATATCTAATTGAAGTGCTTGAGGCGGTATATGGAGGAGGGATACGATGTGAACCACCTGGCGAATGCAGGGAAGTACATATCTGCAATGGTGGCTGCTGCGGCACGGTGGAAGTACTCGACGGAGGCAACGCCAATGTGGCTCGGAGTCGTCATCGTCACCTCCACAGGTGCCACTTTCTACCAGCTCTTCTGGGACTTGGTGAAGGACTGGGGCCTCTTCGACCTCCGATCCTCCAACCGCTTCCTCAGAGAGGAGCTCGTTCTCAAAAACAAATCCTATTACTATGCCTCCATGGTACTTGCATGCATACATATTTATAATTATACATATTTAATTTGAAAGATATTAATTTATGTATATATTTTTTGGGTAAATATTCCTAGTGTTTGAACTTTGTGCTTCGACTTGCCTGGATTGAGAGCGTGATGCGACTGAACATAGGCCAAGTTGAGCACAGGTTGATTGATTTTTTGCTCGCTTCTTTGGAGATTATTCGACGCGGTCATTGGAATTTCTACAGGTTAATTTGCTTAGCTAGCTAGTTAACTAATTTATATGCGTATATATTTTGAGATTAATTAAAATGCATAGAATTAATATTGTATACTTACAGGTTGGAGAATGAGCACCTGAACAACGCGGGCAAGTTTAGGGCTGTGAAGACGGTGCCATTGCCATTCTCTGAGATGGTCTCTGATGGTTGAGCGATCACTTAACTAAAATGCAGTTAATTGATCTCTAGAGCTAGCTAGTGATGGAAGACATCAAGTAAGGGCATTGAGTTACTGCATGCATGAGGTGGAATCAAGAAGGTTAATGGATCCATCTATCTCAGTACGTAACTACTTGCTGATGAAATTATGCACCTTGATGCTGCAAAGAGCTAGCTATCGGTAGGTGATAAGTTCGAGAGTTTAGAAATTAGGGCAAGGCGATGCTCGACTTGGTAATGCATGCTTTAACTAGTTAACTGATGGCTAATTAATGAAGTACAGCCAAAACTAATTAGGTGGCATAAGGCGATTCGCTCCCTCTCAACGCCCCGTCAATTTGTCCCAGGACTAATACGGAGGAGGAAAATCACGAGTAGTCTGGATGGGTTGTTGCTGTGTATTTGGGTTTATCAAGTAGATAAGCAAGATAAACTGCTGCTGATCCAAATATATTGTAAACAGTACGGATGATAACTAGATGAACCAACCAATTGATTAATGTTGTCACATCCCGAGGGCTGCTTATCTGATATGAATCGTATATCATCTCTCCTATACAGTGGACAATATGGAACCACAATACTTTGTCCCTCTCGGCCCACATATAATAAGAAGACACCAATGAAAAGTAAAGACACAACAAAAAGGAAAGGAACATACCGATATAATTTACGACAAACATACAAAACCAAAGACCCTCTAAGGCATACAAAAAGTACAATCAACAAACTCATACAAGTCATCACGACAAACAAAAATATAAATCTGAATACGAAAATAAAAGTACAAAGACCATCATGTACTAAAATTTGTACAAGTCATCTCGACACGAAAGAAATGGGACAGGCTTCCGGATATCCCAGACGATCATCATCCTGAAAGAAGAAAAAAAACAAAGCTAACAGTGATGAGTTTATATGTACTCAGCGGGTATATAAATAAATATACATAATATGCTATACTAGCAATAAGAATTAAGCTGGCATAGTGATAACCGCGTGTCGTACCGCGAGTATCAAATACAATTAAAGTATCGAACTCCTCTAAACTAATGTAGCATAGAGTAACTCGAGTCGTCTCCCAACGAATGTAGTTGATACATGATAAACCTTAGGATCGTATGTTATTGCTTTTGGGTTTTTGGATACTAAACTGGGGTTTGGATTTGAACGTTAAGACTACGAAAAGAAATAGCGAAACAAGTATGAAATCTAGTTCTAATTAATGAAAAACAATGCAGGTAAGGAAATATAATCTAATCTAAACTATACTTGCAGAAAAGAGAAAAGGCAACATGAAAGAAGCATTCAAGAAATAGGGCATCAATGAAACCTGGACATGGAGCAAAACCTATAGCATTAAAGAAATCTAGTCTGATCTAACTTAATTACATTTAAATGAAGACATTAAACTTAAAGCAATGGGAAGAGCAATATAAAACAAAAGTTAAACAACTAAGAAACATCACAATTGAAAGTAACTGTTCTAAGAAGCATTTAATCAAACACAAGATAGACATGTTTTAAATGACTTGAAGTACGTGCAATTTGAATTGGAGAAGATTCATCAATTACAAGCATTCAACATGAGGATCAATCCAATACATCAAAACATCAATTAAGAACAATCAACAAACAAAAATTAGATTGCAAGGATGGCTAATGGAAGGAGCTGCCGGATCGGATGAACTGCTGGAAATGAAAGCTCTGCTTGGAAATAAATCTGCTAGGAAGGAAAGCTATGAAGTCTGCTGGATCTGCTAGAAATACTGTGAAGAAGATCTACTGAAAATGCTGTGAAGAAGATGAAACTGTTGTGAAGTAGGAAGCTGCCGGAATTGATGAGAAGAGCTGTGCTGTAAGAAGAAAAACTGTGAAGAGAAAAACTGTGAAAGAAAACTGCTGTAAAGAGAAAGTTGTGAAAGAAAACTGTTAAGAAATGGATCACCGACGATGAAGATGGATGATCGCTTCCCTCAACCCGAGAGAGAGCTGGATGAAGGTCGACTAGGGCTCGGACCCCGGGCCCTAGCTTTGCGATGGCATGCGCTTGGTGGCTACGGTGGAGAAGATGGATGGTGGAGTGAGGGCCGACCGGCGGAGTTGAAGAGGAGTTGCCGCCGGCGGTGAGGGTGGAGAGGATGAGTTGAGTCGGGAACCCCCCGACTCCTCGTCTATGTATCTCCTCCCCTTGATCGATTGAAGAAGATCCCTGCCCATCGAGCTTGCGTGCCTTTTTGTCCGATTGATTCCGTGGTCCTTGGGTTCGGTGGCCCTAAGGTTCGGTTCAGCCTCAGTTAACCCAACTCAGCCAAACAACCCAGCCAGTTGAGTTCGACCAAGCCGCAGTTAACCAAGCTCAGCCCAGAGCTCACAGCTCAGAAGAAAATTAGCAACGGACGGCTGAGATCAATTTGGCTTCATCCAACGGTCGGATCTCTTCATATCTGAACCAAACTCGACAGATCCCAATCAATGGTCCTGATCTACCTGCCCCAGCTCGGATTAACTAGATCAGTGGCGGATGGTCCAGATCTTCCTTTTTCTTGAATGGATGGTCTAAAACATCTTGAGTTTGATCCAACGGTCAGATTACTTTTGATTTGGCTGAAGATTTCAGATCTTGATCTATGGTCATGATTGATTCTATCTTGCACTCAGATTGACTAGAAGTTGACCGATGGCTCAGATCTAGCCGTTCTCTGGAATGGATGACTCCTATTAATCCGATGTTTTATCCTTTTGATCTGGATCCAATGCTGACTCAAGTCTGACCCATTTGTATCTAGGTTCATGATCATTTGAAGCCTACGAAATGATATTCAAATTTAGTGCCAAAAATATCCCAAATATACAAAGATTTGAATTAAAAGCCAAAATAGAGGAAATACATGAAACCTAATATAATTGCAAACTTAAGCATATAAAATGTGGATCAAACATGGATTTTAGAGCCTAAAATAATCAACAAAATGGTGGTTATCAACTCCCCCACACTTACTCTTGGGCGTCTTGTTGGGTCCGGGTGCATGTTGACATGGATGCAGGTTCGTAATTTTAAAATTAATTACGTGCAGCGGAAGGTTTAGCATAAATAATTTCTCTAAATCATTTAACCACAAATCTAAGCATGCAATTTTATCTTGTGTAGACATTATCATATATTTAAAATTTTTGCAGAAACGTAAACTAATTTACATATTACCTCGCGTAACTCGAAGGAAGGGACGAGATCCAACCATAAGCGTCCCTTGGAAGCTCCGCCTCTATTCGCGTCCACGCCGAGTATCTTCGGGATAACTTCGCAAAATCACGAGTTTCGTGTTCTCGAGAACTACTAGATTCTCCGAGAACGCAACGAGAAAAACCAAGAGAGAAGTCGGAAAACTAACCATAAAAGGATGGCTGGCTGGTGCTCCTTCTTGGGGCTGGTTGGCACACGGCAAGAAGGGGAAAAGAGAAGGAGAGAAAGAGATGGAGAGAGTCTATGCCTTCATCTTTATAATTATCACCCACCCAAGCCTTGTCTTGGGTCCTTTATATAGTGGCCTCTCAACCATCAAGTCTCTCAAATATGGAATAACTTATTCCATCATGCCAAGTTTGATTTTATATCATGGTTAAAATCATATTTTAATTCATGATAAAAATCTTCTCTCCTATGGAATAAATTTCCTTATCATGGTAAATCAATCCATGATTGATTTTATAAAATAAATTAATCCATGGTTCATTTTAATTTCCATGAAAAATAAACCAAACCTTAGTTTATTATATAAAAATTTATATCATCCATAATTTTATAAAACAAACCACACTTGGTTTATTTTATAAATTGAACCAAAAACTTGGTTCTCTCCCTTTGTTGTGGCAGGCCAAGCAAAGAGGATGGAGGCCCTCTTTGGCCGGCCCTTCCAAGTCAAGCCCCAATGAATTAAACTTATTTAATTCATCTATTAAGTCTTCAAAAGACTTATCCATTTTACGCTTCCGATGCGTCTCTGAAAAAATCCAGATTCGACTTATCGTTTAACTCAACCAAACTTAATCTCTCTTAATTGAAAAATCTAATTTTCAACTCGTTTTAAATCCCTCGGATTACTCGTAGTGCGTGTGACTAAATAGGCTTTCGATTTATGTTGGTCGTCTATAATTAATCAATTAATTATAGAACGATCATGAGTGGCACCTAGTAGTACATCATGATCCCCAATTCATCGAAAGATCAACGGATGACCTCAGAAACAATTTTGAAATCCTTCAGCAACTATAATTAATCGTGCCCCATTCCCTTCACCATCTTATACCCACTTGGTTCAGGACATGGTCTATGTGTGCCAATCCCCACTAGGCTGACTACGTCACACCTAGCCCAAGTAACGTTTTCTCGTCCTGCGGATTCTAATTACTCTCATGTATTTAAGAGATTCATACTCTGAACATGTCATGCTCTGGCCAGAGGCTTCGAGTAACAATTCGACGATAGGCCACGGGTATACATCTCCTCGCAAGGAGTGGTGAATCCTTTGTAGGCTGTTCAAACATCTTCGGGCACTTCGGCTTATACCCAATCATCCTGGATCCACACCTTCTTGGAGATGCTTGCTTAAGATGTCAAAGTATAAATCTCCATGACCAAGATGACTTGAACACCGCAAGTCAAAGGAACATCGCACTTAAGCTGCAGTAAGAACTTCACTGACATATCTATATGTAGACTACCATATGAAGTTTTACAGTCAGTCACTCCAATGAACTAGTTCCCTTAACTAACATTCATGTTTATCTCCGGACATCTCAATGTCACCAGCCAGTGAGAATCAGCTGATTAGAGAATAACTCATGCTAGTCTCAACAGAATTGATAGTGTCCGTATTTATCAATTCATCGACTAGGGACAATTTCAATACTTCACAATTGCACATGTAGAGATAATCACTAGTTGTGAATTCATCACAAATTCTCTCATGCTGTGAATTATATTGCGGGCATTCAGTAAATGAGTTTAAGATCTCAATCAAATACACAAACATGTATACTCAAATAGTAAATATTCATTTATTAAAATAAATGATTACAATCATAAGGTGATTGCCTTAGGATACTTCTCTCATATCACTAACACGTCTCGCACAAGCCAACTAGTAAACTAAGGATGTATCCCCCTAGATTATTCTCAATCATAGTTAGAAGCAATTGAAAGAAAATTACCTAGGGTTGTCAATTCTTAAAAATCTAAGTTCAACGGACAAGAGACTTGTCCTTAAATCAACAACTTAGCATTTTCATCCTTCATGATTCATTGAGATGAATTTAACTCACTAAGTCTTTCAAGGGAAGTTTTGGTGGCTCTCTTCTTGAGTTCTAAGTTCATGATGAAAGTGGAGCTCACTCAAACACACATGCTTTTTGTACTACCATAGGCTTGCTTGTTATCTACTCTCCACCATTATTCATGATTCGGATCCACATCTACAAAAGTTTTATTAGAACATGTTAAAGAAGATATATGAAATGATAGAAATGATGTGAAAGTTCAATGAAATTTTGATACTTAAAAATTATAATAAAGGAAGTAAAGAAATGTGATATGAAAAGGAAACATAGAAAAGAAATATGACATGATAAGAAAATATGGAGAAGTAATATGACAAAATAAGAAAATATGAAAAAAGTTTAGAAAGTGGAAGACTTGGACACTCAAAAATGCATCCCAATGCCCTTTGCCCTCTTTTGATGACCTCTAATGAATTCCGTCCTCGTTCACAACTTCAAATTCAAAATCTAACCTTGATTTCCACTTCATATTTTTCTTTTCTTCTATTTTCTATTTTCAACTTTTTTTTGTTTTTTTTTCAATGATTCAGCTACTCCATATCTTCACTTCTTCATAACTTGAAGCTTTTCATGATAATTGAGAGCTAAGTGCTCGACTTATACACTTTTAGCTCTTGTAACCCACTTGGCACATTTTTGCTTGTTGGTTTCCAAAAATTTCAATTGTCCTCAAAATTTGATATATGCTTGCATCCTCCCCCACACTTAAACTTTTGTCCGTCTCGGACAAAATAACATTAAGAACATTAAGGTATCCAAATCCATGCAAAATATTATGATGAACATGAAAAAGAGGGAAAGGAAATATGGTGATTTACCGCTATCAATGTGGTCCAATCATAGAAATATAGCTTTGAAAGAACCTAAGCAAGTTCTAGAGTACAATCACATGTGTGTACCACAAAAATTTGGCAAATTCCTCACTAGGTAAAAAAAATTCATCTCAATTCATCAATTTAGAATCCAATACTAAGAAGTACTCAAGCAACCAAGAATTTTCATCCAATGACTCAAATCTTAAGTTTTAACAACCAAATTTAATATGCTTTCAAGAGACTCTAAAATGATAAAAGAAAATCTAGATGAATACATTTATTCCTAGTCACGCAAGAAATAAAATGTCAAATGACTAGCATGATATCTACAATGACTTTTATGCATTCTACTCTACGCAAACATTTATTAGCAAGAACTCATTTGAAAAGAAAAATTACTACTTGAAAATATGGAAGTGATATGTACAATGAAATAGGAGGGTAAGAAGAAAATAACTCCCCCTCAAGTAGGGTAGAGAGCACGTAGCATCCATCTTGGGAAAACTATCCTCATGTGATCAACCTCGTAATAGACATATTTCTCCCTTATTAATTTTACACAAACATCTTCTGGTGGTCGGAGACGATTAAGGTTCAGAATCCATTTAAGAGGTGAAGTGCTACTAGTCAAAATAAAAGAAACTCCTCCCTCCTGATGCTTTTTGGAAGTCCTTCCAGGAGGTTGGAGTATGTTCAGATGGAGCACCCACTCCAAAAGTCTTCGGGACCCTGCAAAACCATGTAATACCTCTCTCAAGCATGAAGGGTAAGAAAGAAGTGTAATACCATCAATCTCTATATAAAAAGAATCGAGGTATGCATCACATCCAACGAAATCTATCTTGGGTACCTCTATTAGTTTTTTACCGTCAATATCTGCATAGGATGTGTCAAGTAATTCATCAGTACCAATAAAATCAACACTAGGTACCACCATGAATTTTTACGATCAATTTCTAAATAAGATGTATCAAGACATTCATCAATACTAATAAAATCAACATTGGGTACCCCTATGTAATTTTCACAATTATTTTCCACAAATGATGTATCAAGAATATCACCACAACAAGCAAACACAATACTAGGTGTGTCCAAACATTTACCATAATGAACAGAATCAATTTTAGGTGCCTTTACAGGTTTTTCACAAACAGTTTTTACAGAAGATGTGTCAATAAATTCATCACAACAAACAACATCAATTTTAGGCACCTCTAAGAATTTTTCACAATAAGCATTTATATGAGATGTATCACAACATGCTTCACATTCAACAAATTCAACACTAGGTACCTCTATGCAATTTTCAAAAGAAATAGGAGGAATACTTACCTGATCGTGCTGAAGAATACCTGGTGGTTCTACAAGAGTAGATGTAATTATTGGCTCCTCCTGGTAATGTGCTATCTCCTCTTCAGGTTCAGGTTTTGGTGGACACTCAACTGAAACAGGTGATTCTTGAGTTCTTGCTTCCACCATGCAAGTCCCTACACTTTCATACTGTTCCTCTGAATTTTCTAATGTATCAGTCAATGATGGTTCCTGGGGCTCTGTGCAATCCCCTACACCTGTAGAATCATCTGCAATGCCTTCCTTATCAACCATATCTGCAACAACCATATTAGAAAAATCAGGACCATCAATAACAATATCATCACAAAATAAAAGATGAGAATGGTTCTGTGGAGCTTCAGAAATGAGTTTAAGGCTATCATAAGCTTTACTGTCAATCTCCTCCAATGCCTCTGTCTCTACTGCATCTTCAACCTTATCTGAGCTAAAATCTCCTCCTACTATGTCAAGTGAAACATCATCAGCGATAAACTCTGCCTCAACAACTTCATCTGAAATATTCATGCTAATGCTAGGAGGATCCTCTTCATGCCCCTCATAATTAAGAGTAGCTTGAGAAGATAATTGTCTTGATCTTTAGGCTTGCATTTGATTCATTTGATTAACCAATTGTCCAAGGTGTCTCTCAATATTTTTAAGAGGTTGTTGTAACATCTCCTCTAGCCTTTGTTGTTGAGCCTCACTCTCATTAGGATTCTCAAGGCCTCCTTGTTGGGTGTGGAACTCTGTTGGTCTTGAAATGTAGCATAAGGCTGCTGAAAACCATGAGTAGGCTGTGAATTCTGAAAATCAAATAGTTGGGGCTGATCTGCTTGCTGAAAGTGTTGGTTGAGAATCTGAAAATTCTGGGGCTGAGAGGATGGAAAATCTTGCTGAGAATTCGGGAATGATGGCTGATAAACTTGCTGTGAATGTAGCCATCCTTGCTAATCATAATTGAATAGTTGTTGAAAATCTTGGAAATTTTGCTGAAATTGCTGTTGTGGCTGCTGAAATGGTTGAAAATCATGTTGAAAATTTGGATTGTACCCTTGCTGAAAATTCTGAAATGGTGGTTGAAATTGCTGCGGTGGTTGACTGAAATGTTGGCTTTGCTGAAAATCTGAATAGGGTTGCTGAAATTATTGGAAAGACTGAAAGTCTAGCTGCCCTTGCTGAAATTGAAAATTTGGTTGTTGAAAATTTGAGTGGAAATGCTGAAAATATTGATTTTGCTACTGAAATTGTTGACACGGTTGCTGGTGAGTAGATGAATAAGCATTTGTCCTTTGTTGGCACTCCATCAGCTTAATCAAACATTTTAACTCCAACAATAAACTTTTAATCTCTGATTGTTCATTTGAAAACATTTTGAATCTGCAGTCCTGTCACAAAACAAGTAAAATGGCAGTAACTGTATACAAAAGATAAAGCAATCAAAAATAGAATCAAAGGATATAATTATCAAGCACCACTACATTCCCCGGCAACGGTGCCAAATTTTGATGACCGCGTGTCATACCGCGAGTATCAAATACAATTAAAGTATCGAACTCCTCTAAACTAATATAGCATAGAGTAACTCGAGTCGTCTCCCAACGAATGTAGCTGATACATGATAAACCTTAGGATCATATGTTATTGCTTTTGGGTTTTTGGATACTAAACTGGGGTTTGGATTTGAACGTTAAGACTACGAAAAGAAATAGCGAAACAAGTATGAAATCTAGTTCTAACTAATGAAAGACAATGCAGGTAAGGTTATCTAATCTAATCTAAACTATACTTGCAGAAAAGAGAAAAGGCAACATGAAAGAAGCATTCAAGAAATAGGGCATCAATGAAACCTGGACATGGAGCAAAACCTATAGCATTAAAGAAATCTAGTCTGATCTAACTTAATTGCATTTAAATGAAGACATGAAACTTAAAGCAATGGGAAGAGCAATACAAAACAAAAGTTAAGTAACTAAGAAACATCACAATTGAAAGTAATTGTTCTAAGAAGCATTTAATCAAACACAAGATAGACATGTTTTAAATGGCTTCAAGTATGTGCAATTTGAATTGGGGAAGATCCATCAATTACAAGCATTCAACATGAGGATCAATCCAATACATCAAAACATCAATTAAGAACAATCAACAAACAAAAATTAGATTGCAAGGATGGCTAATGGAAGGAGCTGCCGGATCGGATGAACTGCTGGAAATGAAAGCTCTGCTTGGAAATAAATCTGCTGGGAAGGAAAGCTATGAAGTCTGCTGGATCTGCTGGAAATACTGTGAAGAAGATCTACTGGAAATGCTATGAAGAAGATGAAACTGCTGTGAAGTAGGAAGCTGTCGGAATTGATGAGAAGAGCTGTGCTGTAAGAAGAAAAACTGTGAAGAGAAAAACTGTGAAAGAAAACTGCTGTAAAGAGAAAGCTGTGAAAGAAAACTGTGAAGAAATGGATCGCCGACGATGAAGATGGATGATCGCTTCCCTCAACCCGAGAGAGAGCTGGATGAAGGTCGACTAGGGCTCAGACCCCGGGCCCTAGCTTTGCGATGGCATGCGCTTAGTGGCTACGGTGGAGAAGATGGATGGTGGAGTGAGGGCCGACCGGCAGCGTTGAAGAGGAGTTGCCGTCAACGGTGAGGGTGGAGAGGATGAGTTGAGTTGAGAACCCCCCGACTCCTCGTCTGTGTATCTCCTCCCCTCGATCGATTGAAGAAGATCCCTGCCCATCGAGCTTGTGTGCCTTTTGTCCTATTGATTCCGTGGTCCTTGGGTTCGGTGGCCCTAAGGTTCGGTCCAGCCTCAGTTAACCCAACTCAACCAAACAACCCAGCCAGTTGAGTTCGACCAAGCCGCAGTTAACCCAGCTCAGCCTAGAGCTCACAGCTCAGAAGAAAATTAGCAACGGACGGCTGAGATCGATTTGGCTTCATCCAATGGTCAGATCTCTTCATATCTGAACCAAACTCGACAGATCCCAATCAATGGTCCTGATCTACCTATCCCCAGCTCGGATTAACTAGATCAGTGGCGGATGGTCCAGATCTTCCTTTTTCTTGAATGGATGGTCTAGAACATTTTGAGGTTGATCCAACGGTCAGATTACTTCTGATTTGGATGAACATTTCATATCTTGATCTATGGTCATAATTGATTCTATCTTGCACTTGGATTGACCAGAAGTTGACCGATGGCTCAGATCTAGCCGTTCTCTAGAATGGACGGCTCCTATTAATCCGATGCTTTATCCCTTTGATCTGGATCCAATGCTGACTCAAGTCTGACCCGTTTTGATCTAGGTCCATGATCATTTGAAGCCTACAAAATGATATTCAAATTTAGTGCCAAAAATATCCCAAATATACAAAGATTTGAATTAAAAGCCAAAATAGAGGAAATACATGAAACCTAATACAATTGCAAACTTAAGCATATAAAATATGGATCAAACATGGATTTTAGAGCCTAAAATAATCAACAAAATGGTGGTTATCACATAGTCTCAAGTGAGTAGTAGAAAATGTATAACTGAAATATTAAATAAATGAGGCATACTAGTGTGAGTCTATCCTGAGCGTATGTAGGTCAAGAACTCTCAATACCCCTCCGCGGGCAAACTCGTACCATACGAGCAATACAAGATCATCTGAGCTAGTCTCAAACGAGCTATCCAAGATCCTACAAGCTCGTAACCCACGAGCAATGCAAGGTCACTAGACTGAATGCATAATATCACCTGGCAATCTATACATTATGGACATGATGGAATGACATGGTCACCCTTGCCTCCAGTCAATCATCATCACAAGTCGTAAGTGAATGCTGGTAGAAAATACTTATCCAAGAGTAGGGTTGTGACAACTATATACACTCTGTTATCACTGCTATTGAGTGACCGAGTAGATATGATGCTGGTGGAGTAGACACTCCTACCCTATTCGTATGGGGGAGATAACTCTCTCAACTCCTCGTATCATCAGAAAGTGGAGGGATCCCTGTCTGCTACTACGCTCCGATACCACTACCCATATTGCAATCGAGTGGAGTAGCACAGAGCAACATCACACACACTTGGAAGGGTCCTTGACTACTACCACACTCTGGAACCACTATCCAAGAGTGATCAAGAGGAGTCTCGACAGGGCAACTGTACATTGTTTGGACCGAAAGGAATTTAAATAACTCCACAATGGTATGATATTGTCCACTTTGGGCTTAAGCCCTTATGATTTTGCTCTTGGGCTCTCCCAAAAGGCCTCATGCAATGGAGATATCTTTTTCCTTATAAGCATATGATCTTTCCCATGTGTTTTCGATGTGGGACTATGTTTGCAACCTTGCAACCCCAACAATCCCCCCTCAAACAAAGGACCACAAGCCCCACCTCAAGCGGAAGCCCTTTCCGTTTGATGTCCGATCCTCAACTCACCAGGAATTTTTGCCTCTCGGTCCACCCGACCTACTAGGACTTCACCGCCTAGCCACAACTAGGACTTCTTTGCTTGGTGTCTGGTCCTCTTGATGAAGACACGGGAGCTTACACATCCTTTATTCAAGGCTTAACCCACATGGTTAGATCTAGATCATGACTCTATCTCGTGCTTCTTCCGGCGGTTAGTCCGGTGAAGAGCGACCTGGCTATGATACCAATTGTTAGGACCAAAAGAAATTTAGATATCTCCATACAATGGTATGATATTATCCACTTTGGGCCAAGCCCTAATAGTTTTGCTCTTGGGCTCTCCTAAAAGGTCTCATGCCAATGAAGATATCTTTTTTCTATATAAGTGTATGATATTTCCCATATGTTTTCGATGTGGGACTATGTTTGCAACCTTGCAACCCCAATATACACATCCTCCAATAGCCACTACTTATGAGTGGTTGTGTGTGCAGACCATAAACTGACAACTTGTCTCGACTACAAAAGAGCACAGGGTCGCCAGCTATACAATAGTGTAGGGATGGTGCATATCACTAATGGAAAATGATATGCTTAGTGAAAAATCTCAAAGAAAAACTCAGTGAATGACGTGACATATTACATGCAGTGATCCTCGACGGGTTCACCGTACCCCCCAGGATATAGTTTGATTCGGGACGGCAGCCGGAGGCCACCAATGGTGTCCAAGCGATAATCGGACGTGTACATGCAAAGTGAAACATCATTCACTGAGAGTTTCATTGAGTTTTTTCACTTAGTGTATCATAGCTCATCACTAATGCATGCAACATCCACTTAAAAGTCCCAACAAAGAACTATACGATATGTATAGGTCTGAATCATAAATTATTATCTACAAAGAAACTACTAAGTATACATGCATGGTACAACTAGTGGTCGCCTCTACGGGCATAGCTGAGATGATAAGGGGTTGGTAGATTGCCACTAGAGGTCTTGGGTTCGAGCTACGGGGCTGGCGGGGCATAAATCCTTGCACCCTGTGTAAAAATTCTCTTCCCCCCAACCTCTTGCCTTCTTAGTCACCATGATTTACCTCTTCTGTGTTGATCCTAGGGCAGGCTGGTGGGGGGGTGTTGGGGCAAGCGTTTTGTCTTTTGCCACAAGGTACAACTAGTATGAAAAATATAAAGTATAAACCTACTACTATCCAAAACCAGCTATGTATAAAAATATCTTCAAGTAGATGCTCGTAAACGAAGAGAATGCCCTATTCCAGATAATCTGTAGCAAAATAATTAATTCATCAATGTCTTGTATTAAAGGACATAAATTTAGCTATTTACATAAGTGATAATTAGCTAAACTAGCTACTAAACCATCAAGATTAGATTCGTTTTAGTTTAAGCATAATCCTCAACTATATCTCAACATACGAAATGAATAGGATCAAGGCAAACCATTAAACCATTACTCCCATTCCTATTATAGCTCTCGGCACATGCCTGGATCAAATGCTAAGCTCCACAACAAAATAATCTTCTTGTGGAGGCTCACAGTAGTAATGAAACAACTCAACATGCTCATCTCATCTCACGGCGTTGTGATAAACACTAAGAACAGTATACCAATATAGCAAATAGAGATCCAAACCAAAGCTTAGTACTAAATCATAGGATCAAGAGCTACAACTCTAACCTAAACTGCAACCCTTCAATTCGTGAAACGATTCAGTATTGCCATAGAAGAACTCAAGAACAAGACTCAAGAACTAACCATACCGTAAGGAAACCAAATTGAATCCTAAAGATATACTCACGGTAAAAAAAAAAGAACTACATCAAGGATCATCAACATAGATCTAATCAAAACATATTCAAAATTCAGCTCATCTGCGCTAATCAACCTCAAACCCATCATCAATTCAAAACAAGATAAACACAGAACAAAAAACCATTCCTTATCCAAGATTTGGTAGCAAGTGGCAGGGAATCCCCTCCTTCAGATCTGGTGCAAGACAATACTCGTAAAGGGAAAACACAATCCCTATTCCTCAACAGCTCCTCCTAATCCCAAATAAAGGCATTGGAGACAAAACTCCTGGATCAGCAACATGATAAGGTTGTGGCAGATCAATGCGAGGAGAGGACAGATCTGAGAGAATAACGACGACATTCAACTAAGGAAGAAGGGCCGCAGCACCTGGAGTCGTGAACTCTCTAAGGTAGAAGCCCTCGCCGGCTCGATTGTGTGGAGAGGAGGAGGAGGATCGGGGGGGAGCCTCTTACAGAAAGCCCCTTTTCAGTTTGGTCTTTCCCAATAAATTCTGACCTTATGTGGTTTAAAAAACTAAACACTCCCAATTTAGAAGTAACATATTTATTCTTCACCACTAATTTATAGTGAATCTAATTATTGATTTATCACTTCCAATGCATCTTCGATTTTATAATTTTCTCTCTCTTTGATAGTTTTCTCTGTGAGTTTAAACTTGATACTACTATATTTGAAGCAGCACATGAGTTTTCTTTTCCTCTCGATGTAAAGGAGGTAGGTGCTAGATTTCTATCATAGTCCGCTTCAAAAGCTCTTTTTTCCTCTCCCTCCTCTTTCCTCTCAAAGGTCTAGTGTATCGAGCTCTTAAAATGATTAACTTATCTAAATGCTTTTATCTAGGTGTTATAAATATCGAACTGATACCAATAAAGACAATGTATGTTTTCTCCTAGATTAAATATATCATTTAGAATCATGTATAAAAAATATATTTGGATTAGAGAAAATTAGAACTTAAAATGAAATGACTTACTATCAAATAAAATGTGAAAAATGATACTTGGCTAGTTTTCTTATAAATGATATAACTAAAAATATTTAAATTTATCAAAAAAAGATAGGGGTTACTAATACAATTTTTTGGACGAATAGAAAAGCATACACTAGGGTGGAAGGACTTACTATCGAAAACGGAGGTGTGGGAGCGACAATGACGCTTTTGTTTGTGGCGGCTATTTGGTGAGCTTGTGTAGCAACTATTACACACATAACTGCTATAACATGTAGAAGATATTGTTGAGTAAAACAAGTTAAGATATTGTAGCAGCTATTTTCCAGTAGATGCTACAACAAGTTAGTTCAGTGAGTTTGACATTGTAGCAACTTTTTTCCAATAGCTGCTACAACTATCTATTCTAGTGAGTTTCATGTTGTAGCTGCTACTATACAAGTAGCTGCTACAATGTGTAGTAGCTATTTTAAGGTAGCGGCTATAATGTGTATAAGCTGAGCTATTGTCGCTTAGACGTTGTAGCACCTACTTTGAGGTAGTTGCTATAATGTGTAGTAGTAGATTTAATTTTTCGATTTTTGATAGTTTCATTCTTTAGCACAGCTATATGTTCATAACCCTAGTAGAGATACTATCGAGAAGCTGCTATACACATTGGAGAACAAAAATTATTGAACGGGGAGAAAAACAAACACCGGAGTAGAAGGGATTACTATCGAGAATGGAAGGGTGAGAGTGGTTTTTGGAAGAGCTTTATTTGCGATTGAGGAGCTTCCAGCCCGTTCGAGAAGAAGCTTGCAGGTATATTTCGTTGCCCTTAGCTTGCAACGCCTATGCTATGCTTGCGGCGGATGGGGCGGAATGACCGTTGCCGGTGAACGAAGGAGTAAGAGCTACAGAAGATGCCGATGAAAGCATAAGGAGGAAAATTTAAATTCAGAAAAGTCAAGTAAGAGTTTTTAATAGAGCACGCAAGGGGAGAGAGAACAAAAAGAATTTTTTTAATACTAAAAAATCAAGCTAGAGTAGAGAATAATTCTTTTTAATATCATAAAATCGAGCTGGCAGCGCCACATGAACGCGCCGCTCATGGTTGTATATATATATACATACACACACAATTTATGTTAAGAATCTTACCTCGGGACTTGTGATGGCCAAGTGTATTTGGTTTTTTCTTTATTTTTTGCTTTATTTTGTTAGCTTGTAGTTATGGGTTTAGTGGTTGAGTTATAGTGTTAAGTATAAAAAAATTTCAAATCGAAAAAATAATTAAGGCTTGCATGAAATTTGCATAGTAAAATTCTTAGTATAGCAAACTCCTATATATGTAGAGAGAGAGAGGGGAAAATATATTGCGAGCAATGATACGCAGCATGAATTTGTAACATGAAACCCAACACGTACGAATGACGTGACACTTTTTATATACTCATCCGATTGCCACTTGGACACCAACGGCGGCCTCCGGCCGCCGCCCCGAACCAAACTATACCCTGGGGGCATAGTGAACCCGTTAGGGATCGCTATAATTAGAATGACATGTCATTCATGTTGGGTTTCATGCTACAAATTCATGTTGCATATCATTTTTCATATATTTTGGATACCAAACGTGATACTAAATGGGCAATTCTAATACCAAACTTTTAAAAAGACTTTTTTAGTCCCAAAGTTATTACTTTATTTTTATTTTAGTCTAGGATTCACCTTCCCAATTTATTTTTAGTGTTCAAGCTAAAAAAATATTTACAAATCGAAACCCCCTAAGGTTCACCTTCTCAATTGAGTTATAGTGTTTAAGCTAAAAAAAAATTAAAAATCGAAAATCTCTAGAATTTACCTTCTCAATTAGGTTATAGTATTTAAGCTAAAAAAAATAAAAATAAAAAATCCCTAAAATTCACCTTCCCAATTGGTTTATAGTATTCAATCATTTTTTTAAAAAAATGGGCTTAATACATCTCCCATTATATGGTATTAAAATTATTATTTTTAAAATTTAGGATTAAAAAAATAATAAACGCTCAATTTTTGGATTATAGAAGTTATTTTAAAAATTTGATATCATAATTATAAATTTAATATTAAATTTGATACATGAAATATATAAAAGTTTTATCAACACTGGCCGTGGGTCAGTGTCGATGACACCCAACAACATGGCCAACAAGGTAGGCTCACTTATCCAGCCTGACTTCCCAACTCTAACCCGTATGGCATTCTCCTCGCCAATGTGATTCTAGGACTAATGAGTAATGACACCTCTCGAGATGATGTCCAATGTTCCTTCCAGATTCCCCGTGACTTTACACTAAACTGGAGCTTTTGCACTTTTCCTATTATCAATCAATGGTGCGATTAGGCCGTTTAATTGATTATTCAACTATTTAAAGATTATATCTCAACTGTCGCATACGGTAAGAATTTCTCTCAGTGGAATAACCATTCTTGAAACACGGACAGTTTGAATAGAGACTTCCACATAAAATATTGGACAATCTATTTTTGCTGAACATAAAGCATGCGAATACAAGATTAACAATAAAAAAATAAGAAAATTTGATACACCAACAAAGCATGATAAAGGTTTGGTATAAACGCCCAAATGCTGGTACATAATCACAGAACAAACACACTCAATCAGAGTAAATTGACAAAACATCTTTAGTGAGTCATTTTGTATTAATAATCTTTTAGATTCAAGGTAAACTCAAGTGCAACTAGAATAAGCTCATCAGCAGGAACAAAATTCCCAGTCTTCGGGAAGACAACTCTGCAACTTGAGGTATCTTCGAGCCTAAAAAACAAGCATTTGCTTGGAGCAAAAGAACACACGCTAGTATCAAACTAGTTCAACACTTCGACGAGAGAACTGAGCAAGCTGATCAAATCAATGTCGAGCAAGCCAAAGGCCACCAACTCACACGAAAAACTGAAGCAAAAAAAGGAACGCCCATCACCATCAGGTGAAAGAGGTGCTGGCTAAAATGCTAGGAATCCAAAGTTTGAGTCAGAACCAGCAAAAACTGTCGCAGCATCTGGGTTTCATTGTAGTGATAATTACTAGACATCCTTAATGCGCAGTGGGCATGTCTCATACAGAAGTTGAAATACTCGTTCATTTACGTGTATCTGTTAATGTAATGAAAGAGTTAACGAGGTCAGGGCTTATCCGGTCAGCAAGAGCTCCTCTCTGTGAAATGAAAAGAGATTTTTCCTTCACATAGCTCTGCAGTTTTTTCGTGTCATAGTCCAGCCGTTCTTGATCTAAACAAGAAGCAAAACAAAATTGTTTCAGCAGGATATTATTTGGATGGGATGCTGATCAATAAACAAAAAACAGTTTCTGTAACAATGATAACGAAGGGCCTCATAATGACATTTTTACAACTAAACTGAAAACTAAACACCAATCCATGAGGGCGGATTATTTTCCTGAACATACAACACCAAATTACTAATGTATACCGCAGAATTTACAAAGAGGTGGGCATCAGGAAATTCTACAAATAATCTGGAAAGTAACTAAAATCAAGTACCAGGCCCAGGTTTACTTTCAGAACCTTGTAAAACATAAATGGAGTTATCTTCCTATTGCCAATTACGGCATCAAGAGAAGTACTAGAACAAACTAATTTGCTCAAAGTGTTTAACTCAACTTCCTAATTACATTGACTCATTGGCTGCAATATTGCTAATTGAATGTTATGTAAAATTCTGAAACTGAGGATGTAACTGCAAGGAAGATTTAAAAGTATTTGAAAACAGAGTAAATATTCTTCATTCTTTTCCTCTTTGTTATTATATAACTTTGATTTATTGCTTAAGAATTTTGCATGAGAACTTTATAACAAATAAATTTGTTTCTTCAATGTTATGATTATTTGCTCAAGTTTAATGCACCCACCTGACAGATGGTCAATCCAACTTGGACTTTTGGAGTAGAGTTTAAGTTGATTGCAACCACCCAAACCATCAAATTTAACAATGAGTAAGACCAAATTGTAGTCTGTTATAAGGAGAGCATATTGAAATTCTTTTATGAAACTTTCAGTCTTACTAGGGATTCTAATATCCATTTTTCTTTTTCCACTCACTAGCTTTGTTACGCAAGCACTACGAATACACCTCCCGTACCAGTGTCGACATGACACAACATAGGCAAGTATGAAAAGTGTCTGAGCAATCAAACAAGTCTGTGAGAGAAGAGGAAGAAGACACTCAGGAGGAAGCTTGCCTAGGCTTCACATGCTACTCCAGGAACATTTCAAAAAGCCCCCATAGTTTTTAAGAATTTTCATAATGCCCTCTAAGCTATAACATTTCAAAAAGCCCCCCAAATTTTTTTAGGCCTTTTTAAAATGCCCTTAAACATTATATAACATACATTATCCAATGTAAACACCATATTGTGTATATTAATTATATAACATTATACACATTAGATACCATATATTATATGCAATATTATGCACTAAAGTTTCATAACATGTGCCCGGCAGTATTCTAGGACAGTCTGTTGGAGATCAATCAAAATTTACAGTCATGAACAAAAATATTATTCATCGTGCTTGTAAAAATATCAGATTCTCGAAAAAACAATCTTTTCAAGTAAATATTGTTCATTGTGATTATAGAGGCATCACCTTTTTCCAAAGTGGTATGAGCTGCATGGAATGGCATGCGAACAAAAATATCAGATCCTGGAAACATCATCCATGTATGCTCCTTTGAGTCATGGTCTCCACATGTTGGACATATCTCCTTGACTAATTCCTTGGTTCCCTCTATTTCTCGCATGACTGCTTCAAAAGGTGATGGAACACTACTCTTTGTAGTCTGAGCTCTCCTACGTAGAGCTGTCAGAGCTTCTCTATTAGCATTCCTAAGCCTATCATTTTCTACAAGCTGTCGATACAGGAAACATTAGATGCAACTAGACTAGAGAATTGATAAGTTGGTACTAGAGACCAGAAAAGGTCCTAACCTGATGTCTTGCTAAAAAAAGTTCCTCAGCTTCTGTTTCAACCTCAACCAAAGTTTGCCGAAGTTGCTCCATGCCAGGATCCATTGCAAATCTCTAGACTGTTTAATTCAAGTGCAAGGAAGATTTTGCTTAGTCATGCACAATTCTCTCATTAAAAACAGACTTGTTCAATTCTAAGAAAGAGAAAGACAACAAGAAAGTATATCCAATGCAGCAATTGCTTTTAAATACCAGAAATAGGATAGTTAAGCAATATTACAGATGAACCATTAAAACTAAGATCACAAGATACCGTTTGTTAGTATCAAATGAAAATAACTTCTACCTTATAATTCCACAAAACAATGACCAAGAAAACAAGACAACACTAGTTTGCCCATCTCATCTCAAAATACTTGTTTGATCTACTTGATAGAGTAAAGGCCCCATTCCAGAGTAAAACCTGCAAGCTACGCTATGGTCTGATACATCATGTATAACATCATGCGTAAACAATAATAAGTCTGCATAGATATCAAAATAGACTGCAATAAGGTCAAGCTCAAGAAGTAACATAGACTAAATATCAAGGTAAAAATAACTACTACAGAATCAATGCAAATAACAGAATCATGCACTAAGGTCCAAGAAACTAAAGAGATCAAAAGAGGAACTACCCACCTCTATAGTAGATCATCCAAACCATCTTCAAGTCAAATGATTTATCTCAAACTCGAAATCCTAAAAGTACTGAATACAAAACAAACTAAATACAAGAATAATCCTACTAACCATAAATACTATAATCATCCATTTTCCCCTTTAGAAATCATCTAGATTTCTTATTCGTATTATAGCAATTTTCTTGATCGAATAACACTCTATCAATCAATTTGCCGAACTATGATTTAATTAGTCAATAATTAAATAGTAAATCAATCACTTTAATTTATTTATCCCGTGACTAATTATTTGATCTATAAATTGATTATTTAACTAATTAATCACATCCCTTAATTAGACAAATAATTTTTAATTACCTTACCGTGGTAGTTAATAAATCAATTAACCATTTAATCAACACCTATATACGAACCAATCCACTGTTCATTCAATTTATACTCCATAACCTATAAATAATTCTATATACTAAATCTGAAATAAAAGTTAAATTTTAAATCAATTAATTTGAATACATCACTAAAAACCCAATTTTCCTTGAACAGAAACAGGAAAATCTGCCAGCAAATGGAAATGAAGCAGGAACTCCACGACGCATTGGTATAACTAAAGAAATCACTCTGAATCCATCAAACTAATTGAGCCAACCAAACACATCTATTAAACCAAAAGTCAATGAACGAATTAATTAACTTCGTTACCTAACTCTTCTTCTCCGACAATGGTTGGTGTCGTCGGCAGTGGTCGGAAGGCGGCGCAAGCGGTCGGTGATAGGAGATGTGGTCGGCCGTTCGCTGCGACGGCGACGGGCAGTGGTTTTCTCGCGGCTTGCGGACAGGAGAAAAGCAGCGGATCTCGACGATTTGGCGGCCTACAACGGCAGCTTCGCACTCCGGGCGGAGGCCGAACGGCTTCCGGCGAAGGGTTCGCGGCCGACGGTGAGGGTTGGCTGCCCCGCGGAAACGGCAGTCTTCGGGACGGTAGCTGTCGCGCGTGCGCAAGGAGAAAGCGGCGGCGTTTAATAATAACTAGGGTTTTGAATTAAAATTTCAGAAATTAATTCCACGATGGTATAAACAGATTTCCTTAAAAAATCATTTATCCAATTAAAATATTCTTAACTTCGTAAAAAAAACAATAAACAAATTCTAAAAATCTAGAAAATTTTCAAAAATATTTCAATTAAACTTTTATATATTCCTTTATATTTATTCCCTTATTTATTATATTTTATTTCGGATTCAACTAAATTAAGTTTTTAATTAATTAATTAAATATATATATATATATATACACGCTAAAGATTTCGTACAAATTCTATACAAATTTTAATATTTTTTTATACCTAAAATTGAAGTCTAACTACTAAATTTTTTTAAAAAATAAAAATAAATAAATATACTTATTTATACGTACTAACACAAATTATTATTATTATTATTATTATTATTATAACGATTCATAACAAACTCAATGTCTTATGTTTCTAAAAATTCGGGGTGTCTATATTCAATAAAGACAAATACAGGTGCCCTTATAAAAATCCCAAATACCTGTATTCAATGCAGGCGCCTTAATTTATTGATTTATAGATTTTTTTAAATTTTTGTAGTATATATTTAGCGTTTAAGATTTTAAAGTTGAGTTATAACAGGTTTTAGTTAATAAGATTTTTTTCTTAGGATTTAGATTTCTCTATTAGGTTATAGTGTTTAAAATAATAAATTTTAGATGTTAATGAGATATATTATATGTAATTAACGTTGTAAATTTTAAAATTTAAGGATTGAGTTATAATAAATTTAAGTTAATAATTTTTTTTTAAAATTGAAACTTTCTATGCTCAAGATAATAAATATTAAATATTAATGGAATATATGAAATATATTATAAGATTAAGAATTATTTTAAAAAATTATTTATTAAACAAATTTTAAAAAAACAAAGGCACAGTCACCTGAGTTGTTGGTTTGTAGCAACTCATTCCCGATATATATATATATATATATATATATATATATATATATATATATATATATATATATATATATATATATATTATTTGTTTAATACATAATTTTTTAAATAATTTTTAATTTTATAATATATTCCGTATAAATCTAAATTTTTTTCATTTGAACACTATCACCCAAGAAAAAATCTAAACTCTAAAAAAATCTTATTAATTTAAACTCGCTATAACCGAATCTTTAAATTTTAAAATTGTAAACGTTAAATACATATAATATACCTTGTAAATATCTAAATTATTTTCATTTGAATATTATAACCCAAAAGAAAACCTAAACTCTAGAGAAAAATCTTATTAATTTAAACCCACTATAACGTAACTTTTAAATCACAAAATCTTAATCCCTAAATATATACCCTAAAAATTAAAAAAAAAATCCTACTGCCATAATAAAAAAATTTTAAAAAAACAAAGGCACACGCACCTGATATACAGTTATGCTCTCGTGCGGACTTCTCTAAACGCGACGCTGCGGACGTGGCTTGCCGCATCCGCCTCTGCTCCGCTGCTTTGTATTTTTTACGTGTAACCCACGTGGCAAAACAAAACGCGTGCATCGACCCGTGCCCTAAACTCCCTTCTCGCAGAACTCCCCTTCGGGTGAACTCCCCTTCTCGCCGGACTCCCCTTTTCATTGCCAGATCTCCTCTCGCCTCCTTCTCGAATCCCTACTTCTCACTGCCAGATCTCCTCTTCTCTCTTCGCAGAAACTTTCCCCTCGTCCGCAGCTCTCTCAGAAACCCTAAGCACCGCAGCAGCCCCCTTACTTTCCTCTCCTCGTGACGAGGCCGTAAATCTTGGTATTCGCTTATGTTCTTTCATTTTTATACTTAATTTGTTTATTCCGATATACACTCATTTTATAAATTTTGAAAAAAGGCGAGAGATTTCAAAACACACATGATTCACACCTCTCCCCTCTTCTCGCGTGTATCAGTCCTACAAGATCTTTATAGACAAAGGGATCTAAAGGAGGAATATCAAAGGTTTTTGTCCTTTGGGTTATCACTTATCACTAATCACTTTGGGAATAATAAGGGCAAAAGGATAATTGCACAATTATACAAAAGCTATTACACATTATAATGACTACTTTTAAATAGATGGTACTACATTGTAGCAGCTAGGCGAGAGTAGCTGCTACATGTTGTAGCAACTACTATCGACAATAACGTGTAGAAGCTACTCAAGAGTAGCTGCTACAACGTGGTTAAAGTTACTTTCGCTTTGACATTGTAGTAATTTCTAGCTAGTATCTGTTACAAAATTGAATATACTTTCACGTTGTAGTAGCTACTCTTAACTAGCTACTATAACATTGTAGCAGCTGTTGTTGGGTTGCTACTACAACGTGTAGCAGCTACTGCACAGTATTATGTTGTAGTAACTATTGTTGACTAGCTGCTGCACCGTGTAGCAGCTACTCAAGAGTAGTTGCTACAATGTGGTTGCAATTACTTTTACTTTGATGTTGTGGTAGTTTTTGTCCAATAGCTGCTACAAAATGGAATATACTTTCACATTATAATAGTTACTCTCGACTAGCTGCTACAATGTTGTAGCAGCTACGTTTGATAGCTGCTACAATGTTGTAATAGCTACGTTTGATAGCTGCTACAATGTGTAGTAGCTATTATTGACTAGTTGCTACAATGTGTTATAGCTACCTGAGAGTAGCTATTACAACGTGGTTAAAGCTACTTTCGCTTTGATGTTATAGTAGTTACTCTCTGCTACAAGATGGAATAAACTTTCAATTTCATATTGTAGTTATACAGTTATACTCGAAAAAAGGAAAATGTATTAAGTTGGATTGGTAGAACTTAAAATGAAATGAAGTACTTACTATCGAATGAAATATGGGAAATTATAGTTGATTATTGGTTTCTATAAATGATGTAACCAAACAAATTAAAATTTATCAAAAAAGAAAGGGGTTACTAATAAAAAAATATTGTGCAAAAAGAAAAATAGGCACTAGAAGTAGAAGGGCTTGCGATCGAGAATGAAAGTGTGGGAGCGACAGTGTCAATTTTGTTTATGGCGGCTATTTGACGTTGTAGTAGTTTTTTTCAGTAGTTTCTAAACAATCTAGTCCAGTGAGTTTCACGTTTTAGCAGATATTATACAAGTAGCTACCACAATGTGTAGTAACTACTTTGAGGTAGCGACTACAACGTATATAAGTAGAGCAACTGTTGATTTGACGTTGTAGCTACTACTTTGAGGTAGCTGCTACAACGTGTAGCAGCAGACTTAATTTTTTAATCTTTGATAATTTTATTCTTTAGCACAACTACATGTTTGTAACCCTAGCAGAGATACTATCGAGAAGTTGCTGCACACATCAGAGACAAAAATATTGAATAGGGAGAAAAATAGACACTGAATGGAAGGGATCATGAATGAGAATAGAGGGGTGTGAGTGATTTCCGATGTGCTTTGTTTGTAGTTGGGTAGCTTCTAACCCATTTGAGAAGAAGCTTGCGGGTATATTTCGTCGCCCTTAGCTTGCAACGCGTATGCTATGCTTATGACGGATGGGTCGGAATAGCCGTTGCCAACAAAGGAATGAGCGAGAACTACGAAAGACACTAACGAAAGAAGACGTGAGAGGGAGGGAAATTTAAATTTAAAAAAGTCAAGTAAGAGTTCTTAATGTAGCACGACAAGGAGAAAGAGAATAAAAATAAATTTTTTAATACTAAAAAATTGAGCTGAGAGTACTATACTAATCAATGGTTGAAGTGTGTGTGTGTGTATATATATATATATATATATATATATACGAATTCGATCTCCTGCGGACCGCGTGCGCGACAATGCCTGATCGGTCACCGTGATCGATCAGCATTTTGTTGATCGGCAACGCCGTCCTTCCCCGTGAGCTTGATTGGTCACCGAGGGATTCGGGGGCTTACCCTGACGGGTTCACCCGTACCCCCTAGGGTTCACTCGTACCTCCTAGGGTTCACCGTACCCCCCTGGGGTATAGTTTTGTTCGGGGGCGGCGGTCGAAGGTCTCCGGTGGACTTGCCGGCGAGTTGGGACGCAGGAGTGCATCGCTTCATCCGTGACCGATCAGGGAACTCCCTAATCGATCTGGCGCCGTGGTCCGCATCACGTGGTCCACAGGAGATCATATATATATATATATATATATATGAAAGATAACACCTACATGGGAGGTGCCTCAGTCTCATATTAGAAACAACTTTGATCTACACTGATAGTTAGGGTTGAGCAACCAGCTCAAAAGTGAATTGACTAAATTGATTTAAACGAAATCGAACAAATTAAATTTTATACGAATTAATTAAATTGATTGAACTTTCTAATAAAAATTGAACAAATAGAATAAGTAAAACATCATTTAATTCGGTTAAAAATTAAATTAATCTATTTTTTAATAATGATATATTTTTCTGGCTTGGTCATACCCTCGGCATGACTATATCCCATGCTGAGGATATGACAAAAAAGTTTCAGTACTTGGCACAACTATCACATGATATTAGTTTAATCAAATTAAGAGGTTTAAAATTGAAAAGGAATCGAATTATTCAAGATAATAGATATTTTAAAAAAAAAATTTCAAAATTATTGATTAATTTGATTAATTCAATTTAAAAACATTTATTTACTCCTACCACTAACTATTATACGAGTTTATGAGTATTTTTGGATTTATATTAATCAGTTCAAAAGTGTGATAATTATATTTAAAAAAAAAGAGTAATTTATTGAATGACATAGTTAAGTTAGTGAAATATCCAAATCATGTATCAAAATTTTAAAATTATCAAATCATATATTTATTTTCAATTTTATCCCTAAGTTTCCTTCTGCATTGCTATGAAAACCAAAACAAAAATCAGTCGACTGTTTCCACTTTTTTAATTAAAATTTATTTTAGGTAAAATTAGTTAATAGATAAAAGGACTTCGGAATATTATGAAATTAGTTACTATGTGTATGATTTGTTCTTCTAATTATATTCATGTTCTCAAATATCAATTTAACTTAATATATTGAGAGTAGTGATTTTTTAGCACGAATTTGATTGTTTAAAAATTTTAATTTATGTTAAAAAAATCACTACTCTCATCGGGTTAAATTCATAAGGGCTTGGATATAAAGTGAACTGACCATACATGTAGGAATTAATTTCATATTAATTCAAGGTCGTTCGGTCTATCAACCAATTTTGCTCAAGCAAAATCAATTGATGGACCAAACGACTTCGAATTGACATTAAATTAGTTTTTACGTGTATGGTTAGTTCTCCTGATTATATTCATGTCTTCAAACATCAATTTGACCTAATATATTGAGAGTAGTGATTTTTTGAACATGAATTAATTTTTTTTTAAAAAAAATTAAATTCGGGTTTAAAAAATCACTACTCTCGATATATTGAGTTAAATTGATGTTTGAAGGCATGAATATAATCAAGAGAATTAGGTGAATAAACAAGAGATAGTTTCATATCAATCTGAGGTTGTTTGGTCCATCTACCGATTTGTTTTGTCCATCAGTCGTTTTTGGGCGACCAACGAACCGACTAATGGACCAAACGTCCTTAGATTGACATGAAATTAACTCTTATATTTTAGCCTAATTCTCTTGATTATATCCATATCCTTAAATATCAATTTGACTCAACATATTGAGAGTAATGATTTTTTGAACACGAATTCAATTTTTTGATAAATTTAATTCGTGTTAAAAAAATACTATTTTCAATATATTGGGTCAAATTAATGTTTGAGGGTGTGAATATAATCAGGAGACTTAGACTAAAATAAAAAAGTTAGTTTTATGTCAATACGAGGTCGTTTGACCTATTAGCCGGTTTGTTTGGTCCATCAGCCAGTTTTGCCCAAAATTAACTGATGGACCAAATGAACCGATTGATGGACCAAACAATTTTGGATTGATATAAAACTATCTCCTATATTTTAATCGAATTCTTCTTATTATATCAATGCACTCAAACATTAATTTGACTCAATATATTGAAAGTAGTGATCTTTTGAACACGAATTTAATTGTTTAAAAAATCTAATTTGTGTTCAAAAAATCACTACTCTCAATATATTGAGTCAAATTGATAATTGAGGGTATAGATATAATCAAGAGAATTATACTAAAATATAGAAGTTAGTTTTATGCCAATCGGAGGTCGTTTAGTCTATCAGCCGATTCGTTTGATCGATCAACCGGTCTTGCCCAAAACCGGCTGATGGACCAAACAAATCGGTAGATGGGCTAAACGATCTCAGATTCATATAAAATTATCTCCTATGTATTCATTTAATTCTCTTGATTATATCCATGCACTCAAACATTAATTTGACTCAATATATTGAGAGTAGTGATTTTTTGAATACAAATTTAATTTTTCAATTTTCATATCAATCCGACTGATGGACCAAACGACTGATGTTCCAAATAAACCGGTAGATAGACCAAACGATCTTGTATTGACATAAAACTAACTTCTATATTTTAGTCTAAGTCTCCTGATTATATCCACGCCCTTAAATATTTTTTCGACCCAATATATTGAGAGTAGTAATTTTTTGAATATGAATTGATTTTTTTTAAAAATTAAATTCGTGTTAAAAAATCATTACTCTCAATATATTGAGTCAAATTGATGTTTGAGGGCATGAATATAATCAAGAGAATTAAACTAAAATATAGGAGTTAATTTTATGTTAATCCGAGGTCGTTTGCTCTATCAACCGGTTTATTTGGTTCATTAGCCAGTTTTGCTCAAAACTAACTGATGGACCAAACGAACTGGTAGATGGACCAAACGACCTCGGATTGATATGAAACTATCTCCTATGTATTCATTTAATTCTCTTAATTATATCTATGCCTTCAAATATCAATTTGATTCAATATATTGAGAGTAGTGATTTTTTGAATATGAATTTGATTTTTTAAAAAATTTAATTAATGTTCAAAAAATCGCTACTCTTAATATATTGGGTCAAATTGATGTTTAAGGACGTGAATATAATCAAGAGAACTAGTCATATACATAAAAACTAATTTTATGTTAATCTGAAGTGGTTTAGTCCATCAATTGATTTTGCTTGGGCAAAATCGACGGGCAAAATCGATTGATGGATAAAATGACCTCAGATTAATATGAAGTTAGTTTTTATACGTATGGTTAGTTCTCTTGAATATATTTAAGCTCTCAAATATGAATTTGATAAAATATATTGAGAGTAATAAATTTTTAAGGTGAATTAAAATTTTTAAATAATCGAATTCGTATTCAAAAAATCACTACTCTTAATATATTGAGTTAAATTGATATTTCAGGCCATGAATATAATTCGAAGAATAAACAATATACATAGAAACTAATTTTATATTATTTTAAAATCATCTGATATATTAACCTTTTTTTATCTAAAATAAATTTTAATTAAAAAAATAAAATTAGTGGACTGTTTTTTTAATCAGTCAGCTATTTTTTATTTTTGAATTTTTAGTGATGTAGAAAAAAATTGAGTCGACTGATGAAAAATTATCAGTCGATTGATTAAATCGATTAGTAAAAAATTATTAGTTGAATAAAGATAAAATTGAAAATGAATATATGATTGGGTAATTTTAAAATTATTTAAAATGATTTAGATATTTAAAAAAAAATTACACGAGTCACTTCTCGAATCGCACCACGACGCTTCAAACATCGTATCTCTGTCTAATTATCCGCCTCGACCCTGAAAATGCAGTAGACTCGAGTCCGTCTCAGAGAGGAGGGGATCCTGTCCCTACACGTGTCCCTGTTTTATTCGCATGCCGCCATGCAATTAATTTGCTCCTTCATGTTTTTAAAATTACAGAAGGGCCTTTTATAAAATATACAGTGCCAGCCATTAAGCCAGTCATGGGGCTCTGTTTTGACCAGACCATAAACCGTAGCAGCTATTGCCGTCGCGGGTTTCGCTCTCGAGCCCCCATCCGCCGCCTCCCTCTTTTAAACCCTCGTCGCTGCGGTTTACAGGGAGGCCACACCATCCAAGTGACCGCCGAATGGGGTCACGATCAAGCGGAGGGAGAGCGGCGGCGGAAGAGGTGCCGAACACGGAGCTCTACGCCCGCCTCCACGTATCGCCGTCGGCGTCTGCTGAGGAAATCCGTAAAGCGTTCCTTTACTGGTCGGGGGTGGCTCACCCCGACAAGCACCTCGACCCCCAGGTTGGTTGATCTCTTTACGACGCTGACTTTTCGTTGGGATTCTTACTTGTTGATGGTTGCGTTGTCGATCCAAGCACAGGCCTATTCCTTTTTCGCTTTTGTTTTCGTTTTGTATCCCCTATAGTACGAGTGTGAATATAGATAAATTGGTTGGCTCTCGTCTTGCCTTTGTAGCATTATGTGATTAAGAGGAAGATTTGTGAAGGTTTTACCCAAAAAATGAACCGAGAATGACGAACATTCGACCAATTGCTGCGTCTACAATATTTATGGTTTCTGTCAATGACCTGTTTTACTTCTCGGAACAAGCTATCAAACAACACTAGTGTTGGAATTCGTGGTCGAAGAGGACCTGTGAATGATTAAAAATAGTATATTTGTGGGCTCAACTGCGGTGTTGTAGATACTGAAATTTGAATGTCTTAAATGGCTTACTGTTCTGAGTCTCTCGTTATCTTTCTCCTGCCATGTCTGCTATAATCAGGGGATTTGGAGCTATTCCGTAGGTGTTACGGTTTTGCTGCATAGAAGTGTTGTAAAGTAAGGATAAATTCATGCATTCTTCAATTGTTGGTAATTGGGATTCATGTGTTTTTTTGTAATGGTTTAATAATTTCTGTTCATAGATAAAAAAATAAACATCAAGGTGGAACAATGTCTGTTACCTAGGTAGATTCTTTTCTTTCAAGAAATCAACTGTGAAACTAACTTGAAAGCTCCTCTATGTATAATGCTCTGAAGTGTCTTTTCTTTTTTTTCTCCCTTACCATCACCAACCACAATATTCTACATATGAGATAAGCCATAGTTTCCTCTTAGTCTCCTATGGAAGTGTCAATTTTTAAACTGTCATATCATCCTCCAAATTGTTCAAGCGGCTCTGTATTGGATTTATTTATTTTAAAGGTTTCTTCTAGTTAAAGGATGCTGCTACGGAAAATTTCCGTCAAATTGTTGAAGCATATGACATCTTGAACGATCCAGACAAAAGACAAATCTATGATATTTATGGTATGGAAGGCCTAAGTTCAGGCTTGGAACTTGGGCCCCACCTGAATAAAGTAGATGAACTAAAGGAGGAATTGGAAAAACTGAAGCGTCACAAGGAACATGGAAAGGCACTCGCTCACTCTGGAGCCTCAATTATGCTTCTTGGGAGATTATCCTTACCTGATTACCTAGAGGGTGGTCGCATTATTAATCGGTAATCTTTATTATTCTCATTTTTTATGTTTTTGTTCTCTCTTCTTCATTCAATTGATTTTTTTTGTCGTTTGTAGTTACATGCTTTTGAATTTAAGACTTTCCTACTATAATTGCAGAATATCATTCATGATATGATGAAACCTTTTAACTGCTTCTGTTGGATTTAAGATTTTGCTGCTATAATTGCAGAATATCATTCATGATATGATGAAACCTTTTAACTGCTTCTATTGGATTTAAGTTGTCGTAGATATGCATGCTTGCATGTTGTACACGTGTATTTTAGAAAACAGCTTCAGTTGTAAATATACATGCTTGCATGTTGTATATGCGTATATTAGAAAATTTTCACCATCTAAACACCGTGGCAATTGAATGACTTGGTCCTGCTTCTTATTGATTTTATGAATAAATTGGCTCCCTAAATATTCTCACAATTCATTTCTCATCCACCAAATCATTTCTAGTCTCTAGCATATGAGTTAGTATTATTATTATTTGTTTTAGCAAAACTGTCTTTGCTAGAGGCGCAACATTTGAAATAATTCCTGCTGTACATAATCAATTGTTCTGTCTGGCTTTTAATCTTTCCTCTGTAACTTACAGAATGGAAATGGCCAGTGACTTTCAATCACAAATATCCAAGAGAAACATTGTTTCTGTTAATGGACGATTTGTTGTTTCTGGTGAAAGTGGTCAAGGTTCAGCAACTGTTGTGTTTAGGCACTATGTTTCTCCTGCTACCGAAGTCGATTTTAGGGCAACAGCTGGTCTACGGTCACTCATTGGTTTCCAAGCATCTCGGTAATCTATTTTATATTTGTTGATCATTTAGTTTCTTATGATTCTTCGTATCTTGTTCCTACTGGTTTGTATTTGTAATATTATTATTTTTTTCAGTCAACTTTCAAATCATTCAACAGCATCTTCAGGGTTTATGGTTTCTTTAGGAGATGGATCAGTCAATCTTTCTAATACCTGGGGTCGCCAACTATCAGAAACGAGCTCAGGAAATGTATGTCTGTGATATAATACTTTTAATTTCCTCAACCATTTTATGATTAGATACTTCTCTCTTCTTTCAGTTGAAAACTTAGCTGTATGATTGTGGGTTTTGGATGGGTGGTATTATCACAGGGATCTTGATTTTGACCTTTTGTTTGCTTGAAAAGAGAGGATAGAAGAGAAAATGAGAAAATGACAACTTATTCATTCTGTCTTCATAGGGTTAAATCAGTCTTTTTAATGTTTTTCCTCCCTCTATACCCTCTTCTACCCACTTTTGGAATGAACCAAAAATAGGGAAAAGAGATTCATTTTTTTTTTCCTTCTCCCTTACTTTTTGTTTTCCCATTGAAGATAAAAGAAATGACTACTTTCCCTCCTTTATTTGGGCACCTTTCCTTCTCTAATAGGCATAACTTAGATAACACATGATGAGCAATGAAATGAACAAAATTAGCGACTTAGAAAAATGCCTAACAAAAGCTACTTTGATTTCAAAGATAAGCCCGGAATGCACTGGTGCACAAAATGCTAATGTATTCTTTCCTTGTTAAGTTCCCCTCGTCCTTGCTCCCTTGCGGAACTTATCCTCGTCTGCATTTTCTCCTAGAGTAGAAGTTGATGATTAATGGGTCTCATGACATAGAGAGGTCTTTCCCCTCAAGTTATCCTCTATAGTTATATTGACTCAATTGATAACCCATTGATCCATCTTTTGTCATTGACTGCTGCATCTTCGTGTCAAATGTCTCGATCATCTATGGTGTCAAATGTCTCGATCATCGTGCCCAACTCAGGGTGGACGTCTTTGCCTCCCTTATCATCTTCAATGTTGCCAATGTCATTGGCCACCCGAACATTGATTGGTACAAGGTCATTCCACGAGCTCTGACATTTAGCAACCTCTTGTTGCAAGTTGAATGTAGTTTTTGATGCAAGATCTAGATTGGCAAGACCCCCTTGCATCCTACAACTCAACCAACCGTCTTCAACAAATGTAATCTCCCACATGCATCCTCTTTGTGTTAGTTTGGCCTCCTAGCCACTTACATCAGCAGTTTGAGGTTTTCTCTCCCCCCACGTGGCTTGACTATTCACTTTCATTCCACTCCAGTATCATTGAAAGCAAGGAGAGATCTGATGGTGAGCTCGTTTCCCTCTCTAAATCTCTCAAATACTCTTTCCCAATTGAACCTTGACACATGTTTTGCAGCCGCGCAGACTCATTTGACCACCTGTAGAGCAACTTGTTAGTAGACTCACCTAAGCGCCGCCAACATGACGGAGCACCTATTGTTCTTTCCCTTACCTTCCCTTCCCTTCCCTTCCACAGCCCCATCAAGCTCACTTGAATATACAATTTCCTTTTTGTTTTCTGGGTTAAATTACTTTAGCTACTACAATGACCTGAATCTTATCATTTGATCTCATTGTAAAAAAAGTGCTAAATAAACAACTTTCTAATTATCTTGTTAGGTGAATTCTCTTGTGGCCTGTTAGGCCGATTCTCTCCTAATCATCGAGATATAACTTCTGGATTTGGATGAGCAATTTCTTCTTCTAGCATCACAACAACCCTTTGATTTTGTAGTTAATTCTTTTCTTTCTTTTGAACTCTTTTTTTTCTTCTTTCAAAGACATGAGGGGACTCTTATGTTCAATTTTAGTGAAGCAATTGGTAGTCATGTATGACTCGACATAACACCAAAACCAGGTGGAAGAGAGCATGATTCTATTTGCAACTTGACCGTTAGAACCACTATGACATAATTGAAACTAGAGACAGGAGCATGGTTCTGTCCATAATGTGGGAACCATGTGAAAGCGAACACTACTCTACTCATAATCCGGCCACCAAAATTTCTACAATATAAAGTCAAAACCAAGTGGAGGGAGCACACAAGTCAACTATTAAAACCACAACGATAACAACTACTTGCCTCTGTTTGCGATCTTATTGATAATGTACTCCAACAATCTCCGGAGCTTTACTGATCGAGATCAAGGGATCATTGGTTGAATGCTCCAATAACTACACTTTTTTTTCCATTCGTGTTTAAAACAATATGTCCACATAGTTAAGTAGTTACAGGTACCAAGCTCAGTTTATCCTTAACATTTAAAGCACATAAGGAGGCTCTTGGGCCCACTATCTCCTGTAATTAATGACAATGAAAACCAAAATTTCTATTTGATAACTCAGGACATGAATTGATTGTGCTTTTTATTCGCACATTGTATTCTGCAATTTATTATTATTATTATTTTTTTCAGATACAACTTGTTTTGGGAACAAAATCAGCCATTAGTGTTGGATGGCAAAAGAAAGAGAAAAAAGTTTCAGCTGCTGGTGCAATAAAGGTTCATCATTCTTACGTTATCTCCTTTTGTATCTTTCTCGTGAAACCTGTTACAATTTCCTACCATTATTGCTCTTTTTACTTCCATATATATATGCCAATTTTTGCCTACATAAATCTAGTACTCAGATGTTCAGTGTATGCACTATGTTAGTTCTCTAACTTTTGCTATGAGCATTAGGATCTTGGACATTTAATGATTATGTACCATTTTTGCATTCTTCACTTTGTGTGCTACATTAGCTGATATTTTGTTCTCTAGCGACCAAATTAAATGGGAGACTCATCTGATTGAGCTGTAGATGAAGATTAGACGAAATTTGATGACCTGAGTTTTATTGGATTTGTATGGTTAATATGTGAAAATTAACTTTTTTTTTTGGACAACTAATGAACTGACTACAAACTATTTGACGATAATCCATATTGCAGTTGCAACCTGACCATGTAATGTAGACTTGCTCAGCTATGCATTGTGTTGATGACTGGCTGTCAAGCCAAGGTTATCTAGTTTGAGATCCTACTTAGAAATGACAAAAGATTCATTTGATCTGGTCATATGATTGGTGTATAGGATTCTAAGATATTGAATTTATATTATTTTGCGATTTAGAATTATTCATAAATTAACTTAGAATATATAGTATTACCATTGTGCATTTCTTAATTTGCATAATTTTAAGATTATAAAGAATATGATTCATGTAGAAAAAAACAATGTAATATGACAGTTGAAAGTTAGCTAACTTGCATTATTTTCTGAATATAACTATGATGCTAATAAAGTGTTTTATTATCTAACCTATAAACTGTTGACTTTTTTTTTGCTAGTTGGAATTTTAAATAAATTCCCATACAATCCATTTTTTTTGGATAATATAGTGAATCAACTTTTTATTGAATGGCAAAATTTTAAAATGCCTATGTGAATGTAAAGCTATACTATTAAGTCATGATTGTGCAGATCAGAATCCTATCTAGGAATGATGAGGGAACATAGGATCAATTGTAGGTTTGTGAGGTTCACGCCTCATCAAGATCCTTGAGATTTGGAATGTTTAGGTCAATTTGGGCTATAGGGTTGTAAGATCCTAAGATCCAGATTGCAAACACTATTACCATGTGTTCTACTGTCAATGCACTATCACTGTCGACTGTTACTCTGATGAGGAAAGACTGTTCACTACCATCTGATGACCCAGATTCGCAGTGGGAGCAGTACTTGCTTAGATAATGAGCTACAAACAAGAACAAGAGTGGCAGGGAAGAGCAGGACGTGCACCATGAAGAGATAAGGGTCACGGTGCACTCTGCCGTCAGCAATAGCATAGATTATGGAAGATGATGTGGTTGCTTATACAAGCCATCTGAGAATAGACCTCGTGATGAGCAAAGGCTGACAATGCAGTTAACACAATTGACTCAACAACAAAGGGATTGTAAATTATTGCAAAACAGACGATTTCTGTCCAGTAGTTATTATCCACTTAATTATTGACTTGCTGTGTCTGACAAAGGATGAACTTTGTGACAATCTAGTGATGGAACAATAGGAGTAACAACCAAGATGATCAAATCAACAGAAATGAGAGAAATTTTGGTTGTCTAAGGCATTTTCAGGTAATAACTCATATTTTTTTGCAAATATAAGAGTGATTGTAGCCACCAAAGAGAAATCACAAATTCACAATGACACTGAATATACCATATGATATTTGTTCATTGTAATTATAGCCACGTAATACATAAATATGATATTCAAATTCATGAAGCTGCAAGAGATATGATTTCCTATATTTAGAATTTAGAAGAGTTGTAGTCATCATCACTCCTTGTCATTAAGGCGTGTTATTCTCAACTTATATGGGTCTCATCCCTCCATTGAACTTGATACTATGTCCTTTATAGATGTAATTAAGGTTGTAAGTGCCATTTGGTTCTTGAAACAAAGGAAATCAGCATAAAGACAACTTCAGCACTAATAATATCTTTCTCTTAGCTAGTTTGCTTCTTCTTCATCTTCACAATGAGGTTTCAGTGTTGAACCAAGTTGAGAATGGCAAGGGTGCGTATGTAGGGGTGAGCAAAAATTCGGGTAAACCGAATAAACCGACCGAACCAACCGATTTTTTAATTTCGGTTCGGTTAATTCGGTTTTTAAAATTCGGTTATTTCGGTTATATCGGTTCGGTTTCGGGTTTTCACGCTGTTATTCGGTTAAACCGAACAAACCGAAATTATTTCAGTTGGGTGGGCCGTGAGGGCTGGAGACCGCAGGATGGGCTGGCGGCTGCTGCAGCCTGTGGACGCGGACCTGCCTCTGCACTGCAGTATGCAGTCCACGGCTGCTGGGCCACTGGCCTGCTACTGGGGGTGGTCTAAATATTAAATAATATATTAATATGTAAATATGTAATTAAAATATGAAAAAGCCTAAAAGGTAAATCTTAAAATCCCTAAATTGTAAATATTAAATAATATATTAATTATCTTTATTTTTTTTGAAAGGAAAAAAATTGTTGTTCGGGTCGGTTACAATTGGATTAGGGTCAAAATACACAAAATTGGATTAGGGGCAAAATTATTCGGTTAAATCGGTTAATTCGGTTAAAAACCGAATTAACCGATTTTTTTTCGGTTTGGTTTTCTCGGTTTTGATTCACAAATTCGGTCGGTTCGGTTTTTTGGAAAAAATTCGGTTTATTCGGTTTTCGGTCTATTCGGTTCGGTTCGGTTTGGTTTTAACCGAATACTCACCCCTATGCGTATGGTGGTAAATACTGTTGGTTGTTAACAGTGAAATCTTTGTTAGGCCAGACTTTTAAACTTTGGCCTAGAATGAGATTTTTAACCTTGAATCAAATTACATTTTATATAATCTTCTTTCTCTACTATAGCTTCAACTCTAATATATTTAACTAAAATTAGTGTCTTCGTACAATTAATAGGGAAATACTAGGGTTTGTTTTTGCTGGTAGCACCCTCTATCTAATTTTATTATTTATCAATAAACACTTTTTAGGCCTTGTATTTCATGATATTTACGGTTAGATTCCTAGTTTTTTCCCACATTAGCCCCACAACCCTTATTTTGCATGTCATTGGATTGCTACTATGCCAACCTCCTAGCTCACCCTTCGCATATTGATGTACTTGATAGTGAAGATTGTTTGCCTCACTTGTGACTTTCTAACCATACAAGAAATAGGATTATAAATTCATGTTCATATGTTTAAGACAAATTTTGATATTGGCCATTTAGGCCTAATAGAGTGATCAACCTTTTTCATCTAGGCTTGAGACCGATGTTGATAGTGTTTTTTAAAACTAAGGGTGTGTTTGGTTTAAGTTATCATACATAATCTTGGTTATGTGAGTACTCGATAATTACATAACCAAGGTTATAGGGAATAACACATAGCCTAATGCTATTTGCTTCAACCATTGGAATACACTAATCTCATCATAATCATCCTCAACAAAAACTCTTCCACCGCCATGGTAGTTATTTGCAAGCCATCTAGGTCCACGAAGGGATTAGCTTGGCCTAAATTGAAAGGGTCTGAAACTATAGAGTAAATCGTTCCTTCGCAATCCACCACAATACGATGTGGCGGTGGCAGAAGAGAAGACCGAGACTGGGGGATGAAGGCTAGCCTCCACTATGACAGATATAGCCGTGGGCAACGAAGGGCGAATCCAAGATTAGGAATCGACATTCAGGTGTGGGACTCATCATGGTGAAGACGTCCACGGTGGCGCCGGGGTGATCGAAGGGTTTCCGGAGCTTCCTTGCATTAGGAATCAGGGTTGTGCGACCGGGGGGGGGGACACTTGAGATTGAGGCGGGAGACCCAAGAGGGCGCATGTAGGGTTCGAACTTGCCCGTTGGAGAGAGAGAAGGAGCCTCAACGACCTTCGCCACTGAGGCGGGTGGTGAAGCTCTTGCTATCCTTGGAGCTCTTTAAAGAAGAATGGACTTGGCAAGTGAACATAACATGAAGGTATTTTTGTTCGAAAGGGTAAAAATTAGAGCAAAATTTTGGGTTTTTTAACCTTGGAATCACGTAAAACCTCACACTTCCAAGGTAATCACATTTTGGGTTATATCCCCATTTGCTGACGTGGTGGGCATGCTCCATTACTTGTGAATCACTCATTACTTGAACCAAACAAGATTAAATAACATAACCTTAGGTAGATAACCAAGATTATCAATAATAACCTTCAACCAAACATGCCCTAAATGTTAAAACATATTATTGGAAAAACATGCCCCCGGGGCTATGGTATAGCGGTAGGGCGACTAGTCACTATCCCAGGCATCCACGGTTCGATCCCTAGCTACGCCGTATTTGTAGGAATTTTTCCTCCGAATGGGGCGCGAACCCTGGGACGCTGGGCTTCTAGATCGCCCATCGCGAGCGCTTCCCGATTTACCCTAGCGGCCGGTGGGAAACTTCCGTGGGGCTGGGCTGGTCACCCGAGATTGGAAAAACCTCGTTAATCATCCTAAATGTTAAAACATATTATGGTAAAAACCATACATCTATCAAATAAAACATTGATACAGCGAAAACCATTTGATTAAATTAAGAATTTCACACAGAGATACAGAAGGTCGTTTGAGGCAGCAATGCCAAAGTGAAGAAGGAAGCACAATTCAAGCAGGCTAAAACACAAGCAATACCCTCAGTAGAGATGGTTCCATCCAAATCAAAATTTATCTGCTTTTCCTCCCTTTTGTTCTTTTTGATTTTTGGATATTTTTGTTCTTGAAATTATTTGTTTGATTAAAGTGATCTGTCTAAATTTTCTGCAGTTGGGAATAGGTCTTTCTGAGGCTTCAGCCCAATATACACGGCATTTGTCGGATAAGTCACATTGCCTTGTTGCTGGTTACCTTGGCAGGTGACTATGCTTTGATGTTATATTCTATCTATGGACTCTTTAAGATTAAAGATGTGCAAATATGTGTGCATTTTATATAAATTGGTTTGTGTCATTTTAGATTCAGTTTATTTCTAGCGCTGGCAGGGCACATACAATGTATTGTATTATTTTAGATTGAATTGAACTAGGTGTATACACACACTTCTGCTTTCTTCATTTTTATCTTACCAGTTGTTTCTGTGGTATTATCATCATGCATGGTACATATTTACACACCTTTATGCTCGTAGACATGAGTCATAATTAACTATTATGACTTTAATTGGTCCTAGGAAATATTATTTCATTCGTATAATTCATAAGATTACATCAAATTTTAACATTGCAATAGATTTGTATTATTCTTCTGGACATATTATGTTTTGATGCTCTAGGGTTTAGTTTTGTCAATGTAGGCTTAATCTACTGAACACTGTACAATTTCACATGTGTATTATGCTCTGTTGATCTACTTGTTTATTTATGCATCGCATGAAAAAAAAAGAAATTTAATATATAAATAAGAGAGATTGTCCTTGTTGTTTTCAAAATTTATATTGTGGAGGTTAACAAACTGCACTTAATATGGTACATAGCATCTCATGGATCATACCCAATATTTTGCTTGTGAGTTGGAGGTTTAATACCAAATAGAATGCAGGACCATTTTGATTATTCTGGCTGAAATGGTGGATTTTTCCCTTGAATCCGTAGAAAGGTCATACCATCCTTTTTTTTTTTTGACTAATTGCTCTTTTTAACACTACTTACTCTACTGGTTACTCGTCATATTAGAATTATAGAAATATGTAAAAGTTCTTGGATTTGAAAACTGCCTGTTTTGTAAACCTTAACTCAGTTTGACTTTAAAACAGTACACTTGATTTTGAAATTGGGGGTGGGAGAAGGCTATCTAACTCCAGTACTGTACGAGCTATCTACAACATAGGAATTGAGGTGATTGTCTTTATGCATTCAAGTTATGTCTTTTCAGGTCATGTTTTTCTGCAATTGCTATTTCTCCTGTTAAGTAGTAGAATCGATAACCATTATTGGCTGGAAGGCGACTTGAAAATGCCCAAAACATGCGTGTGGTGAAAGTTAATATAAATAGGAACTTCTAGTTTTCTTTGGTAAAGAATCTCAATTAGCCGAACTTATGTTAAGCACTGATTACGTTTTGCAATCAACACTTGTCGCTAATTATATAATCCATCTACTGTTTACAAGATCTGCAACAACTAGAAAATAAGAGTAGTTATGAGATACAGTCTGTTCCAGTTCATTTTTGTCCAGACCTAGAACTAAATCTGCATAAGGGTACGATTACAAATTACCAAGAAACATTAGCTCCAGATTAGGTCCAATTAAGGGCCAGTCTAGGATTGTCTCTGGTCCAAGTGATGTTGAGATACATTCTCTGTGATATCTACCTTAAGTATTGCCAAAGTAATCCATAGTTTTGTCTTTCCAAGGTGACTTTCAAGGTCACATGCATGTGAGTAAATCTACATTAAGAAATCTCTAATGATTCTGTCAATAGCATTCACAACTTCTTGTCTTATCGCGAGGGCGATGCTTCACAATGTAAGTGTATTTTTGGGGAATTTTAGTCATCAAGTGTGCTTGATAGTTGATATTTTTTGTAACTTGATGAAGCTTAGTCCCTTGTTCAAGGTGTAGGATGAACTCCATTAGCAGTAAGTGTAAAACACTAATGTATTAAGCCCGGAACTTCTTATTGTAAGTGGAGTACCATTGTCTGGTCTATTGACTTTCTGCCTAAAGAATGGAATCAACACCTGAGATGTGTATATCTGTATACTTGATGCATCACATTCAACCTCAAAAGCTATGAGGTTGATTGCCTTCGGACATGAACCTGAAACATTCTTTCCTTGCTCGTAGAAAGTTGATCAAGTCAGTTGAATTCCTTTTCTCGGTCTTTTATGAGAACCATAAGTGTAACATAGAAAGGTTTGGTGTGGGTTGTTGCATATTTTTTAAGAAGTTATAGATCATGTCTTACAAAACGGCGATTAGACTTGTTATGTTATATGAAGCTAAATGTTGGACTATGACGTGAGCATATGAGCAGAAGATGAGAGTTGCAGAGATGAGAATGTTAAGGTAGATGTGCGGACATATAAGGATGGACAAAATAAGAAATGAAAATATTAGAGAGAAAATCGGGTTGTGCCTATTGAGGAAAACTCCTGGCGACACATTTAATATGGTATGAACATGTATTTAGACAACCCATAAATGTTGTAGTTGGGCGATGTGAAACTATGTATTTCAAACTAAGAAGAGGAAAATTAAAAAAGATTTGGTTAGCAACGATAAAATAAGATAAAATTTATTTAAATATAAATGTTGATTTAGTAGGGGATAGAGCCTAATGGTGTAGAAGGATCCATATAGCCGACCCCACCCAGTGGGTTAAGGCTTTGTTATTGTTGTTGTTGTAGTATAGATCAACAGAAGAGGGTTGCAAGAAATATGGGTGGCTTTTGTTGTATTAGAAAGAGCTTGGGTCTTTGTGGGACAATACCAAATACAAAATAATGCATTCATTGACGGAGGAAGATGATGAGTGGATGATGATGTGTGGATTTGCAATTGGCAGTGAGGTTGGTCTTTTGTACCATGTGACATGGTACATGCAAGGCTGTGACACATGGCCTAGTGATCTCACTAGTCTTATTGAGATGCAAGAGAAGTGAATCTTCGAAATAAAATTATAATATTGATTGAATGAATGGAACAATGAGAGGGAGCCTCTTCTCTCGACAATAACTTAATATAAAGTAGACTAGATTTATTCGATAATAAAAATGGAAAAAAATGAATCAATGGATGTTTTTATCCATGGATTGATGACGGGCAAAACATGTTCCGCTCAGCACCGAAATCGGCACTTGCCTCTGCGACAGCGGTGAGCGGCATTCGCGGGATGGTCCACGGAAGGGCCGTCGGAAGGCGTTGGATAGACTCTTCCGCCTCCGCCTGATGTCGCGGGATTGCTTGGCCTGCTTCACAAATGGTGTAGAGACTAGATAAAAAATTATGTTTTAAATTAATTTTCACAAATCGATAATTTTTAATTTTTTAATTTTACTGTTTTGTTTTTTTTGAAAAATTTTAGTTAATTTATTGTATTGAATCATATTATTGTCAATTTTACGAATTATTAATGATCAATATACAATTCGAATTATTGATCATATTATAACAATATTAAATTTGAGAAGTTTTAAAATCAATATACAATTTAATTTTTACACTTTTACTTTTAAAAAATTCGATAACCGTATTAACTTTTTAATGTTTTTATCAAGGTTTACACTTTACAAGCTCAACCCATATTGAGATTTTGGTCCTCCAACGATACAATTTCGGTACTGTATATGGTTTTGGTATTTTTAAAATTTAAAATATATTAATTACAAATAAAAAATTTAACCTAAATATTTAAAAATAAAAAAATAAAGATTTTTTTAAAAAATATATATTAAATTAACGAGATAATTTTATTAGGCTTTAATTACACTTATCTAAATTATCACCGAGTTGATTAAAGTTATTAAATTTAATTAAACCTAACTAAACCTTGTCCCCTCCTATTCCGTTGTGTTTCGCTATGCTCTTGGACTCGGGAGTCATTGTCGGGCTCGTGCGAGGCATCATGCATTGTCGGGCTCGTGCGATGCATCACGCATTGTCGGGCTCGCGCAAAGCGTTTGAAAACCTTGCTAGGCTTTGGACGCATCGCGCTCTTGATCCATCGTATTCCATGATGCTCCCAGGATTGTGTTTCGCATCGCCGAGCTAGCGGTATGCCTTTGGGGGCATCGGCGGGCTCGTGTGACATGTCCGCAACCTCGGGGTGCACTAACACCGTAGGCGTGCCTGTGTCGGTGTTGGTCTGTAGGCGGAATGAAATGTTTTGCCTGTATCGGACGAAACGGTTCGAGATTTTAAACATTGGTTTTGATTGCATCAGTAAGTTTGCTAGCACTTTGAGCTTGTTGAGGTATTTCACAAACAAGAGAGAATTGATAAGGCACGCTGTCACTAGATTTGCAATATCCTTTCTATCATTAGAAAGCCTTCATCAAGAGAAAACAAATCTTAGAAAAATGTTTACTTCTGAGGTGTGGTGCAAAAACAAGTTGTCTAAGGAAGTTAAGGGGAAGCAAGCAACAAAAGTTGTTCTTATGCCTTCATTTTGGAACCATGTTGTTTTTACTCTCAAAGTCATGGCTCCTTTGGTGCGAGTGCTTCGTTTTGTTGATGGAGAAAGAAGATCAACCATGGGATATATTTATAAAGCAATGGATAAGGCCAAAGAAGCCATTATGAAGTCTTTCAAAAACAATGAAAGCAAATAGAAGGATGTGTTTGCAATCATTGATGAAAGATGGACTTGCCAACTTCCTCGTCCATTGCATGCGGTTGACCACTTTTTAAACCCAACATTTTTCTATGACAACCCTCAAGTGGAGTTTGATTTGGAGGTTACAATGAGTTGTATGATTGCATCAAGAGGTTGGTGCCAAGTAGAGATGTGCAACAAAGATACTACTAGAGCTGCCAATTTATAAAGCTGGTGGTGCTATGTTTGACAATGACTTTGCAAAATCACAAAGAAAAACTATTGCTCCAGGTCAGAAACAATTCAATGTCTAGTTTAAGATCTTTTAAGTTTTAACATTCAAATTTAAGACATAACATCTAAATATCTTCAATTTTTGTAGCTCAATGGTGACGAATGTATGACCATTCGACTCTAAATTTGCAGCGACTAGCCATCAAAATTTTGAGTTTGACATGTGTGTATTTGGATGTAAACGCAATTGGAGTGTGTTTGAGCAAGAAATTTTGTTTTCTCATGTTTCTTTCATTTTGATGGCTAAACCTATTACTTCTTAATAGAAATTAGGAAGAAACTATTGAATACTTCCTTAATAATATTAATGTTGCAGATTCATTCAAAGAAGAGAAATAGGCTTAAGCACAAAAAATTCCACGACTTTGCTTATGTGAAGTATAATCAACAACTCAAACAACGGTATAATCTTAGAGATGTGAGTGATCCAATTACACTCAATGACATTGACGTATGTAATGAGTGGTTGGTTGGAGAGATGGACGATGATATTGAAGAAGATGCTAGGGATGAGATGGTGTTTGATGATGATGACACTTTAAATTGGGCCACTGTTTATGAGGCTTCAGGGGCTAGAGAGCCTAGAATATATACTCAGCGAAAATCTATGACTAGAAAGGTTCCCTCATGTGGTATTATAATTGCAAGAACTTCTAAGAAGGGTTCAAGTGCAAATTCAATTTCAAAAGGAAAGGGAAAAGTAGTTGTTGTAGATGATGATGATGATGAACTAGAATTTGAAGATGATTTTGAAGAATCAGAAGAAGAACAATTAGAAATTATTTTTGAGGAGTCAGAAGGAGAAGAAGAACAAGAATATGCTCCAGTAGAAGACAATGAAAATGATTATGTTGGAGTGGAGGAGGAGGATTAGAGTATTAGATATTTAGATATTTTATGTTATTTTGATATTTTGGGTTATGTATGAGACTTATTGAGGTATGGGTCTTAAGAAATTTACTGTGTTATTTTGAGATTTTTGATATGTTCTTATGAAATTTATGACTTTATTCTATGATTTTCTATCAATTAGGTTTCTTATTTTGTTTATATGTTGTTAGATTTTTTTTTTGTAATATTATGTAGCTTTTATTTTAATTTTTGCATATAATATATATTTTTTATCATGTCCACCATGGCTTCCGCCATAGTTCGCCACACCGTCCGCCATTTGTTTATGGCGGAATTTTGGCTTTCTGCCATGATCCGCCATCCGCCATTAACAACACTGATCAATAAGGGAGGCATGATTACAATGTTGTTATCAATAAGGGAATCAAATTAATTTTATTACATAAATTACACTTTTCTTTAGTCTATCTCTCTTGCATCTTCCCTTCTAATTGATTGAACCTATTGATCGCTTTTGAACATGTTCATATTATCTTTTATTTTTCATCATTTTCTTAGCTATTATATTGAAGCTACACTTTGCTTTTGGTAAGACTGTTTTCGATGTTAGGAATCCACGAATCTACATGTTCATCTTAGCATTATCATTTTTTCTATATTAATTTTTTTGTGTGTGACTTACGACCCAACACTTATGTCCCTAACGTGTGTGAACTAGTACTGGTCCATAAGGGTTGAAACCATGCAGACTGTTTCATAATAAGAAAAAATGGAGAAGACTGTAGATTTTGATACCAGAAGTGTGTGTCTATGTGGCTGCCCAATGATTTTGGTGCATTTTTCTGTCCAATCAAAATGCCTGTTTAGACCATCTCTTTTGATTTACTTAGAAGCTCATCAAAGATAATTTATACAGATTATTCCTGTTCTCTAGTTATTGCTAACTTTACCGAATAACGATTGCTCTGCAGGGAGTTAGTTGGAGGTTTGAGTTACACAGGAGGAGGAATGAAAAGATTGTGATCCCAGTAAGTTTAGCGTTATCTTTGTTAACTCCACAACTTTCCATACATAATAATTTTGTCTTCCCTTGTAGCCATTCTTAGACCCAATGAAATATGGTCTATTATAAATACACTTCTCGCCAACTTAGCAACAAAAAAAATGCTATTAATACAGATACACCATAATGCTACATATGTAAAAATTGTGGGGCATAACCTATTCATCTTTGGGTAAGATTGCTTCAATTTGATTTTCATCACTTTGGTAGTCATATTTAGTCGTCTCTTCGTCAGTTGGATATGAAGAATTGGATATCAATAATCCCCACATTGATCTCATGGAATAAGTATACATGAAATACTCTTTGGGTTTATTGTAAGCAAGGTTTAAAATCTCGACTTGTGTCCAGGTTTCGGTCCTAGACCAGAACTATACAATTTTGGTATCATATCACTGTGTTGATACGATTTTGGTATTTTTTAATTATGTATAGTAATTATTAGATAAATATGTTTATTGTGTATAATTTAAAAATAAATTGTATATTGTTTTTATATAAGTTCTTTGTTATTGAACAACTTAACATTGTTAGAAAAAATAATTAAATATAGATTTTTTTAAAGAAAATTAATCTATTAATAACTCGAATTAAAATTGATACATCATAATATGTTACCTTATTAATACCAAAAGGAGCGGGGTGAATCAAATAGAAGCATTGGTTCTTGCAATATTCTGCTTAGGTCAACTTCATATTTCTCCGATGCTTATATTAAATAATCATAATTATATAAATTAATATGAAGATGTTACTTTATATATAATAATTATATAAATGAACTATTTATTCATTTAATTAATTATTAATTTAAATAATATATATTTAAAATAGTAAAAAAAATCAGAATATCAATTAAACAGTAAAACAGTAAAAAAATACAAAATAATAAAAAAATTATCAGAATATAAAATTGATTTATAAGAATTTTTATGGATTTTTAAATAAAATTTAAAATAGTAAAAGAATTTTTTTTTCAAAATATAAACTAATAAAAGTTATTAATTTTTTATTTTAAATATATTTTTTATATATTTGATTGGGATAATTTAATTAGGGTTTATGAAAGCCTATTTGAAATATCACACTTAAATTGGGAATTGTTTAAATTAATTAAATAGCAAGTTTAATTTTTGGACAGGAATGCCATCGCTCGTGTTCAGTGGCGTCGGAGGTATCTTGTGACACTTTCGACGCTGCTCGAGGCATCCCACGACGTTTTTTTAAATTTATTTTTGGCGTCCCACGACGTTTCAAGCACTGCCCGAGACATTCCGCGACACTTTCGGCAGTGCCGGAGGAGTCCTGTTATGCCTCTGGGATGCCTCTGACCCACCTTTTTTTGCGCGATGCACGCGCTCGATTCCTTTTATCACATGACACACCTGATGACGCACGCGAAATTGTCGCGCGTGATGTGTTGGTTTCGTTCCTGTGTCAGAATGGTAAAAATCGTCCGTGCCGCCCGACGTGGAACGGTATTTCAATCATTGGTTGCTAGGTTTGCTATGCAAATTAAAGCATTTGTGTGATCTAAAGTGCTCCTTCACCGTATATTTTGTGAATTCACCTTTCTCCTATTAAGGATGATAAGTTCTTAAGATCACTCATTTTTTGTCTTACCTTTATTTGTGAAGCAAATTATTTTGTCGTATATTGTAATGATTACATGAATCTGGTTCGTTAGTTTCTTGATGCTCTATAGTATAATGATTGGAGGGTTCCATTGAAAATTCTATGATGCCTTGATCTAGGGAAAGATTTCTATATCGTGGTGGTATCCTTTAGATTGTAGTGTATAGTGATCTGACTGGGCAACTTCTCCCACAGTTGATTGTGTGTTTAATCATCCGACTGTGCAACTACTATCAGAGTCAGACAGTCCCATCAGGCTATTGAGAGCTATTCTAATTCCTAGATGAGCAATAAACACACTTTACTAACCATATTGTGTGCATAGGTATGACATTATGACCATATCTATAAGTGTGCCTATCTAGACGAAACAATTGTTTATTGGGTTTTGATGCTCATGAGGAGCAGATAAAACTGCACTAAGCTGTCATGCACATAACTTGTAAATAACATTCTATAAGATGAAAAAAGTTGCAAAAAATAATTATTCAGAGAGAAAGTGTAATTCAATGAAGTTGCCACATCATTTTGTGACCTTCAATGATCAACTAGAAAATTTGCTAACTAAATCGTAAGTTAAGTCCTAGGATAGGATTCAGTATATTTATAACAATCCAAGTTTTCATACATAGGAAGGTTAGGGAGGTTGTGGACTTGTAAATACTTCAATGATCTACTTGTAGTTACGTATAATGCATGATGGAGAATTTAATTTTATACTAATTAATTAATCATAGGTAGATGATTACTTTTAAGGAAACCCCTATTATTTGAAACTAACCTAAATTGTATTCCCCCTATCTGTGTCTCTTGCTCTTATTATACATACAATCTTGCTTGTTTTTGTTACTCATTAGAAGAAATTTGCCTCCTTGGCGTAGTCTCCCACTTGAAAATTCACACATTTGGCTAATATTAAAGAGATTATTGCAATTATCTTGCAATGCGTACTAAGGGAAGAAGATAGGTTTGCATAAAAAAAGGTGTCGTAAAAATATAAAGCAAGCTAATGATCATAGCCTCTTTTATATATCTTTAGATTAAGGTTCAAAATCTTGAGTCATACCAAAGTTTGATCATTGACTGAAATGATACTATTGTGTCGATGATTTGATGCATGACGCCGATAATGGATTAAAGTTGAAGAAGGAAGGAGACAAGCATGATTTTAAATCTTATACCATGTCGGGCAAAGAGTCGAAACATATCATTTTGCTAAATTTTCAAAATTCGACACCACTCAACACATTTAATGTCTCCTTTATTTGTTTCATCTCCTTCCGTCTTTTAACCTCCAATTTATCATTGGTACCAATGATTGGAGAGTCGACACGATACTGAAATGACATTTTTCTAGTCAAATACTAAAACTACGACATGATTTGAGATTTTGAACCTTAGTGTCAAGTGGTATCTAGTTTCGGTGATTTACCGGAACAATAAGTTCCAACCGTTTTGCTTGGCACGGTACAAGATTTCAAACCATATTTTAGATATATATTAATTTCAATTACAATATCACCCTCTTATTTATATACTTACAAAAACAACCTTATTTGGAGAAGGGCCGTATTAATTGCCTAATACCCACCTGCTAGATGGGCATCCAAATAGACTTGATTAATTCAAGTGGTAAGAGCGAGAATTTTATTTCTTGTTTTTTATGATTATTATTCTTGTTTTGCAAATATGATTTGTAGTATGCTGATATATTTGTTTGATGTGACTCTTTTAGTAAATTGTGCCAAGCATCAATATTTAAGATTTTTTTAATACTATTACTCTTGATATTAATAATGTGCTTTTTGTTTTATAGTCCCCATGCCTCATTAATTTTAAAAATTGATCACTATTTTTATTTATGCAGGTTTTACTTACTCGCCAGTTAAATCTCTTAGTGACAACTGGAGCATTGATGATTCCTTCATCAATTTTTTTTCTTCTCAAGGTTCTCTGTTGTCTCCATGTTTTTTCATTGCTTGTATTCTGCAATTTAGATTTTTTTTTAAAGATGAAATATTAATGTCCTCTTGGTAGAAAATGTTGATAGAACATGCTTATGTTTTTGACTTTGTGCATTCTAGTTGTTGACAGGGGCGTAGCCACCTTGTGAGGAAGGGGTGTGACCGCCCCCTCTCAAATTAAAAAAAAAAATTAATAGTATATCATAATTTCACACTATTTGGAGACTGATCCTTTCTCAGTATTCTCGGTGGGCATAAGAACTGAAAAATCCAAAAGAGGGTTTATGGAGCAACAGTTGAACAGTTTGGTGTCCTGTTGTGGTTTCTAGCCTGTATTATTATTATTAGCAAGTTGTGAGGTTTTGACCACTTAACTGCATCTACCATCAAAGGTTAACTTACTGTTATGCAGGTGAAATGCAGCTAAAACCATGACAACATGGGTTGTAATCAATAAACAAGATCCTAAGTTTTATAAAGTCTAGTGACCTAGACCTAATAAACTTATAATCGTAGAAATGAGTTTAGTTTTGCTAGTTTTGGCTCTATTGTGATCCAAATCAAACCTACATTGAGTCAACTTATCATATAATTCTAATTATGTATTTTAAAGATCTATTTATGCCTTAATTGAAGCTAGTTAAGCCCAATTCTAACTCTAATTCCACCCAATGAGATGTAAAATTCTATTGGCTTGGTTCGAGACACATCCAGTATTGGACACAAAACCAAGATTATATATTGAAACATTACCAAAACAGCACTAAAGCTCCAGCTCTAGTCCTTGTTTTGGTGTCACTGTGGTTTGAATGACCATCTTAGGAAGTAACTAGCAAATTGACATGCTTAGGAAGTCAGAAGGAAATTTCCTGTCAGAGTTTTAGAAATTGTTAAAACAGACGAAATTTATTTATAAAATATTTCTGTTTTGGTAGGAATCCCTTCTTGAAATTCTTTAAAAGTGGTGGTTTTTTCTTGATCTAGAGATAAGTATTTTGGCAACTTTTATCGAGCATCTAAAAAATTCTGATTTTTTTGTATATGCGTTTTAAGATTCTATTGTCAATCACTGGTCTTTTACCTTTTTATAGCTCTAATAGGTATTGCTTGCTTGAATGCCAAGTTTATCTGGTTTAGAAATATATATATATATAACCAAGTCATGTAACGTCGAATCTTGGGCGACTGGTCTGACCCTACGGAAGTTTTCCATTGGCCGCTAGGGTAAATTGGGAAGCGCTCGCTGTGGGCCCCATCATCCCTTGGTTACGCGTCTCGTTTAGAGGAAAATTTTTGCAAATGTGCCGTAGCTGGGAAGCAAACCATGAGTACCTGGGTGACAACTGGGCGTCCTTCCACTGCACCATATAGTATGCACTATAGTTGGTTTGGAAGTCCAAATGGATTGCTTACATGGTCCCTCAGCGTGCTCAGCCAGAAATTTTTTTTTTTTTTTTTTTTTTTTTTTTTTTTTTTTTTTTTTTTTTTTTTTTTTTTTTTTTTTTTTTTTTTTTTTTTTTTTTTTTTTTTTTCTCAGTTTGTCAGCAGAAATTGAAGTATCAAATCTGTTGCTGAACTTGCTGAACAAATATGGGGAATTAGTACTAGTCTAACTGCCTTGGAGTTTAGAATTGTCTTCCTGCAGAAAAATTTGACTGCCTGTTGTAAGAAATTTACAGCAAAATGAGGAGTCATCTGGTTTGTGTCCGCCCATGCTCTAATTAATCACCAATGCAGGAAAGAGTGTTTGTTAGTTATAATGCCCTGTAGACATTTGGATTGAAAGGAAACCTCCTAATCTGGTCTCATTATTTCATGTAATTTATAGATTGTGATAAAAAGTTTTATTAGTACTATTGCTTAAGTGATGGATCAATTGGTGATGGAAGGCGATCCTAAGGTATTAGAGATAATATGATTGAATATTCCTGGTCATAATAATTTCAAGATAGGAGACCAACAACATTAATACATACTATGTTTATGCTATATAATAGCAATATGTAATCTTGTTTTCATAGGCATTTCAATGCCTTAACATGTATATAGGTGGGATGTTGGGAAAAATCCACTAGATGTAACTCACCATGAGAACTCATTTGGTAGGTTCTCTAGTGTCTATAGGGTTTGTCACGCATGACAGGTGAAATTGGTTTTTAGACATGAGACTATACCTTTAATGCTTGTAAATTGGACCCTTAATTGTATATGTACTTATTATTGGATATATTGTTAGCTTTATGGAGATGCATGAGTAATCAACATATGACTTATCACTCTTGTTAAAAGAAAAGTTAATATCACTGGCTGGTTTAGTTAGTGTTCACTTTGAAAATCTATGCAGTGGAAGTGAATTGAGAAAGGTTCTCAAGTTGACTTTCTTTGTGTGGATCACAGTCATATTGAATAACTCTTGGACGTGCCCTATTAGGATAGATACTAATCCAAATCATAGTAGGATGTTGTGATGTAACAAGAGCTTAAATTGCACAACTATTGTTGTCGAAAGACGTGTTGGAACTCAACACTTGCAGAATATTGGAGTCTTTATTCCTTATCGGAGACCAATTAAGACTCGTGTACCTAAATTGATAAATAAGATTTGTACACTACCAATATTTCTAGGAGGCAGTTCTCATGCACAAGGTTCAGGTTTTTGGCGTGTCATGCTTGTACTATTTAGAGAACTAGGATAACTAAGAGCTAATTATCCTAATTGATTAATTGAAAAATTATATTGGAGTAAATTAAGAGTTCATATATTGACTTCAACAGAGGAGTTTAATTGCAAAGTTAAAAGTTAATTTTGAGATTTATTTAAGTGGAAATTAAATTTCAATTTTGATAATAGTAAAATTTTAAAAGCTTGATTGAAATTCAAACAGATTGTACAAGAGTCATAGAAATCATTTTGAAGGGAAAATAATTTTAGAAATTATTTTATGAGGTTATAAATAATGATTTCCAGTTTAAAAAGTATTTCATGATCAATTAGGAAAATTTTGCTAATTAACAGGCATTAAATACTAAATAAAATTAAGTTCCTAAATTTTAGGAATTTAAGTTAATTGGCAATGGTTATGAAATGCTATTAGCTTCCATCTCATCAAGATGCTTCTTCCATTGTGACCCCCTAACTGTGCCAAATAACCTAACACCACAAACTTTTCAATTTGTGATGGCAAAGAAATTTGCTTAAAATGAAATTATTATGATGATCCTCAAGATGCTAAAGGAAACATCCAAAGTTTTATGGAAAAAATTGATCCTATAATATGGATTGGTTTTCTACAATTAAAGAATGTTTTAACTTGCTGTCTCATGTTGGTTTAATTTGGTACTTAATGCTTGATGCATGGTGAGTTTAATTTAAAAGTTGAATATTGTAAGAATTGCAATGGTTTGTACTCCCAATATTTGGTGGAATATCATAGAGGGTCTAGGTTGGAACTAGGGAGACTGCACTTTGCAAGTGATCTAAGCAAAATTTTGAGAGAGGTACATGCCTTCCAAGATTGTTGGGATGAATTATTAATAGGTTGTTAATCTTAACTAAGAGAATGTGACAGTACCAAAGTATACAGAAAAGTTTGATTTGTCTAAGACTTGCATCTAAGTTCATATGATGTCCTTTTCTTTGCTTTGAATTTATAGAAATTAATTTTGCTAATTAAGTTTATCTCATACTTAGTTATTTTTTCAAATGATCTTGAGCTCATTTATCTGTGTTTGTGGCAAAATAACATGATGATTTTCTCTTGATTTTGTACTAAAACTTTCACTTTTTTTTCCTAAAATTTTTGCTGTTAATGGTTGAACATATGCAATGATTTTGACCTGGTATCTCTATAAATTCTGCAGAAATTTGTTCTGAAACCTTATTATCGTAGACGGGAGCAGCAGAAGGCAATTAAAGAAAAGGAGGAATCCTTAGATCAGGTTAGATGATCAACATATGCTTAACTCGCTTGTTGGTTAGCTTTTTCTGTTCTAGTTCCAGAGGTTCATTAACTACTTTGGTCTAGAGAAGAATATACCTAACCATAGTGAAACTTGGAGATACTTATTATGCTTACCTTTCATGCATTTATTATCATAGAAATTAATGCTGTCATATCCACGTTCAACAAACATCTTAGTATATTTGGCCACTTGTTGCTGTGCTCTTCAGTTTCATACATGGGAAATGAACTCAAGCAGTTACTTACATGGAACGGACTGAAAGAATAAAAAAAGGATAATATTTGATATTTTGAAGAAGATATACACAAAAGAATCCCTAGAAATTAAAATATTTGGCATCTGACATATTATTTATTTGATATTTAGCCTTGTCAAACCTAAAATTGTGGTGGCTTGATATCTTATCAGTCTGTTAACAGAAGTTAATCTGATGGAACTGCTAGTAACTGAATATTTACTGATATCTTATCAGTCTGTTAACAAATGTTAGTTTGATTAAACTGCTAGTTCACTGAATATTTTCAGTGAACTGAATTATAATATCTTCAGAAACTGAACACTGTTTGCTCGAATATCCTTCCTAGTAATTTCTATTATTTCTAGGCTTTGTGACAACCTAACATCTATTGATGAATCAGTTATTAGTTTCAATACATTTAAAAGAGTGATAAATTGATGAAGACATTAAACACTGCAAGAAGTTATCTGAGGTATCTCTTTTTTTTCATCTATAAACGGCTTACTTTACCCTAGAAAGGCAAAAGGTAGTGACTAGGTATCACCACTACCTCTGAGGTAACACAGACAATTATTTTTGATGAGCAAGAAAGAGTAGGCAATATGTAGTGACTAGGGATTGCCAAAAAAAAAAAAAAAAAAAAGCAGTTTGGTGCATGAAGCTCCAACCAATGTGGGTCCCGAAGGGTCAGACCACATTGGGTCTATTGTACGTAGCCTTATCTTACATTGTAAGAGGCAATTTTCGCGACTCTAACTCGTGACCTCTAAGTCATACAACAATAACTTTACAATTGCGCCAAGGTTCCCCTTCTAATTAAGGATTGCCAACCAAAAGTTACAATTATTCTAACAGGGTGTCTAAGATGAAAGATGGTAATTCTAAGAATGTGCGAGCACATTATGCAAATAAGTTGTTGCTCAATTTAAGACAGATTGATTTTTACACATTTTGGGTTTACATTATTCTTTATCCCCTTTCTAAAAGAATAATCTTTGTAATACATTATATTACATTAAGTAAGCATCAATAATTTTTTTGACTGTGTCAAGAGGAAGAATAGTTAATGAATTGAAAATATATAATGTGGTTATATACAAACCATACGCAAATGAAAGAATAATAAAGGTTATTTTAATCTACATTTTGAGCTTGGTATATTTATATTTTTTAAAAAATTAATAATATTACATCCTGATATCTATAAAAGAAATACATGGTTTAAAGCTTTATAAAACTAAATGGCCTTCGTTTGACCTTTTTATAGTATCTGGACCAATTTCTTGTTGATAAACCTCTAACTTGGCTGCTGTTTCTGGATTCGTGAAGCTTAAGGGCATATCTTTGATTTACTTAGCTGTGTGCCACTTTTTTTTTTTCCTGCTGGCGGTGAAGAAATTCTGTTGATGATTTTGATGTATAATGTCCTATAAATTTTACTTGGAAGCCTTGTATTACTGCATGGACTTCTTTTTTGATGTGGCTTATTCTGTTTGCATGACTTACATAGATGAATGCTCTCACCATGTCCAATGGTAATCTCTAGAACTATGTAATATTTATAATTTTGTAAGTCAGATTGAGTTAAATGAAGTGGCACACTTGTCTCCTTATTTTATTATCTAATTCTAATAGCCAATTAATTGGCACCAAATATCAGCATTAATGAACAATAGAAGATGTAAATGCAAATCGTTTTTCATTGTTCTTGCCATGTGCAGTTTACACGTTCCAAGCGTCCTAGCTTTTGCATATTCACAATAATTCACCTACTTATAAGCATCTATTTGTACGAATAGTGTTTCTATGAATTTAAGTCATTTCTCTGTTGAAATCAATGTAACATAGAATGTTTTATTGACCTCACACTTTACGACCAATGACTCCCCTCAATGAAAGACACATTTCAGCTTCTTCAAAACACAATAGTTCTGGCTATTATGTGATTATAGAAACTATCTAAATGATGATTCACGTTCTATTCACTTGATTTTGCTTCTTTGTCTTGTGAAGCCAGCAACTTTTTAATTTTGTCTTGATTTGCTGCTTCCATTGTGCTTCCCTTCACCTGGCTTCTGAACTAAGATTCAAGGTCTAATAACATGTTAATATCTGCTTTGTACTTTTAAGAGAGCTTAATCTTAGAGCCAATATCTATACTATATGAAGAAGAGAAAACAGTAGAAACATCAATTTGAACTACCTTCAGATGCAATGGTCTTGTATTGTTGCAAATTATGCATTCAAATCTGGTATGAATTACGCTCTTCCTTATTCTTGAGTCACAAGCCTTGGATAAAATGTTGAAGATTGTTAGTTTTTCAAACACTTGCAGCTAAAATGTAAATCTGGTTTTCACTAAGAATGCTTTTAAAAATCACTGTAAAAGGATCTTGTGGTTATTTTTTCTTCTTCTGATGCTTGTATTATAATTTTCTGGCCACTATAGGAATTAGTACCTATAAGAAGACTAATCACTAAACCCTTTTCTCTAACTTTATGTAGGAAATTTTGATTTACAAATCATCATTTTGCACCATTTAGTCGTTTACAGTTACATTGTCTGTTAATTGAATTGTGTAATCATATGTTTTAAATTATCATATATTTCTGTAATTTTCACTTTTCAGAAGAATAAATACGATGGCCACTTTTTTAGACATATTTCACGTAACATTTTATGAAGCAAAGTATCTTACTCAAAATGTTTCTGCTAACATGAAGATTAGAAAAGCAAGAGATGCAGCTAAAAATGCTCAGAAGTTGCTAGAAAATGCTTCCAACAGGAAGAAAACTAAAGAACTGGAGAAGGATGGGCTAGTTATCACTAAGGCAATGTATGGAAAAATTGACACTACCAAAGAAAATGATTATCTCGAGACAATTGATGATGCGGCATCTCTAGTTCTAGATGTTACATTACCGCTGAACTTCCTGGTGACCAATTCACAGCTAAAGGTTGGTTATGGTTATTTCTGTTGGATTTATTTTCTCATGCCTTTCACCTTTCAAGATACATTTATTTCTCGGTACATGCCTAGGTTGTGTTTAAATTACTGAAGAAAAAGCCAGAAATACAGGTGATTATAATGTAGGTGAAAACAAATCTAAGCTATGGTTCAACTATAGAATAGAAGTAATAAATTCTAAATATTCAATGTTCAGTAGAAAAGGATTAAAAAGAGAGTATGCCTGCTAGAGTTCTTTGGAAGAACCCTCATGAACTTGCATTGAAGTGGCAGACAGTGTCACACCCCTGGAGGGTAAGACGTTGGTCCAATATAATCGGACAACATCTTCCCGTACGACAAACAATATGAAACATTTATATAAACACACACAATATATATGGCCTCTTGCTTCAAGTAAAAGTATATCGGCCAATCCCTACTGGAGCATATAACAAAAAATGCATCCATAGCAATAAAATTCCAAAAGACTCACTTGATCTGCCATCTGGGCAGGCGCGCAGCAAAACATATAGCATAAAGTCTAACAAAGGACTCAAAAATACAATCCCCGCCTCAATACAACACAAATACAAGTCTACGACGTAAAACAAATATAGTATGTGAAAATGCTATACTAAAAAGCATAAACAAGGCGGAAAATCCAAAATCGGAGTCCTCAAGTCCTGGGACTGGCAACTGGGCTCCCCTGGCAACCAATCAACCTGAAAACAAAAACAGGATAACGGATGGTGAGTCTAAGTGGACTCTGTGAGTATAGAGATAGATATGCATGACAATATAAATAGTTATACAAGTCATAAAGAAACAATAGGATACAGTCTCAAGGAGATATCAGAATATGCATAACTAAAATACTGAATGAATGTATATACAAGAATCAACCTATCCTGATCATAAAAGACTTCTATCATACGAGCAGGTGCAGGGTCATCGAACTAAACACATAATATCTCCTGTATGTGTATGTCAAACATATGCAGCAAACAAATGCAGCAAGTACAACTAAATGCACAATTCATCATTTGCACATGATGCAATGTCATGGTCACCCCTGACGCCAGTCAAGCCATCGTCACAGGTCATAAGTGAACGACCGAGTGGGTTGGGTTGACACTGTACGCACTCTGTCATCACTGTTCATGAGTGACCGAGTAGACAGGATGCTGGTTGAGTAATCACTCCGCCCCATGTTAAAATGGGGAAGATATCTCTCTCATCTCCTCAGATCACTGGATAGAGGAGGGATCTTTGCCTGCTACCACGCTCCAGAACCACTACTCATAAGCGGCTGAGCAGAGTAGTACAGAGTAACTGCACACCCAACGGTATCCATTAACCTATGAGTGATTGTGTGTGCAGATCATGTAACGGACGACGGGCTCAAACCACAGGGGAGTCGATGATCGCCCGCATGCAACAATGCAGGGATGGTGCATGACTCTAACACATGCAACGCCCACCAGGTCATCATACATAACTCAACTTAACATGTACAGGTCAAACACGTATTATAACTTAACTATCATACATTTAGGTACACATACAAGTATAACTAGAATTAATCAATGCAAATATAAAGTGACATGCTACTATACTTACATACCCATGCTCACATAAATACTATACAGAATCAGATGTCAAATAACGAGATTGTATAGACAGAAATTAGATCATCTCAAAGATCAAGTAATAAGTATCAAGTAGGATAACAACGGTAGCAGATATAAGGTAATAAAACCTACTGCAACAAACATAAGCGGGCCATGCATAAAGATAAAGTGGAACTAAAGAAACAAGCAAGAAGTACCCGCCTCCAATGAAGATGCTCGTATCAAAAGAGAACCTCCCGTCTAATAATCAGCAACAAATCAATGTCCTGTATCAAAGGACATGATTTTAGCTATCATAACAATTATAAGTAGCTAAACAAATCCCTAGACCGTATTAGGGTTAACCTAATCCTTGTATTTCATTTAATTACATTTAATTAAATGGTTAGCCCTTGCTAGATTGGATTTAGGTTCAAGTTTAGGTCTAACCCAAGGGATCACCTCATTTCTAATTCCCCTCCTAATCCAATCCTAGACACAAGACACAACCCTTGATCTCCACAATTGGTGCTCACTGCCAATCTACAAACAAGATCAATCCCAGATTGTTCTATCCTATTCAATAGTAAGTTCATCCATGAATTAAGCAAAACCCAAGCATACTCACCAAACATAATTCACGGCAGCAACTTCACATGAAACAGACAGATCAAAGGGAAAACTCATCCCCAACCCAAAACTACCTCAACTTCATCTACAAGCTATGACAAACCTCAAGATCAAACCGAACGACGTTCAACAATCCTATTGAAACAGGGATCATATCAAATTTTGTAATCTCACTGCCGAAATCATCAAAAACCCAGAACCTTACAATTTGTAGTCGATTTCTAAAACAAACAAAGCCTACTGATCAGCATTGATAGAAGAACTTGGATCAAACCTCAAAGCTCACGGCAGATGTATGATCTGATCAACATAGATCCAATTGAAATCACCCCAACACGGAGAACCAGTCTAAAGCTTAAACCAGCATTGATTAAATCCAAAATCTATATCTACTGCTTAAGGTAACAAGTTTACACAATCCATTCCGATTCCCAAACACAACTCGTCCCAGATCAATCCAAATAAATTCCAAAACTGATCATGATTAAGAATCAAATTCCACATCCAATTTAATATCAACGTCCGAAACCAAGCAGTAACCACACGGATCGTACCTGGTGGGGAAATCCGAGATTTGACAACCCTGCTCTGGCACCCTTCGACCAGCTCCAGTGGTAGTGAAGAGTCGACGGGGCTAGATCCAAAACCCATCCTTGGATCTGAACGGAAGCTCACCTTGTTCGGAGCAGACAACAGCTGCACCAATAGGTTAGGCTTAGATCCCGACGTCTTGGATGCATCTGCTCACAGGGTCTGCAATTGAACAAACAAACCACACAATCCTAAATTCAAATGCTTACCTAATGGATTCTAGAAACGGCCCCTGAAATGCCGACTCCGGTGATAGCACAACCGATCGATCGTCAAAGCCCCCCTCAAGGAGAGACAGGAAATCAAAGGAAGAAGGGACTAGGGTTTCTGGCATTGAGAGCCCACCGTGGACCGAAGCGGGGCGTCGCCTCAACCGAGTGGAGAAGGAAGGTCGCGAGAGAAGATGGGTTGAGCTCGGCGGAGTTTTCCGTGAGGGGAATGCTTTAAGTCAGGGCTTTTTGCGGAAAAGCCCCTCGAACTCCAGCTATCCAAACCCTACCCTTGTATTTAGGATTTTAAGCATTTCAACCCCTCCTAGTATAGGCTTCTTTGTGTTTAGCTCTTCAAACTTAAGTTTAGGTTAATGTAATCCTCCAAATCACTTTCATGGTCTGTAAACTCTAATTCTTTTTCGGAAAAATTTTCGAAAAATTTTCTGGACCGAATCTGAAGTGTTGTATTTAACAGACAGTGTAGCTTTATTTAGTGGACACATCGTTTTTTGCATCCCAGATCAAATGTAAGCTTAGCACTAGAATATTGAGCTATCTGGAAAGTGGCTAAGGTTGACAATGATGTTGTTCTAAGCTTGTTCTTCCTCGGTTTGAATTTTTGGTGGCACTCATATTAAGTATTTTGATCAACCTATTATCCATAATACACAATAATATATGTTGACCATATACTATCTACCCACATAATATATGACAATCTAAACAAATATTGAACAATGTAGAACTGTTTATTCATATAACATCCGTATTTTTTAACACGTGCAATTCACAAGTATCTGTTAAAATTGACACCCCTCACTTAAAATTTAGTCTAAAATTATTTCACAAATTCAAGTGGTTAGGTTCACATGAACAATATATATATTTTATTTTAGGTGTTTACATATCTGGCTCGCACATATTGCCTAATCCTAAATATTAAATCCGATCTTAGATGGATGGTCTGCATTTGTTATCTGCAATGTAGTCCCTTGCTACATAAACATAGGAAACCCTATATGTTCTCTTGGAACTTGTTAGGACTAGATCGTGAACTCACTGTTGGCGTTAGAGTTATTGGATCATTGGATGTTGAATTGTCATGTCATTAAACTGGCGAGATGTTAGTTTTCATCCACTGAGGCCATCTATTTTTTTCTTCATTTATTATCAGATAAGTCTTTGTCTAATACCTTGAATATTCTTGTTCTTATTTGGTTTGGAATCCTGTTTCAGTTTTATCTTATCTTTTTAGAACCTTTTTCGACCACTGAATCTGTGAGAGATAGACTCAGAATTCAAATGTTTCTTTCTAAACCCTGCTGCAGCTTCATAAAGGAATCAAGAAGTCTGGCTTAATGGGATTTTGTGATCCATGCCCCGGGGAGCCTAAACAGTTATTAGTGGAATACACATACAAGGGAGACAAATACAAGGTATCAGTTTACATTCTTGTTTCCTTTTAGTCGTGATACACAATTTTGGCCTAACCCTGCTGTTCCAATTGGATAGGTACTGGTTGGTGACTACGACTTGCTGCAGATCCCACAATACAGACACAAAGTCTGAGACCTCTTTTTTTATTGGATAACCAAAAACATCAATCAATTTTGACTGTATGTGGCAGTCCAGCTGCTTTGGTTTTAGCTTTCTTTTCCTGCTCCTAGACTAATTCTTCAACAATTGAAACTGTGGAAACAATAAGGCCAAGTCACCCAACTGCTCAATGTATCTTGATAAAAACATGGCAAAGTTGACTAACATATTGGAGATCTTGCATCTCTGCATGATATCGAGATGGGCATTGGTTTAACAATTATATTTGCCACCATGAGATGGGCATTGGCTTGCCTAGCTGGTGGTTTTCGTGGATAAATTCAATGCTTTTGCAGTTGGACCAATTCGACCCTATACAACAGAAGGCGATCTTTTGGAAGAAGTGGAATCAAAAAGCCGCTGATATCAATGTCTTCTCAGCAGATTTTCACGGGCCTGGATTATCCATCCCTCTGTTTCGTTTTTTTTCTAGAGGTAGATGATTTTCTTTATAGTTCATCTCTTAGATAAATTTAAAGCACAGTTTATCAACACTTAGAAGTTAATTTTTAAGATATTTATCATATTTGAAATTTGAACTTTGATTCTCATATTGGACCTTTGAGTGCGGGGAGTCACTTTATCCTGATTTAGTCAAATTAACTTATGTCCTTGCATGGCCCAATTATTAGATAGCTACATGATGAGCATGGACCATTGATGGTCCTCTTCAACCTAAACACAGCTTTCACGTCTAGTACTGAATTTGAATATTACAATAAAAAAGAATAAGGAAAAGCTGGTAAATAAAGCATTGTTTTTGTTATCCATAAAAAAACAGAATGAAGAAAGTAGAATGATGAATAAAAAAAGGGAAAAAAAGAGAAAAAGGCAGTATGAAGAAAAAGATGAAGAAACTGGAAAAGAAGCGAAGAGGGGAACAGAGCATTAGACAAAGAGGAAGAGGAAGAAAAACTGAAAAAGAAAGGAAGAGGGGAGGGGAGGGGAGGGGAGCTGAGCTGGGGCAGTCCCATTCCTTTCACGTCCTTCTTTGAACCACAAACAGACAAAAACTTTGCTGTAAAAAAAGTGCCATGGTTAGCTGTTGGAGTTGAGATGGGATGGATTTCACCTCATTTCCCTTTAGACGGGAAAATGACATCCTCTGCAAGTCTGTATCACACCCACAAAAACAAAAAATATTCACAAAAAGAGTTTAAAATTATGAAAATTTCAAAATTAACTTTCAGATTTGCGTATTTATTTTTTATTTTATCCTCCCGTTAATGTTTCTGTTGTTGGATATTAAAATAACAGTACCATTATATTATTCTATTTAAAAAATCAACATCATTATAATATTAATTTTAAAAAATTAACACTATAATGATGTTAATTTTAAGATTTATACAGTATGGTTGATTTTTATTCTTTGAAATTTAGCATAATAATGATATTGTTCTTTGATTATAGTAATCAGAGAGAGTTAAAATGAGAAAATAAATATGTACTTTGAGAAATTTAATAGTTAAATATATCTTTCAAGAATTTCATAATTTTAAATGAGCTATTATAAATTAGCGCACAAGTTGTATGAACGATAAAATCATAAATAAGTTTTCATGATCGGGCACAGTTAGTTCATACGAAGATATTATTCCTAGTATGGTCTAAGATTGATGTTCAACGAATGCGGAATGTATGTTTCGTTGATTGTCTCAATCTTTTTTTATATGAATGAAACTCTCATGATTTTACTCTCTTATAAACAGTAAAAGGTTGTGACCAAGATGACGAATCACCCTAGCATAAAATAACAAACAGATCCTCGTACACCATTCAATCAACGTGCTTAATTGATTGTTTAGAAAAATGTTTGCCTTATTGTCTTCACGGGATGAATAGATGATTAATATATGAGTGTTATCTTCTTAAACTCTAAGAGTTAAAATTTGACAAAGTCAATGTCCATCCTCTCTATATGCTAGTCACAATATCCGGGCTAGTAAGTCCTATGATTTATTTTCTTCATGTTAATTTTGAGATGGATTGACGGAGATCTTGGAGCAAGTGAAATATCTTTCACTACCTTAATTGATTGTTTAGTGCTCCAATTAATTGATTGTTTAGTAAAAATATTAAGAGGATAAAAGTTCGACAGCAATTTACGAAAAAAGCATTTTTTTAAAAAAAATTTAAAGAAATACTCCAAATGTATATCTAAGTTAAATGCATATTTAGTGTAAACAAATGGAGAGAAAAGAAAGCAAGAACGCCACATTAGCTTTTGTAAATTATCGAATCAGGTAAGATAAACTTTCATATTACTCAAATCACATATACAACTTTGAAGATATCCAAATCTTGTACTCAATATCGATTTTGCCCCTCTGAATATTCACTTTTGCTCGCCTAATCGATGGTTGCAGTATAGTATTCGATTTGGTAAAGTTTTATGATCATAATGTAATCGATTGGTACAATATAGCAAACGATTATTTTTTTAAAAAAAATATCGATTCATATTAAGGCTACGTTTGGTAGGGGGTAATGTAATCCGGTCTGTAATGTAATCAAGTTTGTAATGTAATGTAATGTAATCTTGATTACATTATTATGTTTGGTAATGAGTTGTATGTAATCTTTGATAACCATTACAAGTTGGATTCTTTTGTTTGGTGAGGGACAATCCATCCTGTAATGTAATCAAGATTAACGACCGACGACCGTCGCCGGGCGGCCGGTGACCATTGACCGGCCGGCGAACGCCAGCGACCGCCGTCGGTCGGCGGCGGCGGCGGTGGTCGCCGGCGGCCGGCGGTGGTCGCCGGCGGCCGGCGGTGGTCGCCGACGGCCGGTGATCGCCGGCGGCCAGCCGGCGGCGGTGGTCGCCGGCGGCCGGCGACGGTGGTCGCCGGCGGTGGTCGCCGGCGGTCGACCGGCGGTGGTGGTCGCCGGCGGCCGGCCGACGGCGACCAACGACTGTCACTGCCCGACCGACGACTTTACAAGCTGTAATGTAATCCAGATTACGGAGGTTTTGGTTTGTAATCCAGATTACAAATCATCAACCTCTTTTGTAATCGAGATTACATTACATTACAATCTTAAAGTGATTCCAAACAAAGGAATCCAACTTGTAATGTAATCTGGATTACATTACAGGGTGGATTACACCCTACCAAACGCAGCCTAAAAGAATTATTACTCTTAATATAGTGTGTCAATTGATGTTCGAGGGCATGAATATAATTAAAAGAATTAGACGAACACATAAGACCTAGATCCGTATTATTCCGAGCACTCTAGGTCCATCAGTCAATTTTGGTCAAATTGATTGATGGATCTAGATAAGTTGGAATGATATGAAATCAGGTTCTATGTATTTATCTAATTTTCTAGATTATATCTATTGTTAGAAATATGAATTTAATAGGAGGTAATAAGAAAGGAGACTCCTTTGTGTATGGATTTCAGACTTTTAGCCCCACATTGATAGTTTCATGATACTATTGTTGGATGCAAATCTCACATGCATGTATCAAATGAATAAATACATAGGAAGATGTTCTTTCTCATGCATGAGTGTGCAGAGGGTGCAAATCCAGGGTCTAGATTTGTATTTAATTAAGTCGACTCGTGCGCCAATATGACTTGCACGCATCAAATACCGGACGGATTAGGGAAAATTTACCCAAGTGGAATACTGCTACCTGCTCAAGGCCAGTATGACTTGCGCGCATCAAATACCGGACGGGTTAGGGCAAAATTTACCCAAGTGGAACATTGCTACCTGCTCAAGTGAATAACTTGAGCAAAATAAGTAAAAAAGCTAAGGATGCGTTTGGTTGGGGATTATTATTGATAACCTTAGTTATCTATTCAAGGTTATTAATAAAAAAAAATCTTGTTTGATTTAGGTAATTGATGATTCCCAGAAATGAAGGATGTCTGCCACGTCACTAAAACATCAACAAGAGAGGGAATCTGATTACCTTGGAAGCCTAAAGTTTTTATTCATTTCGAGATTAACCACAAAATTTTTCAATATTATCCTCCTTGTTCTGCGCACAAAGGAGGGCCGACCGTCTAGGCTAAGAAGGAATGGAGGTGGGGAGGGCGGACGAAGGTGATGAAGGTAGCTTGCTGAGGAAGTGGCGTTGGCGCCTTGCGGAGGAGGTAGCGCCAGCGATCTCCTCTGAACAACGTCCTATGATGAAATCGTGGAGGACATGACGATGGGCAACGACAACCAAGACGAAGCCAGCAGTTTGAGGAGGAGGCGTGCTAGCGGCTTGTGGAGGAGGCGGGACTGACGGCTTGGGGAGGAGGCGCCAACCTGGGGAGGAGATGGCGGCGGAGGCGTTGTGCGACAGCGGGAGTCGGGATGAAGAAATGTTAGATTTTAATTAAAATCGTATTTTCATAAATAAATTGAACTCCCAAATCATTTAATAAAAACTAACGAAATTATCCCCTAAACATAAAATAGATTTAAATTTTGAAAATTTCTAAATAAATTTTATATATTTATATTTATTTATTGTAATCAACTTATTATTATTAATTTAATTAATAATATTACCACTATTATTGATTTGATTATTATCAGTTAGCTATGACTAAAATTGCTCGATGGAGATTCACAGTTTACCGTTGTATCCTGAGAAATAGACGGCCCACAACAACCTTGAAGTACACAGTCGGAGGTGGGAAGAATTTGTTTTAAGCACACTGCTTGAAAGTAGGCCTCGGTATCTTCCACTCGGGAGCACTCGGATTTGACGAGTTTGTAGGATTGTGTCGGGCCGGCTAGAGGGGAGTGAACAACCTTGAAAATTAAAAATTCATCTCTTGCTTTCGAACTTAGCAAAGATACAATATTAGTTGATCAATAATAACATATAAAAAAGACAAGTAAGAAGGGACTCCAAATTTGCTTGGTTTGCAATCTAAGTGGTTGTTAATCCAAAATGTTAAAGCTCTACAAAAAAATCTCCTTGATGTAGACGGAGAAGTCTCTTACAAGTAGTTGAGAGCACAGACAATTGAGCACATAATTAGAAAGAGAATACACTGATTGTTATTTAATTATGAGCTAAAGGGTTCTATTTATTGAGTCTGAAAAAGCTTATTCGTTGCTAACGTGACACATCCCAGGCGCTAGTGTTCAATGGGGGTGCCTGAGTTGGGTTAATTCTTATCCACATCACAACGGTCATGAAAATGACTTTTTTTGGATAAGCCAGATAGGTTGGGCACTCGTATCAGCTCTTGGGCGCCGGGGCTTCAAGCGCCCCAATAGACCCGGGCACGCTGGACCAATACGGGCGCCCCGGACCATCCTGTGTGCTTGGGACCAACCTGGGCACGACGCTCTGGATCAGTCCAGATGCCCCAGATTTGTTGGACGCCTTGGTTTTGGTAAACTTCTGGTTGACCAACTTTCTGTGCTTTTGGGTGATTTCTAATCGTCTAAAGTTGAGGCCACCCAAACCCAAACTTACGACCTTTTTATTGATAGTCTTCCTCCCCGGTTTCTCATCCCTCAACGTCGCCTGTGTCCTTCTTACTCCATCGATGTACTCTTTCGTAGTTTTTCATCCCTTGGATGCACCGAGCACGTTGACTCCTTTCTCGTGCATTTCTTCTCGCTCGTTGTATCTTTTACTCGACTTCTTATACTCCTAGGTTCTTACATATCTAGACATAAGACATCAAAACTTAATATGACTTAACTTAACTCGGTTGGTCACATCAAAACTATCTCATGATACTTACAATCTCTTTTTTTTTATTTGCATCAATCCAAGTTAAGTTAAAGAAATACAAATAAAAAATATATAAACAGAAAAAATATTTTTTACGATTAAGTAAAAAAATTATAATCAAACCTTCTTATGGAGTAGTCTTCCTACTCGATTTCTCATCCCTTAACATCGTCTGTGTCCTTCTTATTCCACTGGTATACTCTTTCATAGCTTTTCGACCCTCAGATGCACTGAGCTCGTCGACTCCCTTCTCGTGCACTCCTCGCTCGCCGCATCTATCACTCGACTTTTTGTACTCCTAGGTTCTTACACATTTAGACACAAGACATCAAAATTTAACATAACCTAACTTGACTCGGTTGACCACATCAAAACTATCTCAAGATATTTACAATCTCACATTTTTTTGATTTGCATCAATTCGAATTAAGTTAAGAAAATACAAACGAGAAATATATAAATAGAAAAAAATATTATTAGTTAAGTGAGAAAAAAAATCTTTAAGTTATAAGGGAAAAAATTGAAGTTTTGAAATCATTAAACAAGTTGTTTCTTTTGAAAAAGATAAAAAACCTTGCTTAAAGAAATCTCTTAAATATTTAAATTAAAAGACTCAGTTTTAAGATAAAAAATTTATGAAAATTATATTTTTATATGAAATTTCTGAGAAGTTTTGAGAATATGTCAAAATATTAGATATGATCCTATATAATTTTAGAAAATATTTTTTTTAAAATGAATTTTGACTTAAAAATCCTCGAAAAATCTAGTTTTTTAAAATCATCTTTGACGTGTTTTTAAAATTAAAAATTCAGTGTTTGTTCAAAATTCATACAAATTCATTAAACGGTTGAAAAAAATCTCAAAATGTTTTTGTCTATAGATATGAATGGTGTCTATCATAGAAAATTTAAAAATAAATTTACTCTAAAAATAAATTTTCGAAGAGAAATTTTTTTTAAAATGAAAAAAGAATAAATTAATTTCTAACATGCTTAAAACAATAGGCTAACAATTCAACACAGGAGTAGGAACCCAAAATAAATTTCTACTTGCTCGATTTATTAAAAATTTAAGTGGAATATAATTTCTAGAAGTTTTTATATTTTGCCCCTTATGATTCCTAATATACTAATTTAGTCTTCCATTAAAATTTTTATAATTTGAAATTTGAACATTGAGTATACAAAATTCTTTAATTTTTCTCAATGTTCTTTTAATCGAATATTTTTATTTTTCAAGTTATTATATAATTCTAATGGGCATACATTTGCAATTTCCTTTTAAGATCTAAAGTTTTGGTTCTTAATTTGTATAATGATTTGGGCATTAGTTTAATACCATTGTATAACTGATCAGATATAAAAAACATACCTCACTTACCAAGTTAGATCTGAAGTTTGATTTTCTATCTTCTGACGTAACTCTCCATTCATATATGCTATCTTCTAAGGTTGTTTTGACGTTTGACTCTTGGTGATTAGCCATCATCAAATTCCTTGATTTCGGATTCATCCGATGGCGATTTGTTCCATGTCGCCTTGAGGTTCCGATTCTTTGGCTATGATACACTCAGTGAAAAAACTCAATGAAACGCTCAGTGAATGACGTGACACTTTGTATGTACATGTTCGATTATCGCTCGGACACCATCAGCGGCCTTCGGCCGTTGTCCCGAATCATACTATACCCTGGGGAGTACGGTGAACCCGTCGGGTCGCTGTATACAAAGTGACACGTCATTCACTAAAGTTTTTCTTGAGATTTTTCACTGAACATATCGTTTTCCTTTTTTTAACTTTAAGTAGTTATTTTTCACGTGTCCTTCATCACAATTATAGCAAACTAATAAACTTATTGTTTTTTTGAACTCAATAGTTTGAAACTTAAATTTTTCTTTAAAATTAATTTTTTTTCAAAAATATCGTGTGAGTTCCTGACAAAAATATCACATGCTCGACTAGTTGATCTATTAAAAAAAAAAATTAGATAAGTTATTAATTTCATATATTTATATAAATATATATTTTATTATATTCGGTTGGACTTCCGATTAAACCAATTGAAAAAAAATCTAAAATTTGTACTGAAAAATGGATGCAACCAACTGTTTGTTGAAAGTGTGTGGGCCCGGACGATGATGAATTGAAAGCTCGGTGGGTACCACAAAACCATTTCAAATTTAAAACGATACCACCCACTATTATACCAAATGATCATTTGTTTGTTTGTTTTGTATTACTGCAAGTTCGCTCAGGCTGGATCCTCTATACCGGGATCTTCCTTTACCCGTGTATTAATTCATCGGCGATCGCCGACGAGTCGTCCGATCGATGATCGGACACCACCAATAATTTTCGGAGAACGGTGAACCCATCGGGGTATCGCCACAATTGTGATGTTATCGTATTCACCGTCGAATCCGACGAGACGTTTGATGCGACGATTTCGACGGGTTCACCGTTCTCCGAAGATATCATCTTATTCGGAATGACGATCAAAAATTATTGATGGTGTTCGATCGTCGATCGGACGACTCGTCGGCGATCGCCGACGAGTTAATATACGAGTACAAGAAGATTCCAGTACAGAGGATCCGGTCTAAAGTTCGCTACGTGACGACGCCTCGGAGCGTGGACGCCTCGGAGCGTGGGCGTGGCATCTCCGTACGAACGCGCCACTTTGCAGAGGGCCCCCATGCCACTCACCCTAAGTTTCCAGCTGTAAAACTTGCTTCCACATTTCTTTTCGGCAGCACTGTATTCCAAATGCGAGTTTAAAAAATAATAATAATAATAATAATAATAAAATAACAAAGAGATATATTTATTTTTAAAATGACTAATAATTATAAAAGCCTTTTCTATTTAAATTGTTTGGGTTGACGAAATTTCCGTTCATACGAAATTTCAAAAAAAATATATATTAAGTTTATTCTCCACGACCTTATCTTATAATGTAAAAGCTTCTTTTAGCGATTTTAATTTTGATTTGAACATGCGATCATAAGATTTCACGATGACAGCTTTTGATAAATGCGCCTTCTAGATATTCAATAGAGTTTGGGTATCTTCTTTGTTAACTCTTCAATACTCTTCAATGATTGATTATTAATGATTGATTGTTTACAGTTAAAATTAGGGCGATTAGTAAAAAACGATTAACGAAATTTTTTCAACCTCGAACGACCAATCCGGTCTCACAAAAATTTTCCACCGACCGCCAAGGTAAATCAAAAAGCGCTCGCAGTGGACGGTCTAGAAGCCTAACATCCCAGGGTTCGCACCCCATTTGAAAAAAAAAAATCCTACAAATACATCGTAACTGGGGATCAAACCATAGATGCCTGAGATATCGACTAGTCGTCCTACCGCTGCACTATAGCCCCGGAGACAATTAGGGCGATTAGTAAGATGTTGCTTAGAAAGTACATGAGAACTTCAGGATAAATCAGGAAGCACTCGCAATGGACGGTCTAGAAGCCCAACGTCCCAAGGTTCGCGTCTCATTTGAAAAGAAAAAAAATCTTACAAATACACTGTAATTGGGGATCGAACCATGGATGTCTGAGATAGCGACTAATCATCCTACCACTGCACCATAACCCCGAAGACAAAATTAGGGCGATTAGTAAGATGTTGCTTAGAAAGTACATGAGAACTTCATTGCTCATGATGACTAGGAGAACAAAGTTAGGTAAGTTGGCAAAAATATCGTCGTTACAAGCGAAACCCTCCAAAGATACATAGCTCGAGAATATAAGTAAAGTAGGGTGACCATGTACCTTTACCACTTCAGTTGGTTGTTGCCTAGGAGGTTTTGTTGTTTGACCAAGAGGATCCATCATGGTGATTGGAGAAGGAATAAAGCAAAGAGGGAGGAGAAGAAGACAATTGAAAGTGACGATAAATTACAAGAAGGGGTTGATAGAATCCAAATTTTAGAATTTACATCGTTAGCAAGCTCAACAAGATATGAAAATTACGTAAATGCAATGAAGCGGAATGAGTTAGTTTCTCGCCAGTCTTGCAAAAATCCATTATCCTCATCGTCATCGCTGAGTGGAATAGCCGTCGTATTGTTTGAGTAAATGTGCTAGCAAGACATACTTGAAACTGTAAAACTTCGAGAACAAAGTATTTTCCATGTAAGGAAACTATAGCAAAGCACTTTATAAGTAAATAACAGAACAACTTGTCAGCAATGTTAACAACAACAAATGCAAGTCCAAACTTGTGAGAATTCCAATTCCGAGTTGCAATTGAATATCTAGTGAATAACAAGATGGTAAAGAGTAAATACCAATCATTTGCCATATCAAACTTAAAACCATTGTTTTGGATAGCACCGCTTACCTGATCCTTTGTCCCTAAGCCAACGGATTAGACAAAGCTACAAATTTCCTGTGTCACACTGTCTCCTACTGCTCTTTCAGAAACTGATATAAGGAATTTCCCCAGAGAAGTGTCCAAGATTCAGCCTCAGGATAAGTTCAGCCCATGAACACCACAGCAAAACACTTAAGATGATTAGAATTCGAATCCCAATAGAGATAAATATTCATTCTAAAAAGCAGTCCATCTTCAAAATAATTGGAAAGACTAAACAACTGGAAAACTGAACAAACCTCATTTGAGTTGGGACACTTGTGAGCCACCTTGAGATTCTGCAATTTCCAAGGACACAACTGGGGATGATAATATTCAAAGTTTGAAATCCTCCTCCATTTTTTTTTTTTTTTTGCTCTTCTTTTTACAGTGTTGAGGGTTACCTGATGGTAAAAGTTGGCAGCAACAGCAGCAGTAGGGTTGGGAAAGCATTTCTGAACTGAGCACATTGTTTAGCAGGTTCCACAAGGAGAAGAAGGGCCATGGAAGTAAATTCTCTATCGTCGAGATCAAATGTATGTAGAGCCCTGTTCCATTGTCCTCCAATCCATGATGCCCTTCTGCCATTAAGAGAGGTGGTGGCATAACTTGGACACCAAGGATTACTTTCTCACTTCTGAAGACAGGAACACTCTTCCTCCCTTCCTCATTTAAAACTCCATAAAACTTATCCTGCTACACTCTCTTCCATATTCATTTCGAATTCGACTCCTATAAGTTGAGGTGTTGGAAGCTTCCTGCTTTGCCCCACTCACAACTTCTCCTTGTTCCTCCACCATCAAAATGCAAGCTTTCATGGCTCCCCTGTTTCTGCTGCTCCTGTTGCGTGACCAGCTCTTGGTTATTGATGGTGCTCGGCCTGATTCCGTCGTCTTCCCCCTCTCCCACTCTCTCTCCCGTTCCCAAAATTCCAACTTTAGCACCCTCCAGCACATCAAGTCGTCGGCGCTCCACTCGGCGGCGCGCCACCGTAGCAGCCGGCACGCTCCGGAGCGCCGCCGGCAGCAGATCTCCCTCCCGCTGTCCCCCGGGAGCGACTACACGCTCAGTGTCTCCGTCGGCGCGCCGTCCGCGCCCACCATCGTCTCGCTGTATATGGACACCGGCAGCGACCTTGTCTGGTTCCCCTGCTCCCCGTTCGAGTGCATGCTGTGCGAGGGCAAGCCGTCGTACCCGCCCCTCCACCCACCACTGCCCCCGCCTCCGGCGTCCCGCCAGATCACCTGCGGCTCCGCCGCCTGCTCCGCCGTCCACGCGGGGCTCCCCGCCTCTGATCTCTGCGCCATCGCCGCGTGTACCCTAGACGACATCGAGACCGACTCCTGCGCCGCCCCGTGCCCGCGGTTCTACTACGCCTACGGCGATGGGAGCCTCGTCGCCCGCCTCCGCCGCGGCCCGCTCTCCCTCCACGGCTCCGCTGCCCCTTCCTCCGCGGCACTCCGCCTGCAAAACTTTACCTTTGCGTGTGCGCACTCCGCGCTGGCGGAGCCCGTCGGCGTCGCGGGGTTCGGCCGAGGCCCGCTCTCGTTGCCCGCCCAGCTCGCGGCTCTCTCGCCCTCCCTCGCCGCCCGCTTCTCCTACTGCCTCGTCTCCCATTCCTTCAAGCCAGATCGCCTCCTCCGGCCCAGCCCGCTCATCCTGGGCCGAACCGAGCCGAAACCATCGGAACCGGACCAAGATCCGCCCTTCGTCTACACCCCGCTCCTTCACAACCCTAAACACCCCTACTTCTACTCCGTCGGCCTCGAGTCGTTGTCGATCGGGGCTAGCCGGATTCGGGCGCCGCCCGAACTAAGGGATGTCGACCGGAGAGGGAACGGCGGGATGGTGGTCGATTCTGGCACCACCTTCACGATGCTTCCGGCGGAGACCTACACGAGCTTGACGAACGAATTCAACCGTCAGATGAGCCGGGCAGGGTTCGAGCGAGCCGCAGAGGCCGAGGAGCGCACCGGGCTGCGGCCGTGCTACTTCTTCGAGGACCGGGAGGCGGATCGGCAGAGCGTGCCTGGCCTGGCGCTCCACTTCGCGGGGAACGCCAGCGTGGCGCTGCCGCGGCGGAACTACTTCATGGGGTTCGAGAGCGGCGGGCGGTGGGTGGGGTGCCTGATGGTGATGAGTGGCGGGGAGGCCGCCGGCCAGGAGGAATACGGGGGGCCGGCCGGGACGCTGGGCAACTTCCAGCAGCAAGGTTTCGAGGTGGTGTACGACCTGGAGGGGAAGCGGGTGGGGTTCGCACGGCGGCGATGCGCGGCGCTATGGGAGGAGATGTCGCCTGCTTGAGAGGGCGCCTTCAGTTTCGCCTCCGCACGTGTGGGATTCGACTTGGGGAACAGTTTGCCGCGGGGGTTGGGGTGGTGCGATATGGCGCACGTGCGGGGCATGGAAGAGCACGCCCTTTTGTTCCTCCAAAATGTGGTCTTGAAAGTTCGTCTTCCGTAAATTCATGTAAATAATAATAAAAAAAAGGGGTGTTTGATGCTCAACTTCCGACAGTCTCTATTGGCCAGCTCATCTCCCCTAGATCATAATATTGATCCCGAAATATTATCAAACTTTGGGAGCTTGTGCTATATAATACGGAAAAAAAATAATTTATTTATTTATTTATTTGAATGGTCAGAGTGATATTTTGAATTAGATTATGGGAAAATTGATGAAAACTCTTCAAATTTATCTTTGTATGCGGTCTTCATTTGATAAAATCTTTACATGTATTCTTTGATAAAATTGACAAGATAATTTTGTGTGTAATTTTGTTTATAAGTATAAAATAGTAAAAATTCAGTATACGTCGTAAAGATTTGAATATAAATTTTTTAAGATTGAATACTAATTTAAGAAATTTGAATATTATTTAAAAAAAATTGAGTATATATTGTTTCAGTGTATAGTAAAATTTTAAGTATACATTATAAAAATTTAAGTATGAATTTATTTAAATTTAGTATTATTTGAAGAAATTTATGTGAGGTTGTATCGGGGTCACCGTATCAAGATCTTCATAGGAGGGGTGATCGAAACTTTATACTTAATTTTTTAAATTAGTACTTAATTTTAAATAATTTATACTCAAATTTTTATAATGTATATTGAATTTTTACTCTTTTATATTGATAAAAAAATAACACATAAAATTATTTTGTGAATTCTATCATGAAGTAAATATAAAAATTTTATCAATTCAATTTGAAAAGTTTTCTCCTAACTCTTAGATTATTCTGAATATAACAAAGCCGATGAGCATTTGTGTCGGGGGCAATTGACAGGGACTTGCGCCCAGTCTTCTTAAATGATTGACATTCTCAACCAGGCGAAGTCAGTCAAGTTAATACTACACGTCTCTTTTTTTTTCTATTCTTTACACAATTTTTTAAAAATAATAATTAATCAAAGACATTTTTAATTTTTAATTTTTTTTTCAAAAACAAAGTTATTTATTATTTTATTTCCCCCGTGATATTGTATTAAAGAGCATGTTAATTTTTAAAAATAAATACCATTTTAATACTGTATAAATTCTAAATTAATATCAATATTGTATTATTTTTTAAAAATCAATATCACATGATATGATTGTCTGAATACATCATCATAATAATTAATTAAAAAAGGTAAAATAAAAAATACATACGTCCTTGATAAATTTGAAAGTTAATGTATCTTTTAAAATTTTGCAACTTTAGCTGCGCTTTTAAACATTTCAAAAATTAAAAAAAAAAACTTCTAAGCATTGTGCCCAAAAAGTCAAGTAAAATGTAACCTGTAAAACCGTCTAAGCATTTATCCAATAAGGTTCCTCAATCTGGGAAGAACCGCCAGCATCTTCCTCCATTTCTAAACTCAAAGCTTCATCACATCTCGACAATCTTGGACTCATCTATGGATGCAGAATTATACAATTATGAAACCTGATATAATTTTATAAAATCATACGAAAATCTCAAACATTCTACATTTTCAACTCCACAGCTATTTAAAAAAGATAAAGGAAGAAATCGAATAAATCACTACGTGAGAAAATATCCTTTTCCAATTTCATAGAAAATCAATCTGCTCATTTTTATAAAGTTATTATGTGACGACGAACTCAATTATACTTTAAAAGAAATCTGATATAAAAAATAATAATAAATCAAAAAATATGAAACTTGAGACGATTCATTCGGCCATAAAATTTTTCCATGGATCGCCCTGCCGTATGCCCCCTTATATTAAAAAAAATAATAAATCAGACAACAGACAAATTGAACCTGAAATAATCAATCCGGTCGTACGAAAATTTTCTACCGATCACTAGGATAAATCGGAAAACGCGCACGATGAACAGTCTAAAAGTCTAGCGTCCCAAAATTTACATCCCATTTAGAAGAATAATTTTTATAAAATATATCATAGTTGGAGATTGAACCGTGTATATCTAAATTAATGATTAATTATCCTATCATTATATTATAATTCCAGAAGTAAAATATAATGAATAAATTTTGTACAGTGATTAATTTCACCATCGAAACGGTATAAAATGGATGGATGGATGGTCACAACTTAGAATGACGACACTTATTATGAAATATGGAAAGCACAATCAACTGTCACTTTCGTTTCCCCGAGCAGGGGTGGCATGAATGCGAAATTTAATAAATTGTACACACGCATCGCTGCAGATGTCCAGCTGTTGCTGAGTATGCTTCTAAGCACTGAGCTGGCATAGAACGCACTCCCAGAATGATTTGTTTTCTTCGCACTTCTCGAAGCATTATTTATTCATTCATGGGTCTATTCCTATGATACATTTTTTCCAAACTGGCAAAGGTACTGACTGTCGAAGTAATTACCATGAAGATAAAAACAGGTGCTGTCATAAAAACAAGCTTAACATGCTCCGGTAATCATATTAAGTTTAATTGCATATTAAGTTGGTTGATTTCATCTCCAGGTTTCATCATAAATGAAGCTTACACAGTATTAACGGTGTCAGCCAAGGAGCGAAGTATGCATCCTAACCCTGCTTTCTCTGTCAACTTTTCGTGGATCTTTAGGCACTGGTCGCACGTAGGTCTGTCTCCAGTAGCTAATCCTCTATATAAGTACCTGCAATCCATCCATGTCAACGAACAGCAAAAAGATTGGCATGAGTGTGTGATTAGAAGCTGATAAACTTTTACTATGAGCTATCAAATATGATTATTATTATTTTTTTTTTTTTTTTAAGGAAAAGCATGATGTTCTAACAACTGTAGAGATTAGCACAGTGCAAAAGTATCCAATTTTTTTTCAAAAAAAGAAACAGAAATTACACCAAGTTCAAGTGATATCCTCACTTGCATGCATCTACTAGCGAAAGAGATGAATTTACAATTGAACCTCAACATATGAGGGCTAAATTTATCGGAACTCAACTCCACAAAGACAAATATCAAAAACATGTTGGCATGCAGGCCTCAGTTTTCTCATCTTGGCGCCTATGGACACCTCTTAGTGGGTCTCCAATATAATGATTTTTGAGAATCTTTCACTAATGTTCACACAATAACAATTATTCTTTTTTTCCAAAACATAAAGGCCAAGTGGAGCCAAACCTATTCCTCATGAGAAAGAGAGTCAATCTGTGGCGAAAGGAGAGCAAAGGGCTTCATTCTCCAATGATTGACAGGAAGTTTTTCTCAGTGGCAAAGCGCAACTCTGAGGACTTGTTTAGCAATTGCACTGGAATTCTAACATTTTTCATTTGAGTCCATGATTTCTTTGTTATCAATCTAATTCCTTGAGTATTTCTTGTATTGTTCTTCATATAGGATCCCTATTTATTTTTATCCCTAGTTTGTGTTTCTGAATTGTAGGAAGAATTAAAAATGACGATAAAAAGGGAACTTAGGATTCGAACAAAGGAATACGGCATCAATGTTCTCGGTTGGCAGCAGGTGCAGTAATGATATCAACAATTGTATCAACCAAGTGGTCACCTGACAGAAGCAAAGGCAAGACAAGAGGGAGGAAAACAGGAGAAAATGAAAGTGGAACAGGAGGAATTTATGGCTTGAGTGGAAGACAGGGATTTTTTTTAGAGGCTAGACAGTAGCAGTATAGAGGGGATTGGACCCAAAAAAGAGGGAGAAGAAAATTAATAGCCACTTTATCAGGGACAAAGTATAATCAATGAAGATAATTAATTTATTTTTACATCAAATTATAGTAGATTATCTGACCAAATTTTTGTGAATTTCAAGAAGTAAATATACTTGCAAAAGCTGGGCTTTTATAATATTTTTGCACCAGATTAGCAGGAATTGTTATAGAAGTATGTGTAAATAATTAGGGACCTATTCTAAATATCGAAAAACACAAGTATGCATAAGTTGATAAAAACATAATATAAATACAAGGGAGACTATTTAATATACAGTATGGAATTATTAGTAGTTATATAGTATCTTATTTGAATTTAGATTGATCTAGGAGTATAGGAAAAGCTATTTAATACTTTTAAAATAATTGGTTCCTTCTGTATTAATCCCGGGATGATTTTGATCTGGTCAAGCGTGTAGGAGCTTAAGTCCTGTTGGTATTTGATCCTTGTATCTAAGTGTACAGGTGCTTAGGAGCATAGGAAGTTGAGCGGAAGATACGGCAGACGAGAAGGATGGTACGAGAAGAGAGCTGACGGGCTAGGCACATCCGAGGAACACGAAGGCTGCGGAAGAGTACACCAATGGAGCGAGAAGCAGGGAAAGAAGTCTACTCGAGGAGAAGGTCGGAGACGGATTTAGGTGAGCTCAACTTTTGATGGTTGGAGATCACCAAGGAGGCTAGAAGAAGGCAGATCAACTGGAGTTGACCAGTTAGCTCCCAGGCGCCTGAATGACACCCGAGTGGATTTAAGTGCCCGGGCAATCAGGCGTCCGCATGGATACAGGTGCCCGACAATACAGGTGCCCACCTTCATACGAGCGCCCGAGACTTGATGCTTATTAACAAAACGAGTCATTTTCTGGCCGTTGCGACGCGGATAGGCATTAGCCGTACTCAGGCGCCCATGTGCACTCGAGCGCCCGTGATGTGCCACATCAACACATCGATAAGTTTTCCCAGGGGCTATAAATAGGCCCCTGAACTCAAAGCATTTCATCAATTTAAGCTGCAACAAACAAATTTCTTGTTAGTTTTCTCTTGTTCTCTGAGTGTCTAATTTCTGTAAGAGGCTTCTCCAACCACAAGGAGATAATCTGGAGAGTGAGTTTTCATTTGCCTTGAATTAGCAACCATCCAGGTTGCAAACCAAGTACATTCTGTGCCTCTTTGCTTTTAAGTTAATCTGATTTATGACTCTTGTTTTGTGCTAACTAACTATATTTGTTTAGTAAAAACAAAGATTAAGCTTCATTTTTAGAGGCAATTCACTCCCCCCTCTTGCTGGCTGACTGATCCCTATAATTGGTATCAGAGCAAGGACGCTTTAGAAGGACTAACCGCCAACTGAAACAACACATATGACCGGATCAAGCATCTACCCGCCTAAGTTCGAGGGGGAGTTTGTACTTTGGAAGTGCAAATGGAGATATACTTTAAAACTGATTTTGATATATTATTAACGATAAAATATGGTTTTGAAGTACCAAAAGATCACGATGGAAACAAAAAGGAAGAGCATCTTGTAGGATCATTGGCAGGTCGGCAAGAGGGGTGAAGTGCCCTTCAAGTTAGAATTCTAGATATTTTGCTTCTTTTACAAAGATAGACATTGGTTGCAGTAGTTAATTAAAAACATAAAACAAAATAAAAGAGACTAGTAAGAGACACAGAGGGTTTATTTAGTTGCAACCAAGGTGGTTACTAATCCAAGGCAGTTGAAAGCTCTACTATCAAAATCTCCTTCGTTTGTAAGTGGAGTAGCCTCTTACAAACTTTGAACAACACACGAAATAGCTAGGAACATGTAATACAAGAATTGTTATTGAAACCTAGCTTCTGGGAACTATTTATAGCCCAAATACTCAAGTTACCATTATATTGACGTGGACCTGAGACGTCGTGGACTTGAGGCGCCTCAGTTGTGATCTGGGGCGCCTTAGATGGATAAATTTTTAACCACGAAGCCAACGGTAAACTGTCGATAAAACTTGGCTCGATGCGCCTTAGTTCTGACCTGAGGCGCCTCAGTTCAGATCTGAGGCGCCTCGGGCTCAACTGAGGCGCCTCGGGCTCAACTGAGGCACCTTGGCTCTGTATTTGCGCAGAGCTGCTGCTTTGCAGTTGAAGCGCCTCACTTAGCAACTGAGGTACCTCACTTAGCAACTGAGGCGCCTGTTGCTAGTCAAAGTCAACATCCGCATTAACTCTGACTTTTTCGTCCTTCCGCTTGAGTGATTTCCAGCCAACCAGAGTTAGACTCACATGAACCCGACTCTAGCCTTTCGCCTCGAACAAGCTTCCTCCCCGGCTTCTCGTCCCTCAGACGCCGCACACGCTCTCCTCGCTCAATCGGTGTACTCTTCCATAGTCTTCGCGTCCCTCGGATGCACCGAGTCCGTCGGCTCCCTTCCCTATGTCATCCTTCTCGTCTGCTGTGTCTTTCATTCGACTTCCTGTGCTTCTAAGCTCCTGCACAATTAGACACAGAGCTCAAAATAAACCAGGACCCAATTTGACTTGGTTGATTGCATCAAAACCAACCTGGGATACTTACAATCTCCCCATTTTTGATATGCATCAACCTAAGTTAAGTTTAGGGTAATCAAACAAGAAAATAACATTTGTTTATTTAAAACAATAAAACAAATATTGTAAGTTAGCACAATAGAAAATGCAATTAAATTCAAAATATGACCAAATTGACCTCCCCTTAACTTATACTTCATTATTCTCCTCCTTTGATCATATCAAAAAATATGGGGCAAAGCAAATAATAAAAAAAAATTTTAAGAATCAAATTAAGCATTTAAAATCAGATAATCTTTAAAAAACATTTATAAAATAAAATTAATTTAAAATTGATTTAGGAATCCAATACAAGTTTCTACCTACAAGTGGTATCAAAGCTAGGTTCACTTTTGAAAGACTAACCACCTGATAAAGCATCAAGACAATGGTCGGATCCAGCATTCAACTACCCAAATTCAAAGGAGATTTCGCCATATGGAAAAAGAAGATAGAGGTATTTTTTAGGACCGATTTTGAGATATTACTAATAATAAAATATAGTTTTGAAGTGCCCGTAGGCGAGGACGACAAGGTAAAAGAAGCGCATCTCTGGAGTAAGAAGCAACAGTCAGATTCTGTAACCAATGCCAAAGCAGAGTTCCACTTGCTGTCGGTTCTACCTCCTTAAGAAGTCAACCGGATTGGAAGCTACGACTCCGCAAAAGTGCTCTAGGAGAAGTTCCTAGAACTTCATGAGGGCACATCAGAAACCAAGTCAGCAAAGAAAGATCTTCTCTAAAACCAACTGACTAATCTCCGAATGAAGGAAGGAGAGACGGTGGCTGAGTTTCAAGCGAAAATCAAAGAATTGATCTTTGGACTCACCCAACTCGGTGAATTGGCATCAAATCGCGATTCAATCCTGTATGCCCTAAATGTCTTCCTAAGAATCTAGGAGTGGAGTTCAATAGTAGATGCCTACTATATCTCAATGGACTTGGAGGTAAGTACACTTGAGAAGATATTTTTCATTTTTGAATTACACGAATCTCGATGTACAGCAACAAGAAAGGAAAAGATGGACAACATTGCCGAGAAGAACTGATCCAGATTCGGAGTCTTCAATCGATGAAGAGGAAACACCGTATATGGTAAGAAAACTTGGTAAATACTTTAAATCTAACAAATTTGTTAAGTCGCAGGACAAGAAATGGCCACCAAGAAAAAGACAAGTTAGGTGCTACCACTGTGACAAAGAAGGTCACATTAAAGAGCAATGCCCCAAATTGAAGAATAAAAAGAAAGAAAAAGGAAACAAGTCAAAGCACAAGAATTTAAAAGCAACGTGGGACGACACATCTTCAAAAGAATCTAAGATCGAGATCTACGCCGGACTTGCACTTATGGCAAGTTATCAAGAAGAGGATGACGGAGCATCCATCTCCAACATGAGCATCGATGAATGGGGAGACTTAACAGATGAAAGTAGCAGTGCAAGGGGGTGTCCAGTTTCAGACACAACGATATGGTAAGTGAGATATGTAAACTTCCTCCCGATAAACTGTATTCTGGTATTAGATCCATGCTTAAATCCTTGTGTAAGTTAAGGACTAAGAATATAGAATTAAAGAAAGAATTAGCTCATTCATTCCCTTTAGATATATATGATTCTTTAAAGCATGAAAATGAACCGAGCCCATCGGCTCCCTTCCCCGTGCCAAGCGGATTTCGTGGCCAACGGCAAAGCAGAGTTCCATCTATTGAGTATGTTGCACATCAAGAAGTCAACCGAATCAGCAGTTACGATTTGGCGAAGGAACTTTGGGAAAAGTTCCTAGAGCTCCACGAAGATACCTCTGAAGCTAAAATAGCAAAACGAAATATGCTCCGGAATCAACTTAGCAACCTCTGAATGGAAGAAAGAGAATCAGTGACCCAACTGCATGCCAAACTCAAGGAGCTAATCACAAGACTCACGAATCTCGAAGAAATGGTAACAAATCGCGACTCACAAAGATACGCACTCAACGCCTTCCCAAGAATCTCAGACTGGTCTTCTATCATTACTCATACTATATATCTAAGGACCTTGAGGTAAGTACCTTAGAAAGTTTGTTTTCTACTTTCGAATTACAAGAAACTCGGTGTGCATGAATGAGAAAAGAAATCGGAAGTCAGAACCTAGCGCTGAAGGCCCAAAAGGATGGATCAGATTCAGACACATCACTCGACGAGGATGGAAAAGCGTATATGTCGCAGACATCAAAACTACTAAGAAGCAAAAGGAAGGACCACTGCTACAACTATCAAGAGGAAGAATATATCAAGAATAACTGTCCAAGACTGAAGAAGAAAGACAAAGAAAAGCAGCCAAGTCGAAGCAAGCGAAAGAACTTAAAGGTGACGTGGAGCGAATCGTCATCCTCGAAATCCAACATAGAAAAATATGTCGGTCTTGCATTAATGGTGAACTACCAAGAAGGAGATAACGAAAACTCATACAATATAAGCATCGAGAGCATCAACGAAGGGGGAGCATCCGACTGCGAATCCAACATGGTGAGGTACGTAGCCTCCCTTCCGATCAATTATATGATACAATACATATGCTAAGTAGATCATTATGTAAGTTACGAAATAACTACATTAAATTAAAGATGGAAACTAGAGAACTAAAATTGAATTTATCCCATGGATGCCCACTAGAAATGTATGCCAGAGTTCAAAGTGAAAATTTAAATTTGAAACAACAAATTGATTTATTGAAAAAGAATTCAACATGCCTAAATTCTTATACTTGTGGAAATGTTAGAAATTTTCATGGTTTAAATTCGTACTTTAGAAATCATAGGGGCAAATTACGAGAATTTCAAAAAGTTATATTCCACCCAAATTTTTGGTAAATCCAATAGGTAGAAATTTGATTTGGATCCCCAAGTCGGTATTAAATTGTTAGATTTTTTTTCTAATAATTAATGCTCGTGAATTTTTTGTCTAATATTTTTGGAAATTATTTTTTGAATATTTAATTTTTGCACAAAATTCATTTTTTAAATTTTTTTCTGTGATAGACCTCATTCTTATATACTTATGGAAATTTTTTTGAAATTTTTCAGCCGTCAGTTAAATTTTTGTGAATTTTTGATCAAAAATCAATTTTTAAATTTTGAAAAATATTTATAAAATTATTTTTGAATATCCAATTTTTCAGGATCTATAAACTATATTTTGAACGTCGAGAAAAGTTTTTTAATATTTTTGGTTGAAATCTTACTTTTTTCAAAAATATCTAAGTTTAATAATGAAAAATATTTTACTATACTTAGAATGATTGTTTTTCTGTGAAAATTTTTACAAAGTCAAACCAATCATTTTTATACTTTGTAGAAAATTTTGAGAATTTTTATCAGTAGATGAATTTTTTATAAATTTTTTCTCAAACATCGTATTTTTAATTTTAAAAATACCTCGACATCAATTTTTGAAAAAACGAATTTTTTGGAGACTAACAATTAGGTTTGACATTCTAAAAAAATTTTAGAAAAATTTGAGTAACTAGATAATTTTTTATGATTTTTTTCGTCGAAAATGTATTTTCTTTTTTTCCTTAATTTTTTTAAATATCAATCGTCTTTCGATGTTTAATTTGTTTTTCAAACTTAGAAAAAATTATACAAACTGTTGAATTTTATTCTAAATTTTTCCCTTAACTAGTTTTTTGATGTGATCAAATGAGGAGAAATTAGAACTGAAGTTAAGGGGAATGTTTCAAATTGCAATATGTTAGTACCTGTTTCTTTTGTCTATGTTTATGTTTAACCCCAATTTAACTCGGATTGATACACATCAAAAAGAGAGAGATTGTAAGTACCCCAGGATGGTTTTGATATGGTCCACCGAGTCAAGATATGTCTTGTTGGTATTTGATACCTGTGTCTAAGTGTGCAGGAGCTTAGGAGCACAGGAAGTCGAGAGAAAAATATGGCAGACGAGAAGGATGGAACGGGAAGGAAGCTAACGGGCTTGGTGCATCCGAGGGACGCGAAGGCTACGGAAGAGGATGGGAAGAAAAGAAGGAAGTCTACTCGAAGATAAGGCCGGAGACGGGTTCGGATAAGCCCAATTCTGGATGACTGGAGATCACCTAGCTATGTAGCACGGATACTCCTAAAAATGAATTTTCTGAAGTATCGGACACGGATACGACACGGATACGGATACGATACGCAAATACGCGTATAGGATACGGCCAAAACCGTGTCGTTGACTTTTTTGAAGTTTGACCAGGAGGATACGTTTTGGACACAGCAAGGACACGGCAAGGATACGGTAAATTTATAAATATTTAAAATATTTAGGGGTTAATTGAAAATTTTTTAAAGTTTTAAAGTGTAATTAGAAAACGGATTAATAAAAAACAAATAAAAACTACTGAGATCGCGTATAACCTAATCCCGATCAGGCGCCGTCGCCCCTTTTCCTCGATCACGCGCCGTCGCCTGCTCGATCGCACGCCGTCGTCGCCGTCGCCGTCGCCAGCGATGGTCTGCTATCGCCCCGTCGCCGTCCCTCTCTATCGCACGCAGTCCCTCTCTATCGCACGTCGTCACAGTCGTCGTCGCCAGGTAAACCCTAATCTCTCGATCTCATTTCTTTGGCCGTCACCGTTTGGTTTTGATCAGAATCTTTCTGCCAGCAGCCACTCATTGTTTCTTCAACATGTTCTTCAACCGATGCTTTCAAATTCCAATGAGATGCTTCATTTTTTTTTTTTTGCTTCATGATCAAGCTTATACGGTTTGAAAAGTTTATACGGTTTGAAGCTTGCTTCATGATCAAGCTTCATTTTTTTGTTAGTTTATACGGTTCTTTGCTTCATTATCAAGCTTCATTAACTGTTAAGGTTAATGAGGATATCATTATCTGGTTATACGGTTCTTTGTTAGTTTATACGGTTCTTTGCTTCATTAACTGTTAAGGTTAATGAGGATATCATTATCAAGCTTTTCCAGGAGATTTGCTTCATTATCAAGCTTCATGATTTGTTACTGTTATGTTTTCTAATTTTCTTCTTATTGTTATACTTTGTTTTTTAGCTATTTTGCAATGGAAAATTTTCAAATCGCGAGTATACAAGAGGATGTAGATGATTATTCACCTTTGTGTACAAGAGGAAAATTTTCAATACTATATATGATTGTCGTATCCTAACCGTATCGTATCTTATATTTTCAAAATTTACCGTATCGCCGTATCCGTATCGTATTTGATACGATACCCGTATCCGTATCCGTGCAACATAGTCACCTAGAGGATGGAAGAAGATTGGTCAACTAGAGTTGACCAGTTAGCTCCCAGGCACCCGAGTGGATTTAGGTGCCCGGGCAATCTGGCACCCGCATGGATACGGGCGTCCGACAATACAGGCGCCTAAGTTCATACGGGAGTCCAAGAGTTGATGCTTATCGACAAAACGAGTCATTTTCTGGTCGTTGCGACGCGGATAGGTATTGATCACACTCAGGCGCCCGTGTGCACTCGGGCACCCGTGATGTATCACGTCATCACGTCGATAAGTTTTCCCAGGGGCTATAAATAGGACCCTGAACTCAAAGCATTTCATCAATTCAAGCTGTAACGAATTTCTTGTTAATTTTCTCTTGTTCTCTGAGTGTCTAACTTTTGTAAGAGGCTTCTCCGCCCACAAGGAGGTAATCTGGAGAGTGAGCATTCATTTGTCTTGGATTAACAACCACTCAGGTTGCAAACCAAGTACATTCTGTGCCTTTTTTCTTTTAAGTTAATCTGATTTATGACTCTTGTTTTTGCTAACGAACTATCTTTGTTTAGTAAAAATAAAAAATCAAGTTTCATTTTTCAGGAGCAATTCAGCCCTCCTCTTACCGGCCGACCGATCCCTACACCTGCTATCTTGAAAAAAAAACATCTTGTAGATTCTATTCAGCCTTTGTGAAGTTTCATCACATTCACAATCAGAGCAATCATTTTAATGGGATGTTAACCTCCACTAAAAGTGATAATGCCAAATTATTGCCAAAATCACCTTCATGGATAGCCCATTGTAATTGCACAACTACAATTACGTCAATCACCTTCACGTATCCACCTCTGCTAAAGGTTTGCATTTGCCCCTTTGTTCGCTTGTTCTACATTGCACATGCAGTTAATCGGTATTACCCAACCAATGAATCGAAGGATTGATCACTAAATTTTAATTGATCTTGCCAAAGACTAGACCTAGCATTCCATCTGTTTGATTCCAACTGATTTTATAGAATCCATTCAAAGTAGTTGGCTCATCTTCAGTTATCTCTTTATAAATCTCAAACGTTATTGCTTGACTTCTCAAGGAAGATTAGAAAGCCAATCCAGGTTGGGATCGAGTGCGATTGTAAACAATAGCTGGATGTTATGTTAAACCTGTTAAAATTATAGAACTAACCTATTAACTTTATTATGTCCAACAACTGGTTTAATAATGTTTAACTTAGTAATAGTTCACTTATTTGTGCCTACCAATTCCCTTAATTAGACCACAACTCTTTGTAAGGGACAAATAAAGTGCGTCATAATCTCCCCGATTAAGGGTTGACATCTCTATCAAGGAATAAAATCAAATTCATAGCCTAAAATGATCTTTCATTTGCACAATGAATTAATGATTACACATTGACAGTCCTTAATGAAGATTTAGGTTCCTTCTAATCGAATTATCAAAACCCTCCCAAATTGCTCAAGCTCAAGCTAGTTTTAACTCACTCTTCTCCTTATTATGTTTCTTTGAGTTATCATCATCTTTCTTCTTCCTATTATTCTTGTCTTTCCTTTTTGTCGTCTGTTTCTCTTCCAAAGATTGCAAGTGATGTCTTTGCCCATCCAGAATGGAAACATACTATGCTCGACGAAATGTGTCTTACAAAACAGTGGGATTTGGGACCTCGTTCCTCTACCACCAGAAATCAGTTGTTGGTTGTCGATGGGTATATACGGTGAAAGTTGGTCCAAACGGAAAAATTGACCGGCTTAAAGCTCGCCTCGTCGCTAAGGGCTATACTCAGATCTTCGAAATGGATATGGGGACACTTTTTCTCCTATTGTCAAAATGTCCTTTGTGCGTATGTTCCTATCCATTGCTGCGATTCGACATTGGCCTTTTTATCAGTTGACATCAAAAATGCTTTCTTACATGGTGACATGCTCGACAAAGTCTACATGGAGCAACCTCTGTGTTTTGTTGCTCAGGGGGAGCCTTTTGGTTTTGTATGTCGCCTGCGAAAATCTTTATATGGCCTCAAGCAGTCACCCAGAGCATGGTTCGGTAAATTAGTACTGTAATTCAACGGTTTGGCTTAAGTCAGAGTGACGCCGACTATTCTGTCTTTTATCGCCACTCATCTACTGGTTGCATCTACTTAATGGTTTATGTTGATGATATTATCATCACAGGTGGTGATCATCTCTGGATTTCACAGGTGAAACAATATTTTTTCAAACATTTCAAGACAAACAATCTCGGCAAACTCAAATATTTCTTAGGGATAGATGTAGCACAGTCCAAAGATGAGATCATTATATCCTAAAGGAAGTATGCAATCAATATTTTAGAAGAAACAGGAATGTTAAATTCAAAAACAGTTGACAACTCCATTGATCCTAATGTCAAACTCCTGTCAAATCAGGGAGAGTCTCTTCCAGATCCTGAACGATATAGGCCATTAGTAGGGAAACTAAGTTATCATACTGTTTCTCATCCAGACATCTCATTTGCAGAAAGTGTAGCAAGTCAATTTCTCAACTCTCCATGCAAGGAATATTGGGATGTTGTGATCCACATTATTTGATATATCAGAGGTGCTCTAGGAAAGGATCTTTTGTATGGAGATAAAGGACATACTTGAGTTATAGGGTATTCTGATGCAGATTGGGCAAATTTTTCCACTGATAGGAGATCTACTTCTGAGTTTTGTATATTTGTCGGAGATAATCTTGTTTCTTAGAAAAACAAAAAGTAGAATATTGTAGCAAGATCCAGTGCAGAGGCAGAGTATCGAGCTATGGCCATAGCCAGTCAAGAGCTTATATGACTCAAACAATTGCTTCAAGAACGAAGATTTGGAGAGATTACACAAATGTCACTTATATGTGACAACCAAACCATCATGCATATTGCCTCAAATCTAATTTTTCATGAGAGGACAAAGCATATTGAAGTCGACTGTCACTTTGTCAGAGAGAAAGTTGTATCTGGAGAAATATCTACTAGTTATATCAACTCACATAATTAACTAGCAGATATATTCACTAAGACACTTAGAAGGCTCCGAATTGACTACATATGTAACAAGTTGAGTGCATATGATTTATATTCTCCAACTTGAGGGGGAGTGTTAGAATATTGTAAATATAGCTAGGAATAATTTGATATATCCTAATTTGTATTTTATCTAAAATACAAATTAGTTCTTAGAATAAAATCCTGATTTATTTCCTAGAATAGAGTTCTAATTATGTCTTAGAATATGTCTTGATTTTGTATATAAATAGAACTTATATTTTGTAATATTTGATGAAAGAAATTCTTTAACAATATTTTTTTGTGATGCGGGCGGAGAGTGACAGTATTTAAGATTACATCCCGAGCAATCCTGGGCATAAAGGATAGTCCACTTTTCTACACTTGAAGCATCAGATGAGTGGTGTTTGATCCGGTGTTTGATCCAACATAGCTAAAAAATACACTCCCTAGAATGCACCAGGTGCCAACCCTAGACACACCACAGCATAAGGGAAGATGGGATGGGAGTTATAAATTAAATCAATTTTTTAATATACTTTGTCGGATATATGTTAATCAATTGTATCAGTAAATAGATATTAAAAATATCATTTAATAGTAATCACATAGAAACTATGCAATACCTAAAAGCACCTTTCAAATCCTGATATAAATAATTACCCAAAGACTAGAGATCCGTTCTAGGAGTAGATTAGCCACTTGCTTACTGTAACTTATTTCCATGCATTTTTACCATAGTCTAATGCCGAACAGAAAGGGTACAACTAAAGACCCAGGTTTCTGTTGCCAAGTGAAAAATTAGGTAAAATGACAAGTTTCAGCTAGATTTTTTCCCATAAATCCTTAATCCATATTGTGCAGGTTTAAACATTGAAATCCTTTATCCCTAGTACAGAAATGCATACTAACTTAAGAAGTAATAATCATATTGATGTTAATAATTCACATCCAGATTTCCTAACTAAGCACAGTCAATATAATCATTATCCAATAAACAACAACAAACAGCATATAAATAACAGAAAGCTACCGGTTAAAACTGCCCGTCCAAAATGGATCTACTTATTCATGCAGCAAAGTTTCAATTGTGGACAAAGGAAAGACTGCATTTCATAATTCCATTATTATTCTCTCTTATCCTACCAGAAACTGCTAGCATTAACTAATTCTCATATGTTGCACCACAGTTAAGGGATATATTAACTGAACAATGTAATTTTTCCCATGTAATTGCATTTACCCATGAATCAAGTAGTTTGATATAATGTAATGTGGGTATTAACAAGAGCAATATTCAAGAAATAGGAAAAAATTGTTGATATGCGCGTCTTACTTCATGAATATGTCATAATACTCGGGATCCAAATATGATAACATAGCATCCACATCCTTTATGGCCATGATTGCTCGATGGACTACTATCCAATTCGCTGACTAAAGCAAAGGAAAACCAACAAACGAAACATAAATTTCCATCTATACAGATCAATATAACCAACTGAAGAAAAGGATCGGATCCCGACCAACCTTGCACCTCTCATCTCTGGTCTTCAAGATGGAACCTTCCAAAGCCGTCTTCAACGCCTCTACAGGCTTTGATCTGCCATCAGGAGGGTCAACATTAAGGCTTAGCAGGAAGTTGGAACTTTATAGATCTACCTCAGATTGAGGCCTGGTTTTTCAATTGGAACTCACTGCTTGAGCAAGCTCTCGATCTTGCGGGATTTCTGCTCAATTATGGTGACGATCGCAGCGAGGTTCTCGTCATCGACGAAGCCCTCCGCCATGGGTTTCCGCTCCCGTCTCCACCGCAGCTACGCCCTTCGATTTTGGAACTGTGTGACAAATCCTGCGAGATGAAAAAAAAATCCAATAAATTTGGGAAAAATACTCAATATACAGTAAAATCATACCGATACTCAATATACATCTGCTTGACATAATTGCACTATCAGACAAAAAATGGGGAGTTAATAAAAAAACGACACTATCATGTTCTTCTCAAGGAAGATAATAAAGGAAGTTAATAATCAGTATCCTTATTTTGTGGTCATATTATTCTGCTTGAAAATTCAGAATATAATAAAGGAAGATATCACCCAAATGGTATATATATTATTTATTCTAAAAGCCTTCCATACTATATGGATTAGAATAAAGATGTTAACTCAACAGTTAAATTCAGATCCAAGAAGGTATCAGTTTCAATTTTTCCCAAAATTTTTCACAATGAAATGAACTGTAAATGAATATTATTAATAAAATTGATCATATCAATGCTAAGTAGTTGTAGAAGACTCCTTTAAAGCAAGAAATTCTTTCAGACAATTCTCTTTGGTATCCACATCCAATAGAAATAGTAACTTTTCCAAAATATCACCATATATCTTAAATGGTAGCACATTTGAGCAATTAAATTAACTAAGCAGAGAACAAATGAGAAATCATACTTGAATAGACACATACTAAATGTGTTTAGTAGTAAATGTTGCTACTTTGAAGCTAAATATAGCAACCAACCTTAAATTTAAAAATAAAAAGTGTGTTTAGTAGTAATTGGAACATCAAAAATGAATTAACTAGAAATAATCAAATGACTAGTCACAGCTCTGGAAGTAATAACACTTAGCCTTAATTGAAGTTGAGAAAACTTGAAAAGAGAGACAAAGATGTAGTTTGACATAGGCTAAGTGAAGAAAAATAAGTAGTTAATTAACTAGTATAAGTCAAATTGAAGGTGATCTTTGTAATGGTATTCAAGAAAAATAGCAGCTCGTTGCCGGCGCCACCAGAGCCCCGCAGCCTGCTGCCGGCGCCGCCAGAGCCCCGCTGCCGCGCCGCCAGAGCCCCGCAGCCCGCTGCCGGCGGCCTCCAGCGGCCAGCGGCTCGAGGGCGACGCCGGTGACTCCAGCTGCTCGAGGGCGACGCAGCCAGCGGCCCGCGGCCCGCGGCCCGCTGCCGCCGCCCGCCAGCGGCCACCGCCTCGAGGGCGACGCCAGCGGCTCGAGGGCGACGCAGCCAGCGCCCCGCGGCCCGCTGCCGCCGCCCTCCAGCGGCCAGCGCCTCGAGGGCGACGCCGGCGGCTCGAGGGAGACGCAGCCAGCAGCCAGCGGCCCGCGCCCCGCTGCCGCCGCCCGCCGGAGGGGTAGAAGGTGAGAAAAGAAAAAAAAAGAGGGAGAGAAAGTACCTGTGTCGCTGCTCCAAATCCACGCGCGCGAACCCTCTCCAACTTCAGATCTAGGTTTAGGGGATGAGATGTTTTATAAAAAGTCATTTTGGGACGAATCTTTTTCATCCTAAATTTTATCCCTAATTTAGCAACGAAGTTTATTATTCGTCCCAGATTTTGGGACGAATCATAAAATTCGTCACAAAATTTGGGACGAATTCCTAGATTCGTCTCAGAATTAAAATTAAATATAAATAAATAAATTGAGACCAAAATCCTACCTAGAAATATCAGAATTACATGAAATCGGTTCCTACGTGTTCATCTAATTCTCCTGAATTTATAAGTATTCTCAAATATAAATTTAAATTAATATATCGAAATTAATAATTTGTTATCCGAATTTGATTTTTTAAACAGTTTAGTATTAAAAAATTTATGTTAATAAATTAAATATATTTAATTTGGTCTCAATAATGTTTGATAACATTTTTATAATCAAGAAAGTTATACAAACACATAGAAGTAGTTTTGTATCATTCCAAAAACTATCTCTCTAACATCAATTTGTAACTCTAACTACGTATTGAGCTCGTGATTAATTAGTTATATATACATTTACAATTAAAACATTTACATATTTAATTTAACTATCAATATAAAAAATATTGGATCAAAATATGATATATGAGGATATATATTATTAGGAAAAGGGATGAACACGTACGAATTGGTTTCATGTAATTCCGATATCTCTGAGTAGGGTTTCCGACACGGTTAAAATTTTATAATTATTTTTCATTCTAGGACGAATCCTAGATTCGTCCCCAAATTAAAATTAACTATAAATAAGGATCCTTTCCCTTATCAGTCTTAACCAGGATGTCGTCTACGTACACTTCAATGTTTCTCCCGATCTGATGTCTGAAGACTTTGTCCATCATCCGCTGATAAGTCGCCCCAGTATTGCGCAACCCGAACGGCAAGACGTTATAATAATACGTGTCGTCTGCAGTTACGAAGCTGACTTTCTCCTGGTCTTCGGGAGCGAGTGGAACTTGATGGTAGCCTTGATAAGTGTCTAACATCGAAATGAATTCGCAACCGGCCGTGGAGTCCACCAGCCGGTCTATTCGCAGCAAGGGGTAACAATCTTTGGGGCAAGCCTTGTTCAAGTCATGAAAGTCAATACATACTCGTCATTTACCCCCTGGCTTAGGCACGAGGAATTGAACTTCCTGTATGTGCCTGGCCTTTGATAGATTGCTAACTTTATCCCTGATAGCCTTGCCCTGCTCTGGTGCAAAATGTCTCCGCCTTTGTTTCACTGGTCGGCCTTCGGGAGTAATATGTAGATGGTGTATGGTTAGCGCCGGGGGAACCCCTTTGATTTCCTCGGCGGCCCAGGCGAAGACATCTCTGTGGTTCCACAAGCAGTCTATGAGACGGCTTCTTAGCTCTGGTGCGAGGTCTGTGGAGATCCTCGTAACTCCGCCCTCCTGTTGAGGGTGAATCTGACCTCTTCACTCTCCACCTCCCTCCTCTCTTCTTTAGGTCCTTCATCTTCTCGCAGATCGGCGAGATCGACTTAAAGGACTTCGTAGGGTTTCGGTAGGATTTTCAGTATGACCCCTCTAGTAGTAGTTCGTGGTTGGGGGGTGCGAGATGGAGGTTCTGGGGATCTCCTCCCGCCCAGAAGCACCCTGCTGTGAGACGCCCTGCTCGATCTAGTGCTGTTCGAGCGCCTCCGTGATGGTGTTGGCCACCAAGCGATCCAATTCCTCTTTCGTCAAGACAATGGACTGTCCCGCTGGTTGTGCCATCGATGCTCCTTCCGGTGCTTTCTTGGTTTCCCACAGACGGCGCCAAACTTGTTCCGAAAGGAATCGACGTCGACGACCTGTCACCAGGGTACAACCCACGTGGACGCTGACACGAGAGGAAGGACTTCCAACCTGCGAGATCAACACGAGTGTTAGGTGAACACACCGGAGATTATTCAACAGAGCCCACTCCGACGCTCAAGTCAGCGACTCGTTGGAGAGAAAATAAATAAGAAAGATGCGTAGAGTAGAGGAGGCGTAACCCCTTTACTGGAGGGGTTAGGGTTCCTTTTATATCTGCGACGACCATCCACGAGTCTCCACGTTCTCTTCCACGTCCCCCCATCTTCGGTTACTGGATATCCTTTGTAAAGGTTGTTGCAGTCATTAAATCTAGGTCATTGCGAAGATGAAGGCGTTAATGACCGTGGATTACGGGTCATGATTATCCCGTAATTATTAGGGATCATTATCCATAGATCCGAAGAAAGAGGGGACTTTTTATGTAGAGGAGGCGTAACCCCTTTACCGGAGGGGTTAGGGTTCCTTTTATATATGCGACGGCCATCCACGAGTCTCCACGTTCTCTTCCACGTCCCCCCATCTTCGGTTACTGGATATCCTTTGTAAAGGTTGTTGCAGTCATTAAATCTAGGTCATTGCGAAGATGAAGGCGTTAATGACCGTGGATTACGGGTCATGATTATCCCGTAATTATTAGGCATCATTATCCATAGATCCCGTCATTAAATCTAGGGTCGCCAGCCTAGAGGGTTGCCTACGGGGACCATAAAGGCGGGGCCGCTACATAAAAAGGCGCCTTTTTATGTAGCGGCCCCGCCTCTATGGTCCCCGCAGGCAACCCTCTAGGCCGCGCGACCCTACGGTCTTCCCACCCCTGGCAGTGGGTTTTTGTCTTCCCCAGGATTCGAACTCTAGACCTCCAGGCTAAGTACTAAAGTTCCTGAATCCTGGTACCAATTGAGTTTAGTACTTAGCCTGGAGGTCTAGAGTTCGAATCCTGAGGAAGGCAAAAATCCACTGGCCAGGGGTGGGAAGTAATTGTAAGTAACGACCGCCCAAGAGGTCGCCAAAGGGGCCGCCAAATGGGATTTGGCCGCCCAAAGGGCCGAGGGCTGCCAAGTGGGCCACCAGTTGGGCCGCCCAAGGGGCCAAGGGGTCGGGTCGTTACATCGTTACTTGAGGTCGAGTGCTTCTTAGGCTTCGCTACCCCGAGGTGATGTCATGGTCTTCTGGCCCGGGGGGTCCCGGGCGTTTAACCTCCCGAGGTGATGTTGGGGCCTGATCTCCCGAGATGATCTCGGGCGTGTGTCCTCCTGGGTCGATTTCCAGAGTATGCCCTGCCCGAGGTGGTTTCGGGAATCCTCCTTTCCCGAGGGAGTCACGGGCATCGCGCCGAGAGAGTCGTTCACAGTAAAAATTGAGTTAGTGCTTTAGGGCATCCGCAATGGCTCGTTAATCAAGCGTTATAACGCTCGATTAACGAGCGTCGCACGTTAAAATCATTGTGAGTGCGTGTTAATACTCTGACGTGGATGAACGCGTTCAGATGTTTGAACGCGTTCATCCGCGTATGACCTGGCATCCTGATCGGTCAACCGATCGATCATGGATGACCTGGACCGATCAGGCAACAACCTGATCGGTCCAAGTTGACCTGGACCGATCAGGCAACAACCTGATCGGTCCAGGCGATTAAATCTCTCAAAAAATATAAAAAACGCATAGTTTAATAAGGATTTAATTTAAAAACATAATTTTTTTAAAATTATCACTCTAATTAAGGATTTAATTGGGGAAACGATTACGAGTCTCTCCAATCGATTGGGGAGTCTCGTGGAATAATAGGGAACAGTGATTTTAATCGATTGGGTTACCGTAATCGATTAAAAATGACACAACGGTCACCCAAACGGCTAGTAAACGATCACCAACGGTTATTTTAATAAAAAAACCCTGAATTTGTATTTTATTATTTCACTTTGTGTTAATTTATATGTTATCTTTTAATTATATGTAAGTGTATTTTTTTAGGTTGTTCTCTATCATTTCAAAATAATAATAATAATTTAAATTTTAAATAATGATAAATATATTTAATAATAATATTATTATTTATTTTAAATAATAATCATTTAAATTAACAAATAAAATTGAGGTGTCAAAAATATGTAGGTAAGAAAATGAATATGTGAGAGAATATATATGTGAGAGAAGGTATATGTGAGATAATGTGTATGTGGCATGTGGGCCCCACAAATAATGGGGGTTGAATGTTAAACGATTGTTAATGTGTATGTGACATATGGGTCCCATATTTTTTTATGAGATGATAGGTGTTATAATGTTAAAGAAATTAAACGATTGCGGATGCCCTTATATGATAAAGCATATGTATTTATTATAAACATACCGTGAAATTGAACTTTGAAAGGGGAGAAGGGATCTATTTGGCGGTATATGATTTTCAGATTTTACAAGCTCTAATTATTTCTTAATTAAACTAAAATTTATTCTAGATTATTAATAAAAAATTAGAATGCATCCGCCGGAATCGAACCCCGATCTGTACTGTGGCAAGATACTATTTCTACCACTAGACCACTGGTGGTCATGTCTACCTTTAGCTATGATTTTCAAATTTTATAATATCTGATTATTTCTTAATTAAACTAAAATTTATTAGAGATTATTAATAAAAAATAAGTGCACCAGCCGGGAATCGAACCCGGGTCTGTACCGTGGCAGGGTACTATTCTACCACTAGACCACTGGTGCTCATGTCTACCATGTGCTATATTATCTTTTAAGAATTATTACATTCACTTTTTAGGGATCAAATACCTCACCTTAAATGATTGCAAGAAATTGTTAATTGACAAAAAAAATAAGGAAAAAAATGTGTAAATTAGTGGCATTTCAGTGCAACCCTAAAGTTTATATATATATTTAACAGAATACCTACCCTTCCAAATTTTAAAATAGTCAAAATACTGTCTTTATATCATTTCACCTTCACCCATTATCTCACAATATATTTTTTAAAATTAAAATCAAATATTTAATTTACACTGATTAATTTTAAAATGACCAAATCTGACTCTATAAAAAAATTGTTTCGATCATCATAATAAATTGAAAAGCACTAATGATTCAACAATCTAATATTTTTAAATTAATTACTCATAAAAAAATATCCGCTCGACTAAGTAATGATGTATAAGATCTCAATTTCAAATAAATGATGTCACTTATTTATCACATTATTGTCCCATCAAATAGTAATAATAATAAATAAATAATAATAACTAGAGGTAAACATGAGTTACTGAGTCATATTGAAAGTTTTAAAACAAACGTACAACTAAGTTAAGGCAAACAATAAATTCCTTTATTGTCCCATCAAATAGTAATAATAATAAATAAATAATAATAACTAGAGGGAAACATGAGTTACTGAGTCATATTGATAATTTTAAAACAAACGTACAACTAAGTTAAGGTAAACAACAAATTTCTCTTTCTAAAAGAATTATAATTGATAGGGATGAGCAACTCGGGATAGACATATGGCATGAAAAAACTACGTGGTAGGACCCACCGAACCAGTGTTCCCAGATCAGACCGGGAACCGAACTCCCGAGACTATCTCGGGAGAACGGAAGAAAGCCTCGAGCTCAGGTCAGGAATCGGGCTCCCGAGACCATCTCGGGAGAACGAAAGAAAGCCCCGAGGTCAGGTCAGGAATCGGACCCCCGAGACTATCTTGGGAGAGTGGGGGAAGACCCCGAGGACAACTAGGGAGATAAGACTCCGAGACTAACTCAGGAGAGCAGAGCTCAAAGATCAACGTAAGAATAAGAAAGTCAGACTTCAAGCACCCTCTACTCCTTCCAGAACAGGAAAGTCATTAGGTAATTATTGTTCGTAATGCACGATAATTAAGGCCTTAATAATCACAGTGGTCGTTACCAAAAGAGAACAATTATCAAGTAATCGATGATTAAAGAACATAGCAAAGGATTTTTCCTCCAATGAAAAGCAAATTAAAGAATATTGATCACCTAGATGGGTCTCCATGAATACTTTCTAATTTATCTTGATGATCGATAAAAAATTTCAATAAAGCCAAATTATCATCTCAAAATTAATCGATTCAAAACATTAGAAATCCGATACTAACTAAAAAAAACTAATTCCCATTGGGTGTTGTTACACTACATTTTGTCTCTATCGGACCACATTTGTTCAGTTTCGGCGTCTTATATGTACCCCAAGCTCACAGCGCCTAATACTGTAACTCTGATTAATCTAAATAATTTTCACACACGCACATAAAAAGTGAAGGGATTCAAACAGTCCAAAGATACCAATACAAAAACATATGCTATAATATAAATGTTCGAAACTATGAAACTGACAGTGGCTTTGAGATGAAGGAAAAGAAGGTTGAGAAAAATCAGCCTTTGTATTTTTAAAATGTCAAGGTAAATTACATTACAGTAGAGTAAAGAATGGGGAAAACTAGTAAAAAACTATAACAACTAAAGCTTGTAATCCCTCGGCATTTTTTTATAAATAAAAAGGAAGGAAAAAGGAAAAAACAATTACAGAGTATTAAGATAGTGGCTTACCATTTTGGATAAAGGCTGGGGATTTGTGAATGGATGATTGCCACAGCTATGGAGAATGACTGAAGAGCTGAAAGACTTGGTTGGAAGTAGATGTTGTATAGGTCTTTGTGTAAGCAGCACATCTCGAAAACCGGTTCTCCCTTGGCACCCTGGAAATAGCACACATCAAATATCAGTACCTGTGCATGACTCATGTAGAACACGACAACCTCTAGGTGCCTTTTTTTTTGTCATCCCATTCATCGGAAATTTCACAAATAGTGAATAGTTAGCACTCAGGATGTAGCTGAGGCTGAGTTGATACCCAAGTGGTGTACTTGCATCAATGGGCAAGGGCTCGAGTCGCGGCTGCGACAAATAACCCTCCTACTTAGGGGGCCACTCAGTACCTGATGAGGGGCAGTTGGCGTGATCATTATCACATTTTTGCATCAACGAATAGGGAAGAGTTACAAACTCATAGGGATGATAAAGATGGATTGAATTGTTTCATTCATGGATGAAAATATCATCCCGAGTCGGTTGGCACGGACGAAATATTTCATACCGTTAGCCGACCGAGACATGGAAGTTTGCAATGATCCCTCGAAGGCATCATGCCTTCCACAACGGTCGAGAGCTTCATGCTAGGTGAAAGCTCTAGTGGGAATTTATTTTAACTAGTAATGAATTCATACTACAAACCTCCATAGTCAGGTTGAGATATTTCGAATCCTCCTTGGAATTGTTGTTAAGTACCGTTAGCGGACACCCGACGTCCCAGCCGCCACAATCACATTGCCCATTGGACATCCATCTGTCGATGAGACTAGAAGGGCCAGCAATTCCAGAAATCGGGCCACCATGAATCCCGGCAGGGATAAGAACATTCACATTTATATCTGATCTCCAATGCTCTATACAATTTAGCTTGGATCCAGAAGAACATAGAGACGCTCGAGAAGTTCTGGCATCATTATCTTCAACTTTCTCGAGAAATTTGAGACCCCAACCACCAGGTGAAGATGCCCCCTCATTCCTAGCAAAGCTAAAAGTTTTTACAACTATTGCAGCCAACTCAAGACGACGAGGGAATTCGGCAAAAGGAACCTTCCGGCAACCTGCTTCATCAATCATCCCTAGCTTATTTGTATGAAGTTCTTGCAGTTCCTCAAGCTGAGAGCTCAAACCACTATCCTTTTGTATTGAATGAGATCTTGAGTGACGATTTAACCTAAATATTTCAGACAATCTACAGGGTAGTTCCTTGTTTTTAACAAGACTAGATGTGGATGTTCGCAGCTCGTTCGAAAAGTTCTCATTGGCAGCTGACAGAACAAATTCAGTTTCGGTGCAATTGGGTCTGCAAGAACCAAGAAGCAGAAAACTTTTTACCTTCATCTTAGCAACCAAGTTAGAAACACTATCATTTGATTCCTTTATTTTTTCAGTGTGTGCATGAAACAGATAGATAAAGTCGAGGGCCTTGTCAATTGAACAATTGTTGGTATCATGTGGACTGGCAACGTATATGCTCTTCCCATGATCCTTTCCCACAAAGAACAGGAAGAAGGGATACCTGCTCTCCCAGACACACTGAAGAAGAGCTGTGTTGGATGAATTAGACTGGCACAATGACTTTGAGTTTGAACTTGAGCAACAAAAATGTCTTTCATGGGAAATTAACGCCTCCGTTGTTTTATCGTTTCTGACGCTGATTGTCTTTGTCATGATCTGTTTCATGCCATCTTGAAGAACTGATTGAAAATCCACTGCACTTTTCATTAGGACTTTTCTTTTCAAAGTTTCGTTTACTGAACCAACAAGCAATCCGGTTGAGGGGTGCAGAAGTACATTCCCTGTTTGCACTGTAGGTGAACATTCGACAATGAGATCAGTCAGGCTGCACACACTTCGAGATTTCACTCTCTGCTTAAAGTTTGGGCTGTAACCATTGAGTGTGTGTCTGGAAGGGATACTTGACAATGAACTCCTTCTGCAGAGGATGTGAAAAGCGTCGAAACTTAGCTTTGTTGAATGAATGCAAAGTGGTGCATTGCCGTTACTGGAACTCGTCAGATAAGAAGAATTTGTGAAAATGGGTTGTCTGGTGCAAGGACAAGAGTTATGTATCAAACATCTTCCACTTTTCAGATCCTTGATATCCAAGATCAATGGTACCTTGCCAAAAAGCTTTTCGCTATCACACTCCACTTGACCATCGGAAAGAGCAAAGCAGTTGTCATCTTCATTTGTTAAACTATTCTTTTGACTATGAGATGAAATAAGCTTCTCATCCAATGATTCTTGCCCGACTAAGAAAATATCTTCCATCTTCTTTAAGCTATGTGCTTCTGCTCAAGCATTTAAGAACAACTTATTTCACTGCATAGCAAAAGAGAATTTATATGTGATAGCCATCTTTTAATAAACAATCCCTGATATTTTTTATATGAGTTAAAAATTGTAACATAGTTTGAATTTTCAGATGTATACAAGTGAAAATGCTCAGCAAATAAAGAACTGATAGGTAAATGGTAGTGGAATACTGGGTCCAAGTTTAAGCGGTCACTATTTATATGTCTGAAAACGTCACCAGGTTTGATCCAGCTTTCTTAGTTTGTGAAGATCTAAATGTCAGTACAGTAAGTTCTAAAACATAAGGCATTGGCTATATACAATCAGAGTAATTGAAAAGTAAAAAAAAAAAAGAAGGTATATAATAGGTGTTGTTCTAAAAGACATAACAAATGTGATGCTTCAAAAGTGTGGTCACAGCAAGCACCAATGGATCACGACTTTATATAATTAGATCCTCCATAATTCTTGTCCTGCCTTGAAGGATGAGAGCTAGTGGCAAGGAAACGGATCCAACCGATTCCCATCAACATGGTTGAACAATCAGAATGCTGAAAAGGTTAACCATTTTAGCTCTGTTTTGGTGTCGATCATTAGTTGGAAATTCTCGTCAACATTCAACGCATGGTTTTAAGAAGTACAAGAAGTTAACTAACTAATAAGTAAGATTCACACTGACTAAAAGGTGTGTCTAATCCTAAGTGATACAATAAAACTCCATCTACTCGATTCTATAAATACCAAAATGATAGTTCAAATGCCTACGCATTTGAGTTCTTTTAATTTTATTAATTCCCCTGGCTTTGATACAAGCACTAACCTTGCTGTAAGAATTCTTGGTCAAGAGAGATTCACCCAAACCACCTACCACACCAACTTTGTGATCGAAATCCCACCACCTCCAAAGGCAGTGGTCAAGTCTTAACCCTCAACATCCCATCCCCAACAAGTAATTTATCTATTGTTATAGGATCAACAAAAGTTATCATGCTACATATTGGTGGAATCTTAGGGATGTTGGATACAACAACAACCACAACCAAGCTTTTATATGTTGGATAATGAAACTTTATTATCTTAGGCAGTAAAAGAAGACAATGAAATCTTCTTGAACTTCCTCTGGAACTTAGAATAGAGTCATCAGAACAAAAAGACGGTGAAATCTTCCTTTGACCAAAGGCTTCCCAAGTTCAGCTTCTTCTATCAAAGCATACAGCAGGCATCGATGGCATCAAATAAATGGGATGGAGAAACAAAACAAGTGAAGAAAAAAGACTTCAAATATTGGAATTGGGGATAATGCGGAAAAGAAGACGAAGAACCAAAGATCTCACCTTGAAGCGCAAGAATCGAAGCGGTGCTGAACCAAAATCAAAAGAGTCAAAGATTAGGGAAAGAAATGGATTGAGCAAAGCCGAAGAATGATTTAGATAAGTGACACCAGCAGATATATATATATATATATATATATATAGAGAGAGAGAGAGAGAGAGAGAGAGAGAGCGCAAAGACTGTTCTTTTCCTTAACCTCTACTGATCTTCGCCTCTCTCTCTCACGCGACGCGGAAGAAGCAGCCAAGCCAAACAACTGTAACCCCCAAATAATCCACCATGGCCCTCCTCGCCACTAATGGCGCGTATAAAGATTAAAGAATAAGCACCGAGCAAACAAAGAAGCGAACCAAGAAGGCAAGAACTGAAAGGCTGCCCTCATCTCCTTCTCAGTCATCCCCCGCTGTCGATCTAGCAACATGAATGGAACTTTTTTATTACTAAAAAATGCCATCTTTTCAACACAAACTAATATAAAAACCACTTCGACTGTTACTCCAACCATCTGATATGGAGCTCACTTACCTCCGGTTCAACGCTGCCGTCGTTCTGGATTGGTTGCCGTCCGGAGGACGCGATCTGTTCTAACGATCCAAAATTGAACATTGGGGAATTCTAAAGCTCGGATAGTTCTTGCTTCACGGGCAAAAATATTTTTTTTCAAAAAAAAAACCCTCAAATGGATATAGAGAAAAAAGCCTTTATTTCATTAATTTTTTTAAAAAATTATTTCATTAAATTTAAAAATCTTTAAATCATAAATAAATTTTAAATATTATTATATTAAAATACTATTTACAAACTCAATTAAATTATTTAACTTTATTAAAATTATTTTAAATTAATTAAAATCACTTTAAAAAATTATAATAGCTCATATCTTTTTATTTATTATAATAATTATCTAATAGCTTCTTTATATCATAAAGTAGTTGTTATAATAATATAAAATAATGATATTTTTAAATTAATATATCTCATAGAAGTCATTTTGATTATTTTTTTTAAAGATAAGTGGCATCCAGTCAATCTGACTCTGTACATCGACTATCTGAAAGAAATCAAAAAATGCAATGTCGTTTTAATGTTTTTTTTATTTGGGAGAGTATTTTTTTAAAAAGAAAAAAAGAAAATTTATAATATTTTCATGATTAATGAAGTTGGATAACGTCGAACCTCGGACGATTGGCTCAGTCTAATTGAAGTTTCCTACTGACCGTCAAAATAAATAGAGAAATAGACGGTCCAGAAGCCCGACGTCCCAGAATTCACGTCTTATTTAAAAGAAAATCTTATAAAATATAATGTGATTGATAATCGAATCGTAAATATTTAAGATAATAATTGATCATTCTTAAAAGAATTATAATCCTGATAGGTTATCAGATTTCTCGTAAAGTCACCTATCTTAAAAAAAATTGTTGATCAGGTTACAGACGAATCTAGGATGATCGATCCGGTGTATTAAAAAAAATTGTTGATCAGGTTATAGACGAATCTAGGATGATCGATCCGGCTCCATAGAAATTTGATGTATTAGTAGTGCTGGTATGATGCATCCGGCCGGGGCTTTCATGGATTTTTCGGAGCTGGTCCCATGTGATAGTCACATGGGAGAAATCATTAGTTGGGGCACACTCAATTTTGCATCGATGACAATACAGTGGAGGAAAATATGACATCTTTCACTTTCATCAAAGAGATAAATTATGAGATGCAAGGTTAAATCTGGATGAAGTAAGACTGCGTTTGGTAGGATGTAATTCATTCTGTAATGTAATCGAGATTACATTACAAGTTGGATTCCTTTGTTTAGAATAACTTTAAAATTGTAATGTAATGTAATCTCGATTACAAAAGAAGTTGATGATTTATAATCTGAATTATAAAATAAAACCTATGTAATCTGAATTATATTACAACTTATAAAGTCGTCGGCCGGGCGGCGACGGTCGTTGGTCGCTGGCGGTTCGTCGGTCGCCGCTTGCCGCCCGTCGGCCACCGGCGGTCACCGCCCACCGGTCGCCGGCCGCTGGTCGCCGCCCGCCGGTCGGCGGCGATCGTCGGCCGATCGATGGTCACCAGCCGGCCGGCGGCGATCGTCGGTCGTCAATCTTGATTACATTACAGGATAGATTACCCTCACCAAACAAAGGAATCCAACTTGTAATAGTTATCAAAGATTACATACATCTCATTACCAAACATAACAATGTAATCAAGATTACATTATATTACATTACAAATTTAATTATATTACAAACCCGATTACGCTATCCCCTACCAAATATAGCGTAAGGTGTTTATCTTTTCCTGATGTGTTAATCATTGTCCAAATTAATAATTTTTATAGTGAATCTTTTCCATATTGACTACATGGATGCTAGTTAATTAGAGGATAATATTTTTATTATAATAGAATAAAAATTATTATTTTGATAGATGAAAGTAAATTTTCAAGAAAAATTTATTTTCATTTTTAGTTTCTTAATGATCGTTTATAAGTTAACTCTATGACTTATTTTTTTTAGACGATAAATTGTGAGAGTCTGAGATTAATATAATCATCCTTTTGTTATCAAAGAGATAAATTATAAAATTAATTTATAATTAACCGTCAAATAATTAGATTGTGAAAAGAGTTTTTAAATTTTTTTAAGGACATATGCCAATTAAAATTAATCTATATTCATTATAATAGATTAATCTATCGGTCTAATTGATTGAGCATTGGTGGATACACGGGGATAATAATACAACATTTTAATTGCACATAAATTTTAATAAAACACAAATATAATATCTCTGTTATTTATTTTTCAGTTTGTTTTAATTTACAACTAGTGTAATACCCGTGCGATGATGCATGTGAATCTTATACAATTCAAATAACATGTTTAGTAATAATATATATATGACAATTTTTATTATTAAATAAAAAAATTAAAATGAATAGTAATTTTATTACATCATGGATATATTCATGTCAATATAAGAACAATGTTAGACGTGCAAAAAAAAAACTCTCGATAATTTCTGAGTGTGTTACTGTAGCATGCACTCAAATGAATAGCACTTTCATCCAACAATTGTAGAAACTCACGAGATTCAAGAATTTCAAGAAATACAATCTGAAAGCAGCAACATTTGTGATGTGACATCATTGTTGTCATTGCCTCTTGATTGGCTCAAGTGCTCCTAGATGAATAAGTTTCCAATTCAGCATGTCCTATGTAAAATGTTATTGTATAAGTCAAATTATGAAAATTTAAAGTCTAGCAGTTAAATAACAAAAGTAGGATGTTGTTAAATGAATTAGATTCAACGAATACATACCTTAATATCTCAAATTGTCGAAAATTTCTCTATAAACAACATTAATTGTGCAATTTTCTGAAAGTCCTTCATGATTCCGAATAAGAACCTTGAAACCTCTTTTGCTTTTAACTCTTGAAAAGACTACATATAATTGTCCATGTGTAAATATAACCCTCGATAAGTATAACCCAACAGAAGATAGAGTTTGACCTTGAGACTTATTAATTGTCATAGCAAAAGAAACTATCAAAGGGAATTGCCTTCTTTGAAATTTAATAGGAATGACATCATTGCTTGGTACCATAGTCATTCTTGGAATCAAAGCAATCTGTCCGATTCTATTCCCTGTAAGAACTTCACATTCTATAACTGTAAGATCGATGCACGTGAGAGGGGGGTGAATCACGTGACTTTTAAAAAATTAAATCAGAGTGCTTTAAAGAGCGTGCACAGCGGAAATGAAAGAGACGAAAAACAAACACGCAAACACGAACGATTTTTACTTCGTTCGGAGCCTTCGGCGACTCCTACTCGAAGGCCCAGGTCCCTCGGACCTTTCCGTTGGGCAATCTACTAAAACTCTCTATCGGTCAACCCCGATAGAGTAGGCGAGTACAAATGAAATGAAAGTGTGACCACCCCACACTTTCAAGTAATTAAGTGCAATAAAGTATTAAAAGAAATTCTTCTTTTTACCGACGTCCGGAGTAGGTCGACTCTTTCGGGGCAGCGGGACGTCGTCGGCTCGAAGTGTAGCGTTTCCGGAGCAGGGCGCGAGCGTAGAAGAACTTGGAGCGTTGAAAAAAGTGTTGTTCTTTGAAGAGGGTCGAGGCCCTCTTTATATAGGGCAGGGGGCGCCCGACATGCTCGGGGCGCCCCCCACGTGGCTGTAGATCCGGCGATGCTCCGGTCAGAGCTAATCTCGTCTACTTCGGGATTGCTTTTGACTGGGGCGCCCGACGCGCGCGGGGCGCCCGTTTGACCGGTCAAAATCCCATCTTCTGGCTTCGCGAGGGCGAGCTTCGGCAGCTGGCAGTGAGGTGGCACAGGGGGCGCCCGATTCAAGCGGGGCGCCCCGAATAGCGCTGCTGTCGGGGCGTTTACCTCTCCGCGGACTTGGGTTGACTCTGGGGCGCCCGACACACCCGGGGCGCCCTGCTCAGCTTCGGCCTCACTCCTTTGAGGCTCTCTGAGCTGCAGAAACACAGTCCTTCGGTCCTGCATCCAGGGTTAGTCCAAAACAAGGATAGCACAATTTTATATGGACTAAAATAAGATATAATTCTAAGTTAATTAGATCCTGTCTCCCAGACCAGGATCTAACCAGGACTCAACTTAGATCACCTAAATGGGTCTAAGTTGGACCGCGCCTAAAGTCCAAGATTGGACTCGTCCTCACTGGGTCGCTCCTCCAGTGACTTACCTTACTTACCCATTGTGCAGTTCTACTTGACTTCTTGATCCTACCAGGACTTCCTGCCAAGGCTCAACCACCTTGGTCTTCTTGCCAAGTCTCAACCAACTTGGTCTTCAGCCAGTTGTCAGGTCCCGCGGACCCAACTGGACTTCCCGCCAGGACTCAACCATCCTGGACTTCAGCCTGGTGTCTGGTCCTAAGTCTTTCAACCCTGCACACTTGGTAAAGAGGTTAAACACACACAACCCTAACTTTAACCACTTTGTCATACATCAAAACCCGAGTTTGACCGTTAGTGCAAACTGCACCAACAATCTCCCCCTTTTTGATGTATTGACAACTCAGGTTAAAGTTAGAGAAAAACTAACAGATACATGCAAGTACATGGTGCAAAATTAAGTAGCAAATAGAATTTTCTAAGCTATACATGGTGCAAAATTAAGTAGCAAATAGAATTTTCTAAGCTATACATGGTGCAAAATTAAGTAGCACATAGAATTTTCTAAGCTTTAACCCTACTCTCCCCCTTTGTCATTCATCAAAAAAGACATACGTATATTAAGTTACGGAGAGTAGGATCCAAAGCTAAGTGATAGGGAAAACTAGACTTAGGCAAAATAGATTAAGTAAGATAAATAGCCTAAGAAGAAAAACTCCCCCTAAATCAATTAACTTAGCTTTCATTAACTTAGCTTTCAAAATTAACAAAAGGTTTCTAGTATAAGAACAAGCTAATAGTGGATTTTAAGAAAAATAAGTGTTTTTATTTTAAAGTTAATTTGAAAAAGGAGATTTGCAAGACCCAAAAATACGGATTTTTCAATGCTAAATAGGAATTGCAAGGATCTATTTATAAGCATAATAACTTTTAAAGGAGTAGAAATATAGGCTAAGTGTTAGAAAAAAAACTAGTCTTAAATTTATTAACTTAGCTTTAAAAAAAAAAATTTTCCAGAAAATATAACAAAAAAAAATGTTTTAAGGGTTTATGGTTTAAAACTTTTATCAAAATTTTCAAATGTGTTTTGTTAAAAATGATATTTTGAAAATATTTTGACCTCAGCTCCCCCTGGACCAATTAATGATTGTGGTCCTTTTTCATATGTCTAACTCTAGTTACTGACTAACTATCTAGATGATAGTAGTGTTCACTGAGTTAGTCAAGTCAGGTAATAATGTCTAGCTCAGATTTTAGTGCAAGACTACTTGACTTGATCACTGTAATGTTGGTATTTTACGCCCAGACTTACTGTGATGCACTGACTTAAGCATTCGGAAGTCCAGGCAGAGTCCTATGCATCTCACAACCGTTCTATGTTTTTGCAAACACAAACAAGGTAATCTTAATGTGTTTTGTGAGATGCGGCTACCTAAATCTATAGGTTCATGCAATTCTAGGGGTCAGAGCCTAGGCTAAGTCTGCCAGTTTTGAAAATCAGATTTTGAAAGACAATAAAAGTTTTTGAAAACCACATTTGAAAAGTCCGTGTTTAAGTTAAATTTTGAAGTATAATAAACTTTGAAAAACAAGTTTGAAAAAGTCCATGTGAAAAAAAAGTTAACTTAAGCTTATCAGGTCAGTCCTAGTCTATAACACACATTCCTATTAATCTTCTCAAGTTGCTAAATTCAGATTCAGGAAGTGGTTTGGTAAATATATCAGCTAGGTTAGACTTGGATTCAACATGGTTAAGTTCAATTTCTCCTTTATTTACATGATCTCTGACAAAATGGTGTTTGATTTCTATATGTTTGGTCCTAGAGTGGTGGATTGGGTTTTTGGTTAAATTGATTGAACTTAGGTTATCTATATGAATTTTGACTTTCTTAAAATCTAAGTTAAAATCTTTTAAGGTATGCATCATCCAAAGTAGTTGGGCTACACATTCACCCATTGCTATGTACTCAGCTTCAGTGGTGGATAGGGCAACACAGTGTTGTTTTCTACTAAACCAACTAACTAGTGAGGGTCCTAGAAGTTGGCATCCACCACTGGTACTTTTTCTGTCTAATTTACAGCCAGCATAATCTGAGTCAGAATATCCAATAAGTTCAAACTGGGCTGTTCTAGGGTACCAAATTCCTAAACTTTCTGTCCCTTTGAGATACCTAAATATCCTTTTAACTAGGGTTAGATGTGATTCTTTAGCACATGTTTGATACCTAGCACACATACTAACTGCAAAGAGAATATCAGGTCGACTTGCAGTTAGGTAAAGTAAGCTACCTATAGCACTTCTATAATACTTAAGGTCAACAGGTTTGCCATTTGTGTCACTATCTATAGTTTGATTGGTAGCCATAGGTGTCTTAATTTCTTTAGCACTATCCATTCCAAATTTTCTAAGTAATTCTTTAGTGTATTTTTGTTGATAGACAAAAGTACCCTCACTAGTCTGTTTTATTTGTAGCCCTAAAAAGAAAGTTAATTTACCTACTAAACTCATTTCAAATTCAGTTTCCATTATCTTTGTGAAATCTTGTAAAAAGTCAGAGTTGGTTGAGCCAAATACTATATCATCTACATATACTTGGGCTACAAAAATATCATTTTTTAGGGTTTTAACAAATAGTGTTGGGTCAATTTTGCCTTGGTTAAAGCCTTTAGAAACTAAGTAGTTAGACAGTCTTTCATACCAGGCCCTAGGGGCTTGCTTAAGTCCTTATAAGGCTTTCTTAAGTCTAAAGACATAGTCAGGGTGTTCTAAGCTTTCAAAACCAGGAGGTTGACCTACATAAACCTCTTCTTTAATTAGGCCATTCAGGAAGGCTGACTTAACATCCATTTGATAAAGCTTAAATCCCTTATGGGCTGCATAACTTAAGAGCATTCTAATGGATTCAAGTCTGGCTACAGGGGCATAGGTTTCATCATAATCAAGACCTTCTACTTGGCTAAACCCCTTAGCTACTAGCCTAGCCTTATTCCTTATTGTTTCTCCTTGTTCGTTAAGTTTATTCCTAAAGACCCATTTAGTTTAGGTAGTTTTCGGAAGTGAGTATGTGAAAGTCTCCTATGCCAGAGCCAAGTCTCATCCTTATGGGTTAAGAGGCAATTTTCTAAGGGACAGGTTAACTTAATTTCATAAATGTTATTGTGCCTAAGTCCTCTAAGTGTGATGTTTGGGTTGTCATTGTGTTTGATCAGACATTCATATGATAGGAACCTAACCTTATAACCAGTGTCACACAATTGGCTAATGCTTAGTAAATTGAAGTTAAAATTCTCAACAAGTAATACATTTGTTATTATGAAATCAGACTCAAGTTCAATATTGCCTAGGCCAATTACCTTAAGTTTACCGTTGTTTCCAAAAGCAACGGTCCCTAGTCTTTTGTACTTGAGTTCTGTAAATTTGGTGGGATCCCCAGTCATGTGTCTGGAGCATCCACTGTCAATAATTCATTTGTTTTCCTACAGTTAAGTAAAAGGTTTAGACCTTAGGTTGAGTTTTTTTTTTAAAAAAAATCTAAGAAGATTTAAAAACTTGAGTTTGAATTTTGAATTTGAGTTATGTTAATTTTGATTTTGAATTTTAATTTTAATTTGAATTTTAATTTGAATTTTAATTTGAATTTTAATTTTAATTTTAATTTTAATTTGAATTTTAATTTGAATTTTAATTTTAATTTGAATTTGAATTTTAATTTTAATTTGAATTTGAATTTGAATTTGAATTTTAATTTTAATTTTAATTTGAATTTTAATTTTAATTTGAATTTGAATTTTAATTTTAATTTGAATTTGAATTTTAATTTTAATTTTAATTTTAATTTGAATTTGAATTTTAATTTTAATTTTAATTTGAATTTGAATTTTAATTTGAATTAGAATTTTAATTTGAATTTTAATTTTAATTTTAATTTTAATTTGAATTTTAATTTTAATTTTAATTTTAATTTGAATTTGAATTTGAATTTGAATTTTAATTTTAATTTGAATTTTAATTTTAATTTTAATTTAAATTTTAATTTTAATTTTAATTTTAATTTGAATTTGAATTTTAATTTTAATTTTAATTTGAATTTGAATTTGAATTTTAATTTTAATTTTAATTTGAATTTGAATTTTAATTTTTGAATTTGAATTTTAATTTTAATTTTAATTTGAATTTGAATTTGAATTTTAATTTTAATTTTAATTTGAATTTGAATTTTAATTTTAATTTTGAATTTGAATTTTAATTTTAATTTTAATTTTAATTTGAATTTGAATTTTAATTTTAATTTGAATTTGAATTTGAATTTTAATTTTAATTTGAATTTGAATTTTAATTTTTAATTTGAATTTTAATTTAATTTAATTTTAATTTTAATTTAATTTGGTTATCCTTATTCATCTCACTCGGTCTAAGTTATCAATCAAGGGAGTCTATGATTTTGTGAGATGGTTTTGAGTTTGATTAGAAAAGTTAATTTGACCTTGTGTTAGATCCAAGTTTAACAAGTAGTAATTTAAAAGTACACTTCAATAATTGGCTTCCAGGCCATGGCGAGGCACAGTGGCCTTCTTTGGCCGAAGCCTTATTGGAGCAACAACCATTTTCTAGGCAAAGCCGCTTAAAGAAGTTGAACTTTTAACTTACTCATTGAAAACCTTGGTACTAAATAGTACAAGATTCAAATTAACTTTGAAGCTAATCCTAAGTGCCCACCTGGGCAGAGGCTGATTTTAAGGTGCCAACTAGTTTGGAGCCTCCCCCTAAATTGTAGACTGGGTGTTTAGGGTCAATGTAATGGATGTCCCTTTTTGGGACATAAAATTGATTCTGACCTACTTGCTTTGTTAGATAAGCTTTCGGAACCCACGCTTTTCGTTGATTTTTGCGGGGGTGGATAAAGGAGATAAAAGATCTTTGGTTCGATCTTGATTTATATCCAATCCCAGATTTGTTGTACATGCCCTTTTGTGATCCAAGAATAAGGTCAAGGTTCTTGGATCGGGTTGTGAAAGTTGCTAGTAGATCCTTAAGTTTTAGGACTTCACCCTTTAGGGTTAAGTTTTCAGTTTCAAGCTCAATTAATTTTGATTTTTAGTTTGTTCAGTTAATGTTATGGTATTAATTAATTGCTCCTTAAGGTCTTGATTTTCCTTAAGAAGCTGGTCATTTCTAGATTCAGATTCAAGCAATTTTTTATTTAAAACAGAAATAATTTTAAAGAACTTTTTATTTACTGAATCTAAATATACCTTAGTCGAGTCGTCCGAAAAGAGTCCGATCTCTTGACTCGACTCGTATTCGGAATCCTCGTCTTGCTCCGAGTCCGATTCTGGTCCGGTTGCCATCAGTGCGAGGTAGCTTGCATTCTTCGGTTGTTCATCGTCGGAATCGTCCGAGCTTTCATCCCACGTGGCTTGAAGAGCCTTCTTCTTTTTGTTCTTAGTGGGTTGGTCCTCTTTCTTGTAAGGGCATTCATGTTTGAAGTGCCCTTTTCTGTTACAGCCGAAGCAGATCATTTTGCTTTTACCTTCAGTGCTGTAGGGCTTCATCACCTTTTGAATATCCTTCTTTGAAAGTTTGTTCTTCCTTCTGGTGAACATTTTTCTTACCAAGTTCACCAGTTGTTCTTCTTCATCAGAGCCTGACTCATCTTCAGGTTCTTCTTGGACTTTTCTCTTTGATTTGGCTTCCTTTGGTGAACCTGCAAATAAAGCTAGCCCTTTCTCGGCCTTGGCGTTAGTCTGTTCGTGCAGTTCTAATTCACAAAACAATTCATCTAAATTAATTTTAGAAAGGTTCCTAGAAATTTTATAGGCATCTATAATAGATGCCCATAGTGAATTTTAGGGAATGCATTTAAAGCGTACCTTATTATGTCCCGGTTCTCCTGTTTGTGCCCGATCATGTGGAGTCCATTCAGTATGTCCTTGATCCGGGCGTGGAGTTGGCTAGCAGATTCTCCTTCCTGCATTTTTATATTAAATAACTTATTTAAGAGTAAATCCCTTTTTGTTACCTTGGCATCAGAGGTGCCTTCATGTAGTTCAATTAATTTGTCCCATAGCTCCTTTGCTGAGTCGGTTGGTCCAATTCTGTTTAGCTCCTCTTTGGTAAGTCCGCACTGGAGGGTGTTCTGGCTTTGAACTCGGTCTGAGCCTTTTTCTTCATTTCTGAGTTCCATCTGTCGGGCCTTAGTGGAGCATTATTTCCCTCATCCATTGGCGGTGTGTAGCCTGTTTGAACTGCAAACCACTGATCCATGTCGGTCTTCAGATACACCTCCATCCTTCTCTTCCAGTAGGGAAAGTCTTCCCCATTAAAGAGGGGAGGGCGAGCAGTGCTATAGCCTTCACCTTGGGCCATTTAACTTCTGTGCACACGAAATAAAAGTAGAAAAAATATCCCAAGACTGGGTCTTGGATTAGTAGTGCGGGAAATGATAAACTAACTAAAAAGCAACTTGAACGGTGTTGCACCAGATTCAAGTAAAATCAAACGAACGGAAAAAGTAATCCAAATCTAGGCAACAATACCTAATTTAGATCAAGTGTAGCGAAAAACCAAAATCGAAAAAAAACTGGATTTCCCCCGGCTCTTATGGTGGTTGCACCGATACAGAGCGTACCAGGCTCTGATACCACTTGTAAGATCGATGCACGTGAGAGGGGGGTGAATCACGTGACTTTTAAAAAATTAAATCAGAGTGCTTTAAAGAGCGTGCACAGCGGAAATGAAAGAGACGAAAAACAAACACGCAAACACGAACGATTTTTACTTCGTTCGGAGCCTTCGGCGACTCCTACTCGAAGGCCCAGGTCCCTCGGACCTTTCCGTTGGGCAATCTACTAAAACTCTCTATCAGTCAACCCCGATAGAGTAGGCGAGTACAAATGAAATGAAAGTGTGACAACCCCACACTTTCAAGTAATTAAGTGCAATAAAGTATTAAAAGAAATTCTTCTTTTTACCGACGTCCGGAGTAGGTCGACTCTTTCGGGGCAGCGGGACGTCGTCGGCTCGAAGTGTAGCGTTTCCGGAGCAGGGCGCGAGCGTAGAAGAACTTGGAGCGTTGAAAAAAGTGTTGTTCTTTGAAGAGGGTCGAGGCCCTCTTTATATAGGGCAGGGGGCGCCCGACATGCTCGGGGCGCCCCCCACGTGGCTGTAGATCCGGCGATGCTCCGGTCAAAGCTAATCTCGTCTACTTCGGGATTGCTTTTGACTGGGGCGCCCGACGCGCGCGGGGCGCCCGATTGACCGGTCAAAATCCCATCTTCTGGCTTCGCGAGGGTGAGCTTCGGCAGCTGGCAGTGAGGTGGCACAGGGGGCGCCCGATTCAAGCGGGGCGCCCCGAATAGCGCTGCTGTCGGGGCGTTTACCTCTCCGCTGACTTTGGGTTGACTCTGGGCGCCCGACACATCCGGGGCGCCCTGCTCAGCTACGGCCTCACTCCTTTGAGGCTCTCTGAGCTGCAGAAACACAGTCCTTCGGTCCTGCATCCAGGGTTAGTCCAAAACAGCAAATAATAAGATATAATTCTAAGTTAATTAGATCCTGTCTCCCAGACCAGGATCTAACCAGGACTCAACTTAGATCACCTAAATGGGTCTAAGTTGGACCGCGCCTAAAGTCCAAGATTGGACTCGTCCTCACTGGGTCGCTCCTCCAGTGACTTACCTTACTTACCCATTGTGCAGTTCTACTTGACTTCTTGATCCTACCAGGACTTCCTGCCAAGGCTCAACCACCTTGGTCTTCTTGCCAAGTCTCAACCAACTTGGTCTTCAGCCAGTTGTCAGGTCCCGCGGACCCAACTGGACTTCCCGCCAGGACTCAACCATCCTGGACTTCAGCCTGGTGTCTGGTCCTAAGTCTTTCAATCCTGCACACTTGGTAAAGAGGTTAAACACACACAACCCTAACTTTAACCACTTTGTCATACATCAAAACCCGAGTTTGACCGTTAGTGCAAACTGCACCAACACTATGTTTATGATGTATGCCATGAATTATGCCATGCTTAAAATGTTTACCATGTTTATGTGCATGCCATGCTAAAGTGATCTAAGATGTTATGTTTTAAGTAGAGCATCAAGTATGTTAAAGTTTATGTATGACGAATGTTTTAGTGAGTAGGAAAGAGTCTTACTAAGCCTGTGTACTTATAGTCTTCATTCCTTATACCGCAGATCATGCAAGGGGATAACGAGGAAGCAGCAGGAGGGCCTGAAGTATGTGTGTGTTGGTGACTTGGCCCATGAAATCGAATGTGTTAACCGTTTATGCTAAGAACTTCATTTTGCTACCTATATGCTCGAATAGTGACTTATGGAACTTTATGATAAGATGTCCAGTATGATATGATATGAACATTATGGTATGATGTTAAGCATGTTATGATATGATGATTAAGCATGATGTTCATATGTGAAGTTCCATGTCATTATATTAGGGATGGTAGTAGGGGCATGTATATGTAATGTTTAAGTTATTCCGCTGCAGTATGATGTTACATGCCTTAAGTATGTCAGCGTAACGCCGCTTTAGGAAAAAAAAAAGCGGGCGTTAAAGGTTGGTATCAAAGCAGTAACCATCTCACTACACACACATCAAGCCCTCTCCTGCAGCTTCCAAGTAAGTACCTTTAAGTGTATTTTATGTTCTATTATGGTTCTAGAATGATGATACCTATGACTATAGAATATGCAAGTATGAACGGTATTGATGATGAAAAGTACGTTACGATAAGTAACAACGAATGATGCTTTATCTTATTTTAGGAATTAGATATTTAGAACAATATAGGGGTAGCAAAATACTGAGGTTGATCATACTTGTGAGATTGATATATGGGTAGGAATAGCAATCACTTATAGTAGCCTTACTTGTATTTTACATGTGAGTAATAGAGAGCGAGGGTGATCCGTAGAGATTTAACTTAAGTAGCTGCAGTCTGGTGGAATAAGTATAGTAAGTGATTGAGTGGTGGCAAAACGGAGTAAATCGGAAAAGGAGAGCAAGTAGATGGGAGAGGAGGAATGTGTAAAGTAATGAGAACATTATCTGCATGAGTGTTATAACTGTTTGGAATTATGAAAAGTGGTGGACCAAAGCAAGTTGGTACTACTGATAAAAGGTGCATGCTAATATTTAGTGATGAGCATAGAAGTGAAGAAAGGATGGTGCTTTATTAGGGGAGACTTATTAACTGTAGTATTAAGGGAGTAGAGTATTTGGTATAGGTATTCTAAGAGATTGTAGTGGATATGAAATGAGGACTTAGAGATGTATATCTATTAGGAATAGATTAATGTGTTAAGTTATTTAAATTTTCAAGCAGATATATATATAGTAGTAGCCATAGGGTAATATTCTTGATACAGGAAAGAAAGAGAGTAAGAACTAGATATGCAAAAGAAGGCGTGATAGAGATCAGCGAATAGGACCTTAGCTATAACTCTATATGAAGGAACTAGAGGTTAGTGTTATCAGAGGCAAGAATGTAGTAAGAACTTCCTTTCAAGCAAACCTACTAGGTGAAACGATCTAATAAGGTATGGATTTTGGAGAAGATCGATATAGGGATATTTTATAAATTCTTGATAGAGAAGTAAAATACGGAGATCATAAGAATGTGATGTTTGCGATTAGAGTGGAGAAAACATGGCTGATAAATGAGAAAAAGGTATTTGGATACGTGAAAGAAGACTATGGAAAGATATAACAGAAGGTTAGAAGTTTAGTATAATATGTGGTTAAATTATGATAGTAACAGTTCATGAGAACAGTAAAGAATGGACAGTAAAGTAATTTGGATTGAGCGAAAACAATGAAATGAATACTCCAAATCATCTTTCTTACAAGTGTAAGTGGTATTTTCTTTTAGATTCTGATGGGTAGAGTTAGGCAATGAATATTTAATATAATTTATTAGTAAGTGAAATATAATCAGAATTCTTGTCGTGTCCTAATAAAAGAGAATCATATAATACTAATCGTAATTTTCGTTTAGTTTAATACAGATAAAAGATGTAAGTGAGAAGCAGAGACTTGGAAATCAGTCCCAATTGAGAAGAGCTTCGGAGTAATAAGTTGGGGCATAGATGATAAATTTGTGCATAGTAAGTGAAAGTTAGAGTCTTGTTTAGAGTAGCGAATTAACCAGGAATACGTTAAATTATACTCTTTCGTGTATAACTTAAAAGTAGACAAAATTTTGACAATAAGTAATAGAAACAGTGATAAACAATTAGAGCTAGAAAAAAAGATGTTTGAGAGTAAATCATAGTTATCTATTAGAAGCACCTAAGTGTAGAAATGTAGCATAATGAATAGAATGATATGAAAGCACGAAGAGTAGAAGCAGTTATTATGGTACGTAGAAATCCTAAAGATGTAGCAATTTTGATCTAAGAGTTGCATAACTAATGGACAAAAGCTAAGGAACAAGGAGGTACCTTTAGTCAAGGTCCTATGGCAAAGTCAATGATTCCAGGAAGCTACCTGGGAACGCGAGGACGAGATGAGACGCAAGTACCCGGAATTATTCTAAGTTCGAGGACGAACTTTCACGAGGTATGGGGAATTGTAACGACCCGGAAAATTCTCTTAATATTTTATTAAAATATTAAGCATGTCTAGATAATTTTCCGAAGGACCTAGAGGTAATAATACAAACTTTGGCCTAGAAAATCCATGTTTTCCCATTTAAATTGAGAAAAAGGGCACTAATGGGCCTTATATGGGCTTGCTAGTACCATAATTATCGGTGGATTTTAGGTGAAAATTAGTATAAAGATAAATAGGATTTAATTAGACATATTAGCATGATTATGGATAAGTATTAGTTTAATTTTCCTATTTAATTTGAGGAATTAGGTACTAATGGGTCTTAAATGGGCTCCAAAAATGGGTATTAATTGGGTAAAATTTATATAAGTATAAAAGGATTTTATTTGGGAATATTGGCATAATTATGGGTGATTTTTACAGAATTTTCGAAATAAAAGGGAAATTTTCGAAAATAAGAAAAAGGATTAAATAAAATAAAAATAAAGGTGCATGGGCCAAGGATTGAACCTTGGACCTCTTGTACAACAATGAATGCTTTAACCAACTCACCTAGCAAGGAATTCTTGTGAGGAAAGGAAGTGAATGGTGGTTAAATGGTAGAAGAAGATGAAGGGCCATGGAAAACTCTTCATTCACCACCTTAATGGTTGATTAATAAGGGGGTTTGGGAGTTTCATTCTTCATGCCATCAATTGCATTTGCTCCTCTCTTCCTTCTCCATTCTTGCCGAGCACACAAGGAGGAATTCTCCCTTGAGAAAACTCCACAAAAGGTCTCCTTCTCCAAGATCTAAGGTCTTCTCAAGGTTCTAAGGGCTAGGTGTGGTCAAGTCTTCTTTCTTCTTTCCATCCAAGGTCTAAAAATCAAGAAATCTAAGGTAAGACTCCCTCACCTGTGGTATAATAGTTACCTAATGATTTCCATGATTTTTGGCATGATATATGGGTTAGTTCGGATTTAATGATGAAGAGAAACAAAATCAAGGTTCCTATGTTCAAAGGTTTCGGCCAGCATGTTTTAAAGGTCCATAATTATTCTAAAAATCATGATAATGTTGTTTAGTGTTCCCTTATGATGTTTAGACATTAAGTATAATTTTTGGGAATTTTTGGGATACCCTAGAGGCCCCATATGTTTCGGCCAACATGAAAGAAGCAAAACCCAGAACCTTAAGTTCAAGGGTTTCG
>JAGFNQ010001614.1:515296-565712 GCA_024364735.1 Boesenbergia rotunda
TATGCCATGAATTATGCCATGCTTAGAATGTCTACTATGTTTATGAGTTATGCCATGCTTAGAATGTCTACTATGTTTATGTTCATGTCATGCTATGTATACGATAAGTGATGTAAGATGTTATGTTCAAAGTAGAGCACCAAGTATGTTAATGTTTTATGTGCTCATTATGAGATGATGAATGATGAATGGTTTTGTGAGTAGGAAAGAGTCTTACTAAGCCTGTGTGCTTATAGTCTTATTTCCTTATACCGCAGATCATTCAAGGGAGATAACGAGGAAGCAGCAGGAGGGCCTGAAATATGTGTGTGATGGTGACTTGGCCCATGAAATCGAATGTGTTAACCGTTTATGCTAAGAACTTTATTTTGCTACCTATATGCTCGAATAGTGACTTATGGAACTTTATGATAAGATGTCAAGTATGATATGATATGAACCTATGGTATGATGTTAAGCATGTTATGATATGATGTTAAGCATGACGTTCATATGTTAAGTTCCATGTCATTATATTAGGGATGGTAGTAGGGGCATGTATATGTAAGGTTTAAGTTATTCCGCTGCAGTATGATGTTACATGCCTTAAGTATGTAGCGTAACGCCGCTTAGGAAAAAAAAGCGGGCGTTACAGGTTGGTATCAGAGCCGTTACCATCTCACTACACACACATCAAGCCTCCTTCCTGCAGCTTCCAAGTAAGTACCTCTATGTATACCTTATGTTCTTTTATAATGTTCTTTTATGATTCAAGAATATGTAAGTATGGATGATATTTTAGGATTCTAGAAAATGTAAGTATGGATGATACCTTATGATTTTAAAATATGCAAGTATGGATGATACCTTATGATTTTAGAATATGCAAGTATGGACGATGCCTTATGATTTTAGAATATGCAAGTATGGATGATACCTTATGATTCAAGAATATGTAAGTTTGGATGATATCTTATGATTCTAGAATATGCAAGTATGAAGGATATATTTTAGGATAGCAAGTACTTTTAGGATATGCAAGTATGAACGATGGTTAGGATGAAAAGTACTTGATATGTAACTATGAACAATACTTTACTTTAAATTTTTTTTGTATGAAACCAAATACTTGTGAGATTGATATATGGTTAGGAATAACAATCACTTATAGTAGCCTTACTTGTATTTTATATGTGTGTGTTAGAGAGCGAGGGTGATCCGTAGAGATTTAACTTAAGTCGCTGCAGTCAGGTGGAATAAGTATAGTAAGTGATTGAGTGGTGGCAAAACGGAGTAAATCGGAAAAGTAGAGCAAGTAGATGTGAGAGGAGAAATGTGTAAAGTAATGAGAACATTATCTGCATGAGTGTTATGACTGTTTGGAATTATGAAAAGTGGTGGACCAAAGCAAGTTGGTACTACTGATAAAAGGTGTATGCTAATATTCATAGAAGTGAAGAAAGGATGGTGCTTTATTAGGGGAGACTTATTAACTGTAGTATTAAGGGAGTAGAATATTTGGTATAGGTATTCTAAGAGATTGTAGTGGATATGAAATGAGGACTTAGAGATGTATATCTATTAGGAATAGATTAATGCGTTAAGTTATTTAAATTTTTAAGCAGATATATATATAGTAGTAGCCATAGGGTAATATTCTTGATACAGGAAAGAAAGAGAGTAAGAACTAGATATGAAAAAGAAGGCGTGCTAGAGATCAGCGAATAGGACCTTAGCTATAACTCTATATGAGGGAACTAGAGGTTAGTGTTATCAGAGGCAAGAATGTAGTAAGAACTTCCTTTCAAGCAAACCTACTAGGTGAAACGATCTAATAAGGTATGGATTTTGGAGAAAGTATGGCTGATAAATGAGAAAAAGGTATTTGGATACGTGAAAGAAGACTATGGAAAGATATAACAGAAAGTTAGAAGTTTAGTATAATATGTGGTTAAATTATGATAGTAACAGTTCATGAGAACAGTAAAGAATGGACAGTAAAGTAATTTGGATTGAGCGAAAACAATGAAATGAATACTTCAAATCATCTTTCTTACAAGTGTAAGTGGTATTTTCTTTTAGATTCTGATGGGTAGAGTTAGGCAATGAATATTTAATATAATTTATTAGTAAGTGAAATATAATCAGAATTCTTGTCGTGTCCTAATAAAAGAGAATCATATAATACTAATCGTAATTTTTGTTTAGTTTAATACAGATAAAAGATGTATGTGAGAAGCAGAGACTTGGAAATCAGTCCCATTTGAGAAGAGCTTCGGAGTAATAAGTTGGGGCATAGATGATAAATTTGTGCATAGTAAGTGAAAGTTAGAGTCTTGTTTAAAGTAGCAAATTAACCAGGAATACGTTAAATTATACTCTTTCGTGTATAACTTAAGAGTACACAAAATTTTGACAATAAGTAATAGAAACAGTGATAAACAATTAGAGCTAGGAAAAAAAGATGTTTGAGAGTAAATCATAGTTATCTATTAGAAGTACCTAAGTGTAGAAATGTAGCATAATGAATAGAATGATATGATAGCACAAAGAGTAGAAGCAGTTATTATGGTACGTAGAAATCCTAAAGATGTAGCAATTTTGATCTAAGAGTTGCATAACTAATGGACAAAAGCTAAGGAACAAGGAGGTACCTTTAGTCAAGGTCCTATGGAAAAGTCAATGATTCGAGGAAGCTACCTGGGAACGCGAGGACGAGATGAGACGTAAGTACCCGGAATTATTCTAAGTTCGAGACCGAACTTTCAAGAGGTATGGGGATTGTAACGACCCGAAAAATTCTCTTAATATTTTCTAAAAATATTGAGCATGTCTAGATAATTTTCCGAAGGACCTAGAGGCATTAATACGAACATTGGCCTAGGAAATCCATGTTTTCTCATTTAAATTGAGGAAACTAAGTGTTAATGGGCCTTATATGGGCTTCCTAGTACCATGATTATAGGTGGATTTTTAGGAGGAATTAGTATAAATATAAATATGAATTTATTTGGGCACATTAACATGATTATGGGAAAGTATTAGCCTAACGTTCCCATCTAAATTGAGGAATTTGGTACTAATGGGCTTTAAATGGGCCCCAAAAAAAAGGGTATTAATTAGGTAAAATTAATATAAATATAAAAGAATTTTATTTAGGAATATTAGTACAATTATGGGTAATTTTAGGGGGGATTTTCGGAATTTAAGAAAATAAAGTAATAAAATAAATGAAATGAAAATCAAAATAAAAATAAATGTGCATGAGCCAAGGATTGAACCTTGGACCTCTTCTACAACCATGAATGCTTTAACCAACTCACCTAGCAAGGAATTCTTATGAGTAATTGAAGTGGAGGTTGGTTAAGAGGTAAAAGGAGGTGAAGGGTCATGGAGAGGCTCTTCATTTGCCTCCTTGATGGGTTATAATGAGAGGAGTTTTGGGAGTTACTTCTTCTCTCAATCAATTGCATTACCTCTCCTCTTCATCCCTCATTCTTTCCGAGCACAAAGGGAGGAGTTCCTTGGAGAAAACTCCACAAGGGGTCTCATCTCTCAAGATCTAAAGTTCCTACAAGGTGACAAGGACTAGTTGTGGTCAAGAGATACCAAGTCCTCTTCCTTCTCCTCTTTCAAGGTTCGAAAAATCAAGAAATCTAAGGTAAGACTCCCTCACCTGTGGTATAATAGTTACCTATGATTTCCATGATTTTTGGCATGATATATGGGTTAGTTTTCGGATTTAATGTTGAAGGGAAACAAAATCAAGGTTCCTATGTTCAAAGGGTTCGTCCAGCATGTTTTAAAGGTCCATAATTATGATAAAAATCATGATAATGTTATTTAGTGTTCCCTTATGATGTTTAGAAGTTAAGTGTAATTTTTGGGAATTTTTGGAGTACCCTAGAACACCCTAGGGTCTCGGCCAACATGAAAGAAGCAAAACCCAGAACCTTAAGTTCAAGGGTTTCGGCCACTATGTTTTAAATGTCTAGAAATATGTTAAAAATCATGATAATGTCATTTGATGTTCCCTTATGATGTTTAGAAGTTAAGTAAAATTTTTGGGAATTTTTTGAGTACCTAGGACACTCTAGGGTTTCGGCCAACATGGAAAGGGCAAAACCAAGGTCCATATGTTTATGGGTTTCGGCAACCATGATTTAAATGTATATAAATATGTTAAAAAACATGATAATGTTATTTGATGTTCCCTTATGATGTTTAGAAGTTAAGTAAAATTTTTGGGAATTTTTGGAGTACCCTAGGATACCCAGGGTTTCGGCCAACATGAAAGAAACAAAACTGAGGACCCTGAGTTTAAGGGTTTCGGCCAGCATGTGTTAAAGGTCTATAATTATGCTAAAAATCATGATAATGCTATTTAATATTCCCTTATGATGTTTAGAAGTTAAGTATAATTTTTGGGAATTTTTGGGGTACCCTAGAGGCCCCATATGGTTCGGCCAACCCCAAGGACCCAAGGGTTAGGGTTGAGTCTTTAACTTCAACTTATGTTTATGTGTTGCCATGATATAAGGATGATGGATGGTGATTGTGTGAATTTTCACATGGCCATGGGACTCCACAAGTTTCGGCCATATAAGGGTTAATAGGGTAAAAGTTAAGATTTATTTCAAGTAAGGGTCCCAATGGCCCTATGGTAAGATGTGATTTATGTTTATGAATGATATTCTATGTTAGGAATGATATGCCATGTTACGAATGATATGCCATGTTTACGAATGATATGCCATGTTTATGAATGATATGCCATGTCTATGAATGATGTGTACATACACCATGTCTAAGAATGAAAATGATGAATGGCAAGTATGATGGATGAAAGATGATGCTTATGCCTTTAAGACATAAATATGCTAAACGGCACGGTCGATGGTCGACGGTACGACGGTCGAGAGGACCGGTAAATGGGCCGGTAGACGGGCCGAGCCGTAACAAGTTATGCTATGATAAGTATGCCAAGAATGCCATATGAATGATGAAGCATGAAAAGTATTTTACTTTATGTATGGGCTTGTACCGGACCGAAGTATGGGTCCAAGGGATGGGCACCTTAAGAACACCCCGGTTATGGACTACCACAGCTATCCACAGTTCTGGCACTACCGGAGCTGTGCAACAGGGATGGGCTCCTTAAGAAGCGCCTCGGTTCGGAGACTACCGATTATGCTGTCCTTACCCTAGTAGGTCGGGGCTAGCTACCTCAGATTTACTAGGGATGCGCGCTATGATGTATGTATGTGGTACAAGCCGGGGACCCCAAATGTTATGATGATGATGTTTAAGCATATTTAAAAGTATGTTTTAAAAGTTAAGCATCCTTATGTATATGCATTCCACTCATGCATCCATTCATGTTATGCATTATGCTATGTTGATAAGATGATATGCTTACGTTTCATGTTAAGAAGTATGAATGAGAATGAATGATCTATGCCATGATTATGTTAGGAAGATGTTCATATGCTATGATAGGTATGATGCCATGTTACTATGTTTATGATTTATGCCATGAAAGATGCCATGCTACTATGTTTATGATTTATGCCATGAAAGATGCCATGCTACTATGTTTATGATTTATGCCATGAAAGATGCCATGCTACTATGTTTATGATTTATGCCATGAAGGATGTCATGCTACTGTGTTTATGATTTATGCCATGAAAGATGTCATGCTACTATGTTTATGATTTATGCCATGAATTATGCCATGCTTAGAATGTCTACTATGTTTATGAGTTATGCCATGCTTAGAATGTCTACTATGTTTATGTTCATGCCATGCTATGTATACGATAAGTGATGTAAGATGTTATGTTCAAAGTAGAGCACCAAGTATGTTAATGTTTTATGTGCTCATTATGAGATGATGAATGATGAATGGTTTTGTGAGTAGGAAAGAGTCTTACTAAGCCTGTGTGCTTATAGTCTTATTTCCTTATACCGCAGATCATTCAAGGGGATAACGAGGAAGCAGCAGGAGGGCCTGAAATATGTGTGTGATGGTGACTTGGCCCATGAAATCGAATGTGTTAACCGTTTATGCTAAGAACTTTATTTTTGCTACCTATATGCTCGAATAGTGACTTATGGAACATTATGATAAGATGTCAAGTATGATATGATATGAACCTGATGGTATGATGTTAAGCATGTTATGATATGATGTTAAGCATGACGTTCATATGTTAAGTTCCATGTCATTATATTAGGGATGGTAGTAGGGGCATGTATATGTAAGGCTTAAGTTATTCCGCTGCAGTATGATGTTACATGCCTTAAGTATGTTAGCGTAACGCAGCTTAGGAAAAAAAAAGCGGGCGTTACAGGAAGCAGCAAAGGAAGCAGTTTGGATCAAGAAGTTTGTCTCAGAACTTGGTGTGGTTCCTACCATTGATGAAGCAGTGTCGGTTTACTGCGACAACAATGGAGCTATTGCACAAGCTAAGGAACCAAGGTCTCATCAGCGATCCAAACACGTGCTTCGCCGCTATCATCTGATCAGAGAGATTATAAGTAGGAATGACATACAAATTGAGAAAATTCCCACTGAAAGGAATTTAGCGGATCCTTTAACTAAGGCCTTACCTCAAAACAAGTTTGAGGGTCATGTTAGTGCCTGTGGTATTGGATACCGTAGCGATTGGCATTAGGCCAAGTGGGAGTTTGTTAGTGATATGAGAGAAGTGTCCTAAGGCAATCGCCTTATGATTGTAAATATTCATTTTAATAAATGATAATTCACTATTTGAGTATACATGTTTGTGTATTTGATTGGGATCTTAAACTCATCTACTGAATGTCCACAACACAACTCACAGCATAAGAGAATTTGTGTTGGGATCACAACTAGTGATTATCTCTAAATGTGCAATTGTGAAGTATTGAAAATATCCCTAGTCGATGAATTGATAAAAACGGACATTATCAATTCTGTTGAGACTAGCATGAGTTATTCTCTAATCAGCTGATTCTCACTGGCTGGTGACATTGGGATGTCCGGAGATAAACATGGATGCTAGTTAAGGGAACTAGTTCATTGGAGTGACTAGCTGTAAAACTTCATATGGTAATCTATATAGATATGTCAATGAAGTTCATACTGCGGCTTAAGTGCAATGTTCCTTTGACTTGCGGTGTTCAAGTCATCTTGGTCATGGAGACTTATACTTTAACATCTTAAGCAAGCATCTCCTAGGAGGTGTGGACCCAGGATGATTGGGTATAAGCCGAAGTGCCCGAAGATGTTTGAACAGCCTACAAAGGATTCACCACTCCTTGCGAGGAGATGTATACCCAGGCCTATCGTCGGATTGTTACTCAAAACCTCTGGCCAGAGTATATCATGTTTAGAGTGCGAGTCTCTTAAATACATTAGAGTAGTTAGAAATCCAAAGAACGAGAAAGACACTACTTGGGCTAGGTGTGACGTAGTCAGCCTAGTGGGGACTGACACAAATAGACCGTGTCCTGAACCAAGTGGGTATAAGGTGGTGAAGGGAATGGGGCACGATTCATTAGAGCTGCTGAAGGGTTTCAAAATTACTTCTGAGGTCAAACCGTTGATCTTTCGATTAATTGGGGGTCATGATCTACTACTAGGTGCCACTCATGATCGTTCTATAATTAGTTGATTATAGACGGCCAACATAAATCGAAAGCCTATTTAGTCACACGCACTACGAGTAATCCGAGGGATTTAAAACGAGTTGAAAATTGGATTTTCCGATCAAGAGAAATAAGTCGAATCTGAGTTAATCAGAGGCGCAACGGAAACTTAAAATGGCTAAGTCTTTTGAAGGCTTAAAGGGCGAATTAAATGAGTTTAATTCGCGATGGAATCGGCTTGGTTTGGCCGGCCAAAGAGGGTGTCCACCCTCTTGGTTTGGTCGGCCATTAAAAGGGGAATAAACCAATTTAATTGGTTTAATTAATAAAATAAATCTAGCGCGATTTGTTTTATAAATTATGGATAAATAAATTTGTATAAAGAAATTTATATAAATAAATTTATAGAAATTTATTTCTTTTTGGGAAATTAAAATAATTCGTGGAGTGGTTTATTTTAATTTTATAAAATCAATTATGAATTGATTTTTTCATTAAAAGAAAAATTTATAAATTTCTTATAAAATTTATTTCATAATTAAAGAAGAGAATAATTTGTTTTATTATAAAGTTAGTTATAATAAAATTAGGCATAACGGAATTATTCATAAGAAAATTTATAAGATAAATTTCTTATGAAAATTAATTCCGTTAATTCCGTTAAGAGGGAGACTTGGCAAGGGAGATGCTACTATATAAAGGAACCAAAGGCAAGCCCTTAATTACAATCAAGTGATCAAGAGATTAGAAGCATCCTCTCCCTCTTTCTCTTATTCTCTCTTCTCTCTTCCCCTTAGGGCCGACACCCACCTTGGGACCTAGGGCCGGCGCCCCTTTGCAAGACCTAGGGCCGGCGCAAGCTTCCTCCACCTAGGGTTGGCGCTTCCTCCTCCTAGGGCCGGCGCAAGATTCCATCAAGAAGGAGAAGAAGAAGAAGAAGAAGAAGAAGCGGATCGCATCTCCTTCTTTCCGGAATTTGGATTCCGATTCTTGATGGTTAGTTTCCTTTCTTCTTTCTTGATCTTCTAGTTGTGTCTTCGGAGAATCTAGTAGTTCTCGTCGACACAAAACTCGTGGCTTTGCGAAGTCATCCCGAAGAAAACTCAGCGTGGACGCGAATAGAGGCGGAGCTTCCAAGGGACGCTACGGTTGGATCTCGTCCCTTACTTCGAGTTACGAGAGGTACTTAGTAAATTTGTTTACTTTTCCGCAAAGTTTTAATTTATGATTATGACCACACACCATAAGGTTGCATGCTAGATACGTGGTTAAAATAATTTAGAAATTATTTTATGTTAATTCTTCCGCTGCACGTAAAAATTTAAAATTTTACGAACCCGTATCCTTGTCGACATGCACCCGGTCCCAACAGTAGCCAAGGGTGAAATAGTACTTAAGCATATAGACTCTAAATCTAACTTGGCTGACATATTCACTAAACCCCTACCTGAGTCTGAGTTCAGCTCACTAAGAAGGCAGTTAGGATTATGCTTGGTAGAATAGGTTTACTCTATTTTCTGATTTTCCTACTACTTAACTCATTTTAAAATCAGTTTCTGAAATAGTTTTTTTTTACTTTCAAAATCAGCTTTTACTTAGTTTGAAATTTTTTTTTTGGTTTCCGACTTAGTTTTATTTTCAAAAACTATCCCTTTCAAAACTATGGTTTTTTCGCAAATGGACTTAGCCTAGGCCCTAACCCTAGAACTGCATGCACCTATAGATTTAGAAGCCAGCATCTCATAAGCACCTAAGGGTACCTTTTGACTGATAACCTAGAATGGGTTGAGATGCTTAGGTCTTTGCCTTAATTCAAGATGCTTTAAGACAGTGCATCTGCAGTAATTGGGGCACTAAATACAACTTAAACAGTAATCAAGTCAAGTGTCAAGTTTAGGAAATCTAACTTGGACAGAACACTTAACTTGACTAACCCTAGCAAAAACTACTGTTTATAACAGTTAGTAAGTAGCTAATTGGGTCAGACAGGACCCTAAAAGAGATAATTGAAACTGATTTGGTTTAGCTCAAATTATGAATTGGTTCAGTACAGCAAATTAAGCAGTTTATTATTTTCTGCTATTATGCAATCTTTTTTTTGCTATATTTCTTTATTTTTGATATATGGCAAAGGGGGAGAGATAGGAAAGGAGAGATTTTAAAATCTTTCAAATAATCCAAAATTTCAAACTCTATCCTTTATTCAATAAGTACTAAGTTTTCCTAAGATAGTTATACTTAAGTTTTCAAAATTTTCTTAGTACGTTAAACTTAAGTTTTCAAAATTTCTCTAAGTATTTAAACTTAAGCTTTCAAAATCTTTCCATAGTACTAAGTTTTCCTAAGAACGTTAAACTTAAGTTTTCAAAATTTTCCGAAGTACTTAAACTTAAACTTAAACATAAGTTTTCAAAATTTTCCTAAGTACTTAAACTTAAGTTTTCAAAACTTTTCTAAGTATTTAAACATAGTTTTCAAAATTTTTCTAAGTATTTAAACTTAAGTTTTCAAAAAATTTTACTATAAAGTATAAATTTTTCAAAGTGCTCAACCAAAATTATTTTGGAAAATATGCCTTTAAAGTTTCTGTTGAAAATTGTTCTAAGTAAAATTAGAAGTTAGTTTCAAAACCCCACGAACTATTGAAAAATTAGGGGGAGATTCCTTCCAGGGGAGAAACAAAATTTCGTTTCATATGTTCTGATTAACTTAACTTTTTGAACCAGGGTTGCCATAAATCAAAAAGGGAGAGATTGTTTGTGCAAAAAGCACCCAAGTCGAACCTGTATTTTGATAATGGCAAAAGGGATCAAAAGTTAAGATATAATGTTTAACTAACATATTACTCAAGTGTGCAGGAAAAGTCCTAGCGAAGGACTGCTAGGCACCTGGCGAAGAAATGCCAGGATACATAGCCCTAGCGAAGGACTGCTAGGCACCTGGCGAAGGAATGCCAGGATACAAAGCCCTAGCGAAGGACTGCTAGGTACCTGGCGAAGGAATGCTAGGATACAAAGACCTAGCAAAGGACTGTTAGGCACCAGGCTAAGGACAGCTTGGTACTGAAGACCTGGCGAAGGACAGCTAGGCACCTGGCGAAGTACTGCTGGGCAAAAGTCCAACCGGAGGAGCCGGTTGGCATCAGGTAAATTCTCCAAGAGGAGTAGGTGAGGACGCGTTCCCCGTCGAGGGAACAGTAGGCGTCGGTTCGACCTAGTGCTCCATTTTGGAGACCCAAAGTCAGAACCAAGACAGCTAAGGCTGTATAAAACTAACATATTATTGCTCTATGTTATTTTGGACTAACCCTGGATGCAGGACCGAAGGAACGAGTGTCTACAGCTCAGAGAGCCTCAAAGGAATGAGGCAGAAGCTGAGTAGGGCGCCCGGAGTGTCCCGGGCGCCCCCAAGGTGAATACAAAAAGAAGTGGAGCAAATGTACGCTTCGACAGCTCAAAGGCGGGGCGCCCCCATGATCCCGGGCGCCCCGGATGGTCCGAGCGGCCCCAGCGACCCGGGCGCCCCCGTTAAAGTCTGATCCCGAGTTTGAAGGGATCAGAGCTGATCAAGAGGAGCTCGGATCAGATGACACGTGGGGGGCGCCCCCAGGGGCTATAAAAAGGCCCTCGACCCCAAGGCTTAGGACAACAATTCTTCCAACACATTCACGCTCTTCTGCTCCAGCGCTCTGTCCCGGAAACCTCCGACATGAGATACAAGTGTCGACGACGTCCCTCTGCCTCAAAAATACGATCTACTCTGGACATCGGTAACGAAGAGCGGCTTTCTTTTAGTTTACTGAACTAATCTTGTAATCTATTTCTGTAAACTTTTTGCGCATATAGAATTGCCCGCAGTAAACGGTCAACGACCATAGGCTTGGAGTAGGAGCCGACCGCAACTCCTAACCAAATAAAATCTTGGTGTTGGCGTGTGTTTTGCTTTAATTATTTCCGCTGCTAATTCTCTTTTACAAATCCGAACGTTTTACGATATTCACCCCCCCCTCTATCGTTTCTCTCGATCCAACAGCTATCTCCCGCCGTCTACGTGTCTTGCCCCTATCACACACACGCAGGCAGCTTCCTCCCTATAAAAGGGGAGGCGGAGACATTCGACCACCTTCCGGCTCTATTGCTTGGCAGACATCGTGTTCGTCTTCTTCCTTAAGGACTTCTCCTCATGCGTAAGTCTTCCACTTTCTTCTCGTTTTCTTCCTTAGGAGCCATGGGTAAGGATAGCAAGAAAGACCAAGGTAGGAGAGAGATTCTAGAGGAGGGCTACCAAGCAAAGTGGCACTAGTCCGCCTCTTCTAGAGTGAGACCGGAAACTCTGCAAGCGGCCATTGAGGCTTATGGCATTCCGGCTGAGATGGCGATGGTGATCCCTAGGATGGACCAGTCGCCGATAGAACCTTAATTGAACTCTCAATCTAAAATATTAAATTCTATATCCTAAATTTTGAATAATATTATATCAAATATCTCCATATTAGATTGATCAAAATTATCTAAACTTTGTTTAAAATCATTATAACAATTACGATTTAGATATATAGTTGTTTCAATGTTACAATTAGAATTTTATGAGTTGCTATAATATTTAACCAATTACTTTAGTATTGAAAGTAAGAGTTGTTATCACATTGCAATAATTATTTGCCATCATAACTACTATACGTTATATTCAGGAGTGTCAATTCGGATGGGTCAGACTGTGCTAGAATTTTTTTTTTAAACTCCAAATCCGAATCCGATCCGAATCCGAATTCAACCTGAAACGTCCAAACCCAAACCCGAACCCGACCAACCCGACTAACCCGAATCCGACCCGAAAAATCCGATTCAAAACGTCTTTTTTTTTGTTATTTTCTCTATAATTCTTCACTTTTATCTCAATATTCCATCGTGATGATACTAATATTAATATTAATATACATAAAAATATTTTAATTTTTAAATAAAATTTGATTTAACCCTAAAAATCACTAAATATTAAATTCGGGGCAACCCAAACCCAACCCGAACCCGACCCCCCTAACCCGACCTGAAATTTTCAATCTGAAATCCTCCAATTTGAATCCTATCCGAATCCAAAAATTTTCAATCCGAACCCGATTTTTTTTTGGATCGATTCGGGTTAGATCGTTGGGTCATCGGATCGTGTCAATTTAATTACAGTGGTTAGTTGCCATAGGTATTATATATTATAGTAACTAACTGGAACTACAACATGTATGGTAGTTAGTCCTAATTATTACACAATATAACAACTAGTTGTAACTGGTGGCGTAGCCGAGAAGCACATGCTATTATTGCCAATGCCGTTGTCGTCGTTTTGCCTACGCTCCATTGTAAGATTGAGATAAAATTTTCTTCCTTAAATCTCTTTTGATTATCTTCGTGCATAATTAAACAATTTGGACCCCTTTTGCTTGATCTTTCTATTGATTCGGAACTAAACCAACAGTAGCTCTCCCCGATTGCTATTTTCTTTCCTATTATATCATATAAATCAATTACATGTAGATATGCTAATTACTCATATAATTCAACTTACATAAAATAATAAATAAGCAATACTTTATTACTTTTATTATGTTATAATAATAATAATAATTGCATGCTTCTACATATATCTTTATTACTTAATTTTGTCATTCAAATTTGTTTGTCTTTTTCATATACTCTCTCTTTTAAAATTTAATAATGGTGGAAATGATGATTCGTTTGGCTCAGTACCCCAGCTAATTTATCTCGGGCTAATACGGAGGATATAAATCATGAAGTTACTAGCTCGGATTCTGTGACTAGTGTGTGAAGAGGGCGGGCACACCGACTTTGTTAGATTTTAATCTTCAGATTTCATGATGGTAACACTCATACATTAATTATCAGTCCATCCCATAAGAATTTTTAAAATTTAATAATGAAACTTAAACAGATAACCTAAATTATTATGAGAAAATAAAGAGCAGATGAATATCATATAAATTATGTCCATGTAATTCTAGTAACTAAAACAAACAATATAATCAAACGAGATACCTTCGACTCAATGCTTATAAAAAATTATAGGGTAAATAATTTTAAATCCTCTTATATTTAATTTCGCGTTGTATTTTATCCTTCTATATTTAAAAATAATATTCATCCTTTTATTTTCTATCTAGTTGTATTTTACCGTTATATTTTCTATCAAGTAATATTTTTCTCATGTATTTAAAAAATAATATTTAACCCCCATTGATTAAAAGTTAGATATTAAAACTTATAAAAGACAATTATGCCCTTGTCATTTTTATCATTTTTTTATAGATTTCAAGAAAGAAAAAACACATTGAATGATTATTATATTCTTCAGTAAAAATCTTAACAAAATTTATATAGGCACTAGCATAAACCATAGAGAAGTAACAACTCTGAAGGGGATAATTAGCCAAAAACTTATTCCATCACTCTCACCAAATCAAAAACATAGCCAGAACTATAAATTGATGAACCAAAATCTATAAGTACCCATGGTTATTTTGATGTGATCAACCAATTTAAGTTAGGTCTTGGTGTGTTTAATCCCTCTGCTAATTGTGCAGGAGCTTAGATACGGAGGAAGTCGAGCGTAAGACATAGCGGACGTGAATAATTCTGCGGGGAAGTGAGCCGACTGGCTCGGTACAATCTGAGGGATGCGGAAGCTGTAGAAGAGTACACCGGTAGATCAAGAAGGACGTAAGCGTAGCTCGAGGGACGGGAAGCCGGGAGGAAGCACGCTCGAGGGGTGAAAGGCCGGAGTCGGGTCCGGCTGAGCCTAACTCCAGTTGGCTGGAAATCACCCAGAAGATGAAGAATTAAAAGATTGGTTAGTTTGACCAAGTCAAACCAGTCGCCCAAAAAAAAGGGTGATTTATTTGTTGTTAAGAGAAGCCGAACTCGAAACCTCACCCAACACATGTCTCCATACTTACCACTTGAGATAGCAGGTGAAGTCAACAAGCAATTGCCGAAGTTACCACTTGAAGGTCACATCAGCGGAGTCTTAAGCAGAAGATAAAATCTTAAAGGATAAAACCTTATCGTTTAATCAGATCCAATGGATGCAGTTTAATCCCATCCAAGATCAACCATTCAGATTACATCCATAGGTCAACGACCAAGAGAAAATTCATCAACAATCCAGATTTAATCTCTTAGGCAATAAATAGACTTAAAGTTTCAGCTTTATTTTTCAATTCATTCACATGCAAAATCTTTTAAGTCTAGTGCGCTGTTGTTGTAAGGCTTCTCGCCATAAGGAGATTTTTATTGAGCGTCCACTGCCTTGGAAGCAATGTTCTTAGTGTGACCAAGTTTTTTATAAAAGATGAGTGCCTTCCATTTTAATTTTTTTTACCGTCTGTTCACCCCCTCTAGTCGGTCCAACCCGATCCAACAAAATCAAATAAAGATGGAATAAAATTCATTATTAAAAATCTCCTCATTATCATCAAATATGGCATACAATGAAGTAAGAGTGAAGTGTTGGTGTAACAAAATTGCATCAATACGCACATCAAAGACATTACAAAATCCAGGAAGAATGTTTATAGACTATTGTGGCTACAAGGTTACTGTTAGTATAGGATTGTGTCGGCCGGCTAGAGGCGGGTGAATAGCCCTGCAAAAAATAAACTAAATCTTTTATTATTCTTTAACAAAAATAGAGATTAGTTAAACATAAGAAAATCTAAGCAACATTAACAACTAGAAAGAAAAGAGAGAGATTTCAAGATTTACTTGGTTTGAAACCTAGGTGGTTGCTAATCAAAGATGTTGAAAGCTCTATTATCAAACTCCTTTGACGAAGGCGGAGAAGCCTCTTACATTTGTTGAAAGTAGATAGCTGAAATAGAAATTGAATAAAGAGTTGTTGTTTTAATTTTGAGCAAAAGGGCTCTATATATAGAGCCTGGAAAAGCTATCCTGTTGTTAACTTGGCACTTCTCGGGCACTTGTATTGGACATGGCACCTGAATTCGGTCAACCTCTATCCGTGCAACAACAGCCGTGAAAATGGTTGTTTTCGAGATAATGTAGTCGATCACGAGTGCTTGTATCAAACCTGAGTGCCCCTGTTGATTCGGGCTCCCAGATCAACTCGGTCGCACCCATTCAATACGGGCGCTCGAATTGAACCCGAGCACCTAAGAGCTTGGTCATCCCCAGGTTGATCGACAACTTCAGCTTTGGGTGATTTTTCGATCGTCCGAAGTTGTGCTCACCTGAACTCAATTTCTGACCTTCTCCTCGAGAAGGCTTCCTCTCTGACTTCTCGTCCCTCGGATGTTGCACACACCCTTCTCGTCCACCCGTGTACTCTTTCGCAATCTTCTCATCCTTCAGATGCACCGAGCCCGTCGGCTCTCTTACCGTATCATCCTTCTTAATCGTCACGTCTTCTACTCGACTTCTTGTGCCCCTAAGCTCCTACACACGTAGACACAAGGATCAAACCAATAGGACCTAACTTGGCTTGATTGATCACATCAAAATTATCTCGAGGTACTTACAATCTCATCTTTTTTGATCTGTATCAACCCAAGTTAAGTTAGAAAAACCCAAACAATAAATAAATAAATCATGTAATAAAATTTTGCAATTTAAGTACAGAAATTAACGCAACAAAAACCTCCCTCTTAACTTAATTCTCATATTCTCTCCCTTGATCACATAAAAAAACCTTTTAAAATAAGTTGGAATGTTTTTGAATTTGTAAAATGCAATTAAGAGTCACTTAAAAATTTGTTTTGTCAAAAATCTATTTCCAAAAAATATTTTAACTCAAAAATTCATATTTTGATAAAAAAAATTATGAAAAATTATACTTTTATTTAAAATTAAAGAAAATTTTTAAGAACATGTGAAAGTATCAGATTTATTCATTTAAAATTTTTAAGAATTTTTTTTTTCATTGAGTGTTTAAAAATATTTTCTTAATCGAAGCAAGAATTTGAAAAATAACTACTTAAAAATGAATTTTGATTTGACAATTTTTTAGAAAAGTCAAAATCGAATGTTTAACCTCAAAAAAATTTGGTTTTTCAAAAATATCTTCGAAGTATTTTTAAAATTAAAATTTTAAAAATTCATAAAAAATCATTGAACAGCTAAAAAAATCCCAAAAATTTTTTGTAGATAAATATGGATGTTGTCTATCACAATAAAATTTTAAATTGAATTTAATCTGAAAAGACATTTTGAAAAAAAAACTTCAAAAAAAAAATTAAATTATAGCTTGCTTAAAAATAATAATATCTAACAATTCAACACATATTTAGGAATCCAATATAGATTTTAACCTATGAGATTATTCAAAAAATTAGGTGGAATTAATTTTTGGACACTTTTACAATTTGAGTACTATGATTTCTAACATACCAATTTAATCTATAACAATTTTCATAATTTGACAAATGAACATTATTTGGGTATGTAAGGATTTTAATTTCTCTATGTGTTCCTTTAATTAATCATTTTCAATTTTCTATTTATCATATAAATCTAATGGGTATGTATCAGCTAATTTCCCTTTAAGAGCTAAATTTTTTATTCTCAATTTGTATAACGATTTGGACATCAATTTGATACCATTATAAAGTTGATCTAGAGGTAAGAGACATATTTCACTTACTATGTCGGATCTGAAGTTAGAGTCTTTATCTTCTGACTTAGCTCCTCCTTCATCAATGCTTTCTTTCGACATAGCTTCGTCTTACGATTCTTGACGATTAGCCATTAGCGTTGGTCCAGTGTATTCTTTCACTTTGGATTCATCTGTTTGATGACTCGTCCTATGTTGCTTTAAGGTTGAGAGTTTTTGACTTTGTTGTCCCTTTATTCTTGTTATTCAACTTTGGGCAGTTATCTTTCACGTGCCCTTCTTCGTCGGAGTTGTAGCATCTAATTTTTCTTTTACTTCGAGGATTTCTTTTGACCTGCATCTCATTAAATTTATTAGATTTAATTTTTTTATTTCCTTACCATATATGTTTCTTGATCCTTGTCGATGGAAGTGCCCGAATTTGGTTCGTTGATTTTTGGCTTTTAGTGCTATGTTCTGACCATTTTCCCTTCTCGATTTTGTATATTTAGATTCGTGAAACTCAAAAGTAGAAAATAATTCTTCTAGGGTACTTACCTCGAAGTCCTTCGAGATGTAATATGAATCTACAATCGAAGACCATTCTTGCGTCCTTGGAAATAAATTCAGGGTGTATCTGACTGTGTCATGATTTGACACTGATTCTCTAAGACTGGTGAGTCCGATTATTAGCTCTTTGATTTAAGCATGCAGCTGTGCTACCGTTTCTCCAGTGTCTATTCGGAGATTTGTTAGTTGATTCCGAAGCAGATCTTGTCTGGCCAGCTTGGCTTCTGATGTTCCTTCGTAAAGCACAAAGAACTTTTCCCAAAGATCCTTGGCGGAGTGATAGGTGCCGATCCGATTGACTTCTTGTGGCGGCAAGACATTTAACATATGGAACTCCACTTTGCCGTTAGCCACGAAGTCTGTTTGCTTCTTTTTGGTCCATAGGTGTTCTTCCTTTTCTTCTCTGTTAGGTTCTTTGGGCACTACAAAATCATATTTGATTGTTAGTAAGATATCAAAATCTATTTTGAAAAATACCTCTATTTTGCACTTCCGATGTGCGAAGTCCCTTTCGAATCTTGGCAGGTAGATGCTTGTCCAGACATTTCTTTGATACTTCAGACGACGGTTAGTCCTTCTTAAGCAACTAGGCTCTAATACAAATTGTAGGATCATGTTGGCCAACTAGAGGGGGGGGGGGTGTGAATAGCTCTGAAAAAACAAATTAAATCATTTGATAGTCTTTAACAAAGATAGAGATTAGTTAAGCATAAGAAAATCTAGGCAACATCAACAAATAAAAAGAAAAGAGAGAGACTCCGAGATTTACTTGGTTTGAAACATGGGTGGTTGCTAATCCAAGACGTTAAAAGATCTACTATCAAACTCCTTTACGAAGGTGGAGAAACCTTTTACACTCGTTGAAAGTATAGTGTAGAATTTGAAATTGAATACAGAGCTGTTATTTTAATTCTGAGCAAAAAGGGCTCTATTTATAGAGCTTGGAAAAGTTATCCTGTTGCTAACGTGGCACTTCTCGGGCACCTGTGTTGGACACAGCACCTGAGTTTGGTTAACCCCTATTCGCACAGCAACAGTCATGAAAATGGCTATTTTTGATATAATGCAGTCGATCATAGGTGCCCGTATCAAACTTGAGCGCCCTGTTGATTCAAATTGAACCTAGACCTCCCGGAGCCTGGTCAACCCTAGGTTGACCGACAACTTCGACTTTGGGTGATTTTTCGACGTCCAAAGTTGAGCTCACCTGAACCCAACTTCCGACCTTTTCTTCGAGTAGTCTTCCTCCCCAGCTTCTCATCCCTCAGACGTCGCGTATATGCCCTTCTCATCCACCGCTATACTCTTCTGCAGTCATCTCGTCCCTTAGATGTACCGAGCCCGTCGGCTCTCTTCCCGTGTCATCATTCTCGATCGTTGCATCTTTCACTTGGCTTCTTATGCTCCTAAGCTCCTACACACTTAGACATAAGGATCAAACAACAAGACCTAACTTGCAGTTAACCACATCAAAACTATCCAAGGTACTTACAGTTAGAACCGAAGAAATTTTGATATCTCCATAATAACATGATATTGCCCACTTTGGGTCTAAGCCCTCATGGTTTTGATCTTGGGTCTATCCAAAATGCCTCATATTAATAGAGATATCTTTCCCATATAATCTCATGATCATTCCTATGTGTTTTCAATGTAGGATTTTGTTTGCAACTTTGCAACCCCAACAATCCCCCCTTAAACGAAGGACCACATGAGCCCCAAATAGAAAGCTTATCCATTTGACGTCCGATCCTTGACCCATTAGGTATTTTTGCCCCTTGGTCCACCCGACCTACTAGGACTTCATTGTCTAGTATCTGGTCCTCTTGATCTAGACATGGGAGCCCCCACTTCCTTTGTTTGAGGTCAATATTCTACTCACATGACTCGATTAAATCATAGCACTTGTGCATAGTCGGTGGTTAGACCTTCTGATTGTCCAGACTCTAATGCTAATTGTTAGGGTTGAAGGAATTTTGATATCTTCACAATGACATGATATTGTCCACTTTGGACCTAAGTCCTCATGGTTTTGGTCTAGGGATCTATCCACAAGGTCTTATAGCAATGAAGATATCTTTCCCTTATAAATCCATGATCTTTCTCATGTGTTTTTAATATGGAACTTTGTTTGCAACATTACAACCCCAATAGTTAGTTGCAACCCCAATAGTTAGTGCTTAAACATCTTAATATATTACTTAAACTCAAATCCACTAACATCAAATAGATGTCAACTATTATTTGTATGCAGAAAATGGTGGATGTGGGTTCTTTCAGAACATGTAGAAAAATGGTGGATGTAGGTTCTTGTGCTTCTTCTATTTCATCCATCCATCGGAAGAACCAACAACCACCATTTTTCTGCATGCAAATAGTAGTTGACATCCATTAAATGCTAGTGGTTTTGGGTTATAATGCTTTCCCGAGAACCCTGGGTTGGATCACAGTAATCGACGCATATTTTATTTCGAAAGATTTTGAGATAATTACTCTAGAGCAAATCTTTTCGATTTTTGAGCTTCATGAATTTCAGTGTATAGGGAAGAGCAGGAAAACGGATAACGTCACTTTGAATGTGAGGAGAAACTAGATCGAGGATGATTCGTCAACGGACAATGAAAATACGACAGAAATGGTAAAAGGCCTTAAATGTTTTTTTTAAAGTCTAATAAATTCTCCAAGTTTCAGGATAAAAGATGATCTCTGAAGAAACGTACAGTCCGATGCAACAATTGCAAAGAGGAGGGTCATCTAAAAGACTAGTGTCCCAAACTCAAGAACCAACCAAAGAAGAAGTAGGCATTAAATGCCACTTGGGATGAGTCCTCGTTCAACAAATCGAAAACTAATGAATACGTTGGACATGCGCTGATGGCAAGTCATCAAAAAGAGAGCATTGATCAAGGGGGAGCTACACTAGTTGAAAGTAGCGACGAAGTGGCAGTCCCTCTTTTCGAAAGCATCCCGGTAAGTAAGGTATATTTTCTCCCTCACGATCAATTATACTCTGGTATAAAAGCAAAGCTTAAAGTTAATCTTAAATTAGAAAAAGAAAATCAAAAATTAAAAATGAAATTGACTAATGCATATTCTTCTGATGGTTCTGATAAATTGAAAAATCATATTGTTAATTTGAGAAATTTAGTTGAAAAATTAGAATTTAATATTGCATTTTCATGCCAAAAGAAAAATAATTATCTTGATAATCTGAACTGGTATATTAAAAATTGTTGGATATTTGGTGCTTAAAATAATTAAGACTAAATACGATTTTGTAAAGAAAAATCGAGGTGTCATCAATCGTTGAAAGTAAGAATTGACTTCAAAAATAAAATCTTCGTTTCATATAGATGAATTTAGACTATTAATTTGCTCAAAACCGATTACGGTTGAATGAGAAATTAATTGTTTAAAGTTAGCCCAAATTTTGCATAAAAGAAAGTAGATGGAGATTAGTCTCACATCTGAAATTTCTGAAGGGATTTACTTTCTTATATGTGTTCCTGTGTTAATGGAATTAAAAAGAAACACAGGTGGTCTCTTCTCACAAGCGAACAGGTGTACGTACCTGCGAGCCTGCTACCCGCCACACGTGCACGTACGCAATGGGAGCTTTGTTGGCGCACTTTGCACTTCACATTGTCGCGAGGAGCTTAAATTTATACTCCAGGTGACGTGACACTAGGGTGATGTGTTGGTGATGTGGCAATGCCTACGTGGCACTCGGATGACGTGACATGTGATGTGGCAGTGCCTGCGTGGCACTCAGATAGGAGGAGAGAAATGACTGAACTTTGACTGGGCAAACAAATGGCAACCGTTGGATCGAAAATGGGTATTGGATCGCAAGTGACGCAATCTGGAGCGTTGATCATGAGCCACGATCTGACGGTTGGTGAAGAGAGACTTGATCTGAAGCGTCAGATCAAATCTGGTGGCTGAGATCAAAGGGAGATCTGATAGGTTATAACCATTCAGATCGAATGACCCAGATTAATCCTAAACCAAAGGTCACACCCACTCACCAAAGGGTACCTTACCTCTTCCCTTGTATAAATAGAGTCCTCTAGATGATGGATTCATTCATTCAATCATCATAGTTATTAGCATTCATTCCATCGTGTGCATCCAAAGTTCGAAAAGCACGAGAAGGTTCGCTAGTTTCAAAATTTGTAGTGCTGCTATTTCGAGACATTGTCGTTGTATCTTGGGAAACGAATTGCTGCTATCCGTGAGCACCTGTAGCGGAGCAATATCATTTTACGGAGATAGTGTCCAATACTAGCCTCAATGAAATTATATTAGTTTGCATCCTCCCTGTAGTTTACCCGGACGACGCCCCCAAACAATTGTAAAATGATATTTGGCAATTATTATAAAATAATTGGCGTCTCCAGGACTCAATCTGAAAACCTTCTATGTGTTAATCTGATGTGGTAACCAACTACACCATGAGCACAAAGTTAAGAGCCTTGCACTCTACAATAAAGTTATTCTGCAAACTAATATGGGATTGATCAACGACGTTCTGACTGTCGTTCCGCACAGAGAGAAGCCGGAGAAATACAAAGGAGCTAACTTCAAACGATGGCAGCAGAAGATGCTGTTCTATCTGACAACGCTAAACCTCGTACGATTTTTGCATGAAGGCCCACCAGCCATTAAGGAAGGTGATGCCAACAGTAAGGCTGCATGTGATGCATGGTCGCATGGAGATTTCTTGTGCCACAACTACGTTCTCAACGCATTGGACGACACGTTGTCTAACGTGTATAGTCCGATGGAAACGGCAAAATCTCTATAGGAATCACTAGAGAAGAAATACAAAACCGAAAACGCCGGATTGAAAAAATTCATCGTCGGCCGATTTCTGGACTTCAAGATGGTGGATTCCAAGAGTGTGACATCTCATGTCCAAGACATGCAACTGATACTGCATGATCTGGATACCGAAGGCATGAAGCTGAATGAGTCGTTCAAAGTAGCCACGGTAATCGAGAAACTTCCTCCGTAGTGGAAGGATTTCAAAAATTACCTTAACCACAAGCAAAATGAGATGGGACTTGAAGACCTGATCCTGAGGCTCCGAATAGAGGAGGATAATCGAAAGTTGTCCGACTCTAGAGGAACGAAGCGGGCCATCGACAAGATGTCCAACATGGTTGAGCTAAACGCCAAGAAGCCAAAGCAATTCAAGAAGAAGGCTCAAGGCAAGAAATTCAAGGGCTCATGCTATAACTATGAAAAGCCAGGACACCTGTCCAAAGATTGTAGACGACCGAAGAAACCAACCATGAGTAAAAAGGATGTTGTGATCCATGTCACAACTTCTGATGATAGGCTCCCCGATTTATCGGAACTAGATATCACTACGGTCGTGTTTGAAGCCAACATGGTGGTGGACAACCTGAAGCAGTGGTTGATCGATACTGGAGTAACACGTCACATCTGTTCGGATAAGACGATGTTCTCCAAGTATACTCTGATAAGTAGAAGAAAGCTCTATATGGGTAATTCCACTACATCGTCGATTGTCCAACTCAGGAAAGTTGTCTTGAAGATAACATCTAGGAAGGAGTTAACACTCATTGATGCGCTCCATGTTCCGAATCAGGAAGAACCTAGTTTCTGGTTCGACACTTGTTAAGGTCGGCTTTAGAGTAGTATTCCAGTCAAACAACTCTGTACTTATGAAGAATGATGTATACATAGCTAAGGGATATTTCGAACAGAGTCTGCACAAAATGGTTGTAATGATTGTACACTGTGATTTTGATGATAACAAAATAAAAGGTTCCAGCTACGTTGTTGTGTGTTTTAATTTATAGCATGATCGACTTGGACATGTTAATAATAATACTCTGAAATATCTCGTCAAATTAAATTTATTACCAAATGTCAATGTTGAGGAAACACATAAATGTGAAGTGTGTGTGGAAGCTAAGATGTCGAGACTACCTTTTCATTCGGTTGAAAGGTCAACGACTCCTCTAGAATTGATACATAGTGATCTATGTGACTTAATATTCGTGCAAACTAGAGGAGGTAAAAAGTATTTTATTACTTTTATCGATGACTACATGAGGTTCTGTTATGTCTTTCTTTTAAGAAGTAAAGATGAAACCTTAGAGGCTTTCAGAACCTATAAAATAGAAGTTGAAAATCAACTTGATAAACGAATTAAAATAATTCGTAGCGATAGAGGTGGAGAATACGGTGCATCGTTTGATGAGTTTTGTTCAGAATCTGGCATTATTCATCAGACAATGGTGCCATACTCACCTCAATCAAATGGTGTCACTGAACGTAAAAATCGGGCACTAAAGAAAATAATGAATGTCTTATTGATAAATTCAGGCTTACCCTAGAACTTGTGGGAGGAAGCTATATTATCGGCAAATCACATTCTCAATAAAATCCCTCACAAGAAAAGTGATAAAATGTCATACGAACTATGGAAAGGCCAAGAGTCGTCGTACAAATACTTGAAAGTGTGAGGGTACTTGGCAAAGGTCGAAGTACCCAAGCCAAAGCAAGTAAAGATTGAATCTAAAATGTTCGATACGATATGTAACGCCCGCCCTTATATCTACTCTCGGGGCGGGGTTACGTAACAATCAATCATATAATTATTTTCTTTCTTCTAGCATAAAATTAAAACAACAACAATGCGAGGACTAAGTACTGAGCATGCTTGTTTAGAACTATTAAGTAATATAGAAGTGCTAAGCATACTAGTCAATACATGTCAATCAAATATCATGCTTGAATCATTAGAACATTATTTGAAATATTTTAATCAAGAGATATTCTATAACATGATAGGTTCACATATTATTTCAACTCATAACCTAATCAACAAAATCAAGTAGATGAGAATTCCAAGTGTAATCACTATCATGCAATATCCAACCTAATCACTAACATTCATTGTTGAAGAAAACATCATCATAAGCATAGTAATGTAGATATAAAAATCTTTCTTTCCCGAGCCACCACCCCACACATCTTCAGCCTCCTGCCTCTTCCTTTAGTTTAAGTGTTCCTTACCCTTATCTGCAGCATAAGACAACACATAAACTAGTAAGCACAAATGCTTAGTAAGTATCCTGTCCTACTCGCAAAGTCCATACGAAAGAATACAACATGTACACATAATAAATCATAAGCATGAGTTCATCAAAGCATACTAACATCAAAGTTTCTAAGCACGCAGTATAAAGTACCTTAAGCATACCCTTCACATATAATAAATATTTTCAATGAATGTTTTCAAAACAATTCCATAAAGGTATTACTTAAAAATACATCCATATCATATAGGGCCCAGTTGTGTACCACATATTGCGCGTTACCTATTGCGTGTTCCCTAATGAATTGGGGTAGCGAGCCACCAACCAATTAGAGCAGGACCCTTCCGTCCTACCAGAGCCATGACCTTACGTTAACATGCACCCCGGATTTGTTTAATGACCCCCTTCCGAGTCGGGTACACAACTTCTAAAGTAAAATACTTATCATGCTTTTACATATATGCTAAGGAGTACTCCAATCCACTCTTAAGGGACACACCACTCTTTAAGGGTGCTCATGATCCCGTAGGGACACACCACACAACTTAAGGGGTGCTCTTGTTCCCATACTTAGTGGAGTATCCTTTCAAGCATTTTATTATACATATCACATGCAATTCATAAAGGGTGCCCCATAGGCTATAAACATGCTCATACATACATCATATTTCAACCACTTACACCTACTTTATATATGACAAGATTGGTCACATAAATCATATTCATGTCATAGGAAGTGGTGGCATGCTTCATGAGGTAATTGAGTTCTTCTTAACCCTAAACCTAAGGTTTTGGCCGAAAGTCTAGGGTAGAGGTAGCTTAGGTTTTTGACATCAAACATCCCATACAAGTATCATATATATACATCATGTATCATACTAAGCATAGCATACATCATAGAGTAATCAACCTTCACAAACCTAATGTTCCATGCTTTGGCCGAATATCACATGCTAGGGAAAGATTAAGTTTTCCAATCAAACATTCCATTTAAACATCACATGCATATACATCTCATTATCCCCAAACATAAGCATATCCTATAGGGTATTTTAACCTTCACAAACCCTACTCTTGGGGTGCTGGCCGAAAGTCATAGGGTAGGAGGAATTAGGGTTTTTGCAATGAAACATTCACATAGACATTTATACAAACACCTTGTATACACTATCATACAATACACTAAGCATGGATATATTATAGGATAATTTAACCCTCACTAACCCTAGTTCCCATGCCTTGGCCGAAACCTACACAAGGGTGAAACCCTAAGGTTTTGTTCATAACATCATGAAGGAAACAACATATACACATACCCTAAGTTCCAAGGGTCTACTCATGTATCAAGAAGTAACCAAGGTCTTCCCCTTGGGGGTGGCCGAAACCTACACAAGGGTGAAACCCTAAGGTTTTGTTCATAACATCATGAAGGAAACAACAAATACACATACCCTAAGTTCCAAGGGGTCTTCTCATGTATCAAAAGTAACCAAGGCCTCCTCTTTGGGTGTTGGCCGAAACTTACACCAAGGGTAAAACCTCCATTTTCGAAAACAAGAAAACAAGAAGAATCATGCACAACAATTACACTGTAGGCGAGGGGATACTTACTTCCTTTCGCTTGAATTTCACCTTCTCTAAACCTTTAGGGTACCCTTGGTTGAAGGAAGAGTGAGAGTTCCCTTTTCTAGAACTCCTCTAAACACTTGGCCCTTGTAGAGGGCACAAATCCTTGGGTGGGATCTTCTTCCTCCCAATTCCCTAGGGTTAGAACCCTAGGTGTATTTTTCGAAAATGAAAAGGGAGAAGGGCTCTAGGGTTTTCGGTTTTGAAGTGGGGAAGAAGAAGAGAGAAAATGTAACTTCTTTTCCCTCTCTTATTTATACTCTTCTCATGAAGAGACATGTCTCTTCACTTCCCTAGCTTTAACAAGCATGCTCAGTACTTAGTCCTTGCATTGTTGTTGTTTTAATTTTATGCTAGAAGAAAGAAAATAATTATATGATTGATTGTTACGTAACCCCGCCCCGAGAGTAGATATAAGGGCGGGCGTTACAGGTTGGTATCAGAGCAGATTTCCCCTCCACCACACACACATTAAGTTTCATCCTGCGCTTCCAAGTAAGAGATCCTAACCTCGCTTTATTTTATTTCATGTACAGTAATGATATATATAGAGATGATTTATGTTTGCATAACAAGAGAAAGTAGCATTAATTCTTATGTAGCTTATTTATCACCTGTATGATAGATAATAACCAGTAATTGTAAGATACGTTAACATGAACGATAGTTCCTCTTATATATATATGGATTCATTAATAATTTAGAATTTGGGGTAAGAGGGTGGTTACATATTGTAATCACTAGGGTAAACTACATCGATTGGGTGTGTGTTTTCCTCTGTATATATTTGCGAATTGAAAAAGGAATGGTTTAGTACTAACCATGTCATTTTCTTTTCAATTCCAGATGTTGCATGAGGACTACACTGAGAGGTGCCGCGAGCTGATGGAGCGGATAGAGGCAGTTGAGTATTGTCCGACCCGGGGAATTCAAGGTAACATAGGGTTTTTGGATCGGCTCTTCTGGAAACTGGAGCGGGAAGGGTTTCCAGTCATGGACGATCATAGGATCGGAGCTTTACTTCGTTCATTGCCCAACTGGGCAAGAGAGGTTGCGCATCAGATCTGGGGACAACACAGATGCTGTATGTCATATGCGGACTTATGTAGGCAGCTTCTCCGCCATGAGTTCCCAGAAGATCTGGGAGACTCGGAGGAGGATCCCGAGCCGTCCGAGGAGGACCCCGAGCCCTTTGAGGAGGATCCCGAGCCGTTCGAGGAGGACCCCGAGCCCTTCGAGGAGGATCCCGAGCCCTTTGAGGAGGACCTGAGCCCTTCGAGGAGGATCCCGGCCCTTCGAGGAGGATCCCGAGCCCTTCGAGGAGGACCCCGAGCCATTCGAGGAGGACCCCGAGCCCTTCAAGGAGGACCCCGAGCCCTTCGAGGAGGATCCCGAGATGCTGGAGATGTTCAAGGAAGACCTTGAAGCGGTCGAGGAGATTCTCGAGATTGAAGAAGAAGACCCGATGGGAACAGTAGAGGATCCTGAGGCGGGCCAAAGGGAGATGAGCGAGGAGGTAATAGTCATCGCTACGATGTTCTTTATTTTGGGCCTAACGGTAGCCCATCTGGCTCGCTAAGTTGGATTAGTTTTGTATGTAGACTTATAAGAATGAATAAAAATAAATTTTGGGTGATATAATAAATAAAAATCTCTTTTACCCAATATTGATCATGCGACACATAAGGACGAATATTACGGAAACATAATATGAGTTGGGTTACCCAGGATAGATGACCTGTTCGATCAACTGAAGGGAGCCACGGTTTTCTCTAAGATTGACCTGAGATCTGGTTATCACCAAGTCAGGGTGAAAAAGGAGGATATACCGAAGACGACTTTCCGAACCAGATACGGACATTATGAGTTCGTGGTTATGTCATTTGGAGTTACCAATGCGCCAGCTATGTTTATGGATTTAATGAATCGAGTGTTCTCGGCATTCCTCGACAGATTTGTGATCGTCTTTATCGATGATATCCTTATATATTCGAGAACTCCCGAAGAACATGCTGAGCACCTGAGTATAGTACTACAGATTCTTCGAAAGGAACAACTGTATGCTAAATTTTCCAAATGCGAGTTCTGGCTCGATCAAGTATCATTCTTGGGACATGTTATCTCCAAGGAAGGAGTAATGGTGGACCCGACTAAAATCGAAGCTGTGAGTAACTGGACTAGACCCAAGAATGCAGTGAAATCAGAAGTTTCCTCGGGCTAGCAGGCTATTACAGAAAATTCGTAGAGAACTTCTCTCGGATTGCAGCCCCTATGACAGCTCTTACGATGAAAGACAAGAAATATGTGTGGACCGAGGAATGTGAGAAGAGCTTTACTGAACTGAAAAGGAGACTGACTAGCGCTCCAATATTAACTCTTCCAGAGAGCGATATGGGTTTCGATATGTACAGCGACGCATCCAAACTTGGACTCGGAGCTGTGCTTATGCAAAATGGGAAGGTAATTGCCTATGCCTCTAGGCAACTAAAGGAACATGAAAGAAACTACCCTACCCATGACTTAGAGTTAGCAGCGATGGTCTTTGCACTGAAGATATGGAGGCACTATCTATATGGAACTCAGTGCAAAGTTTATACAGACCACCAGAGTCTGCGGTATTTCTTCACCCAGAAAGATCTGAATATGAGACAGCGCAGATGGCTCGAATTGGTCAAGGATTATGACTGTGAGATCCTGTACCATCCGGGAAAAACCAACAAGGTAGCCGATGCCCTCAGTAGAAAATCATGTGCTGCTTTGATGTCTTTATCAACTTTGTCACAACCCTTAAGGGAAGAAATTACAAATTTCGGGATTGAAATCATATCAGGACAGTTATCCACCCTGATGATTGCGCCGACATTGTTCGGCGATATTCTGGAAAAGCAGAATCATGATCCGAGTCTTCAGAGAATCAAGCAAGAGGTTCTCGAAGGCAAGGACGATGGATTTCGGATCTCGGACAGCGGAGTTTTGTATCTTCGGGACCGACTGTGTGTTCCCGACGACTCCGACTTACGGACAAGAATCCTAGAGGAAGCTCACGGAACGCCTTATGCGATGCATCCTGGGTCTACCAAGATGTATCAAGATCTGAAGAGAAGTTTTGGTGGTCCGGTATGAAGCGAGATGTAGCCCACTATATCAGTATGTGTTTGACCTGCCAGAGGGTCAAAGCAGAACACCAGAGGCCTGGAGGAGTTCTGCAACCTCTGTCGATTCTCGAGTGGAAATGGGAAGACATCTCTATGGATTTCATCTATGGGCTGCCTATAACGACGAATGGATATGATGGTATATGGGTTATTGTGGACAGACTCACCAGTCTGCCCATTTTCTGGCTATTAGGATGACCTACTCAGTGGAGCAGCTGGCTCAACTGTACGTCAAGGAAATTATCCGACTGCACGGGGTTCCCAAGACCATTATCTCTGATAGGGATGGTCGATTTACTTCAGATTTTTGGGGACACGTACAGAAGGCTCTCGGTACGAAACTGAAATTCAGTACTGCCTTTCACCCCCAGACAGACGGGCAGACTGAAAGAGTAAACCAGATATTAGAGGATATGCTACGAGCTTGTGCCTTAGACTTCAAGGGAAGCTGGTGCCGATACCTGAGCCTGGCAGAGTTTGCTTATAACAACAGTTATCAGGCTACTATCGGGATGCACCATATGAAGCACTATACGGAAGGAAATGCCGATCTCCTATATGCTGGCTTGAGAGTGGTGAAAAGAAGGAGATGGGACTCCAGACTGATATTATAGATGAAACCACTCAGGCTATAAAGAAAATCCGCCAGAGGATAGAGACTGCTCAGAGTCGGCAGAAAAGCTACGCTGATAAGCGACGCAGACCACTAGAGTTCGAGGTTGGGGATTCGGTATTTCTTAAAGTGGCCCCTATGAAAGGGGTGATGAGATTCGGGAAGAGAGGGAAGCTGAGTCCGAGATATGTGGGACCGTATCAGATTCTGAGACGGGTAGGCAAAGTGGCCTACGAACTGGAGTTACCGCCAGAAATGTCGGCTATCCACAATGTCTTCCATGTATCAATGCTTAGGAAATGTACCTCTGATGGGAATCAAATGATAGAGCCCCAACCAGTACAGGAGAACCTAGGTTCCGAACGCCGACCTATTCAGATCCTAGATCGGGAAGTCAAAAAGCTAAGGAACAAGGAAGTACCCTTAGTAAAGGTTCTGTGGCGGAACGAACAATTCGAAGAAGCCACATGGGAACGAGAGGAGGCCATACGATTAAAGTATCCGGAACAGTTTTAAAGTTTGGGACGAACTTTTTATAAGGTATGGAGGATTGTAACACCCCAAAATTTCTCCCATATGAAATATGATGAATTCATGAAACATTTTTTATGAAATGTTATGATGGGCTTGGTTTAATGGGCTTTGATATGGATTAGTGCAAAATGTGATAAAAAGAAAGTGTAGAAAGGAGGAAGCAAGGATCGAACCTTGAACCTCCTAGTTGCACTAACCATGTCTTAACCATTGCACCAAGGATGTTTTCTTGTTGAGAGAATAAGAAACATGCTTGTTAAAGCTAGGGAAGTGAAGAGACATGTCTCTTCATGAGAAGAGTATAAATAAGAGAGGGAAAAGAAGTTACATTTTCTCTCTTCTTCTTCCCCACTTCAAAACCGAAAACCCTAGAGCCCTTCTCCCTTTTCATTTTCGAAAAATACACCTAGGGTTCTAACCCTAGGGAATTGGGAGGAAGAAGATCCCACCCAAGGATTTGTGCCCTCTACTAGGGCCAAGTGTTTAGAGGAGTTCTAGAAAAGGGAACTCTCACTCTTCCTTCAACCAAGGGTACCCTAAAGGTTTAGAGAAGGTGAAATTCAAGCGAAAGGAAGTAAGTATCCCCTCGCCTGCAGTGTAATTGTTGTGCATGATTCTTCTTGTTTTCTTGTTTTCAAAAATGGAGGTTTTACCCTTGGTGTAAGTTTCGGCCAACACCCAAAGAGGAGGCCTTGGTTACTTTTGATACATGAGAAGACCCCTTGGAACTTAGGGTATGTGTATATGTTGTTTCCTTCATGATGTTATGAACAAAACCTTAGGGTTTCACCCTTGTGTAGGTTTCGGCCACCCCCAAGGGGAAGGCCTTGGTTACTTCTTGATACATGAGTAGACCCTTGGAACTTAGGGTATGTGTATATGTTGTTTCCTTCATGATGTTATGAACAAAACCTTAGGGTTTCACCCTTGTGTAGGTTTCGGCCAAGGCATGGGAACTAGGGTTAGTGAGGGTTAAATTATCCTATAATATATCCATGCTTAGTGTATTGTATGATAGTGTATACAAGGTGTTTGTATAAATGTCTATGTGAATGTTTCATTGCAAAAACCCTAATTCCTCCTACCCTATGACTTTCGGCCAGCACCCCAAGAGTAGGGTTTGTGAAGGTTAAAATACCCTATAGGATATGCTTATGTTTGGGGATAATGAGATGTATATTCATGTGATGTTTAAATGGAATGTTTGATTGGAAAACTTAATCTTTCCCTAGCATGTGATATTCGGCCAAAGCATGGAACATTAGGTTTGTGAAGGTTGATTACTCTATGATGTATGTTATGCTTAGTATGATACATGATGTATATATATGATACTTGTATGGGATGTTTGATATCAAAAACCTAAGCTACCTCTACCCTAGACTTTCGGCCAAAACCTTAGGTTTAGGGTTAAGAAGAACTCAATTACCTCATGAAGCATGCCACCACTTCCTATGACATGAATATGATTTATGTGACCAATCTTGTCATATATAAAGTAGGTGTAAGTGGTTGAAATATGATGTATGTATGAGCATGTTTATAGCCTATGGGGCACCCTTTATGAATTACATGTGATATGTATAATAAAATGCTTGAAAGGATACTCCACTAAGTATGGGAACAAGAGCACCCCTTAAGTTGTGTGGTGTGTCCCTACGGGATCATGAGCACCCTTGAAGAGTGGTGTCTCCCTTAAGAGTGGATTGGAGTACTCCTTAGCATATATATAAAAGCATGATAAGTATTTTACTTTAGAAGTTGTGTACCCGACTCGGAAGGGGGTCGTTAAACAAATCCGGGGTGCATGTTAATGTAAGGTCATGGCTCCGGTAGGACGGAAGGGTCCTGCTCTAATTGGTTGGTGGCTCGCTACCCCAATTCATTAGGGAACGCGCAATAGGTAACGCGCAATATGTGGTACACAACTGGGCCCTATATGATATGAATGTATTTTTAAGTAATACCTTTATGGAATTATTTTGAAAACATTCATTGAAAATATTTATTATATGTGAAGGGTATGCTTAAGGTACTTTATACTGCGTGCTTAGAAACTTTGATGTTAGTATGCTTTGATGAACTCATGCTTATGATTTATTATGTGTACATGTTGTATTCTTTCGTATGGACTTTGCGAGTAGGACAGGATACTTACTAAGCATTTGTGCTTACTAGTTTATGTGTTGTCTTATGCTGCAGATAAGGGTAAGGAACACTTAAACTAAAGGAAGAGGCAGGAGGCTGAAGATGTGTGGGGTGGTGGCTCGGGAAAGAAAGATTTTTATATCTACATTACTATGCTTATGATGATGTTTTCTTCAACAATGAATGTTAGTGATTAGGTTGGATATTGCATGATAGTGATTACACTTGGAATTCTCATCTACTTGATTTTGTTGATTAGGTTATGAGTTGAAATAATATGTGAACCTATCATGTTATAGAATATCTCTTGATTAAAATATTTCAAATAATGTTCTAATGATTCAAGCATGATATTTGATTGACATGTATTGACTAGTATGCTTAGCACTTCTATATTACTTAATAGTTCTAAACAAGCATGCTCAGTACTTAGTCCTTGCATTGTTGTTGTTTTAATTTTATGCTAGAAGAAAGAAAATAATTATATGATTGATTGTTACGTAACCCTGCCCCGAGAGTAGATATAAGGGCGGGCGTTACACGATATTTGTCGGATATGCCCATAACAGTAGTGCATATTATTTCATAGTTCACAAGTCAGACATTCTTGATATTCATGTGGGAACAATCATAGAATTTTGGAATGCAATATTCTTTGAAAATGTATTCCCAAATAAGTAGGGAAACGTTCAAAGTGATTACATCAGAAGTTCTAACGAACAAGATGTTTCAGAACTTAGTTGTCGTAAAAGGACTATTGACAATCAAATCTCAGAGCCACGTTGGAGCAAACAGGCTAGAGTTGAGAAATTGTTCGGGCTGGACTTCATAACTTTTATATAGGAAATGGACCCAAGAACATTATGTGAAACTCTCTCTAGTCCCGACGCCCTATTATGATAAGAGGCTATCAATAATGAAATCGCGCCCATCATGAATAATCATACTTGGGAATTAGTGGGCTTTCCTACTAATACTAACCCATTAGGCTTTAAGTGGATACTAAAACGCAAATATATAGCTGATGGATTGATTGACAAGTATATGACTATACTTGTAGCCAAAGGGTTCATGCAAAAGGAATGCCTTAACTACTTCGTTACCTACTCACCTGTGGCAAGGATTACATTTATACGAGTGCTGATAGCCATTGCAGCATTGTATGACCTTCAAATACATCAAATGAATGTTAAGACTGCATTCTTAAATGGTTAGTTGGAAGAAAAAATCTACATGGAGCAACCCGAGGGGTTCGTGCTCCAGGAAAAGAGAAAAAGGTGTGTCGACTTGTTAAGTCGTTATATGAACTTAAACAAGCACCTAAATAATGGCACAAAAAATTTGGCAAATAATGCTGTCAAACAAATTCAAAATAAATGAATGTGTCAAATACATTTATGTTAAAACCACACCTGAAAGTCATGTAATCGTGTGTTTATATGTAGATGACATGCTTATAATTGGCAGTAATCATGAGATAATCATGAGTACTAAGAGAATGTTGACCGACAATTTTGATATGAAAAATATGAGTTAAGCAGATGTTATATTGGGAATTAAAATTCTTAGGGCATCTGATAGGATAGTTTTGACACAATCCCACTATGTAGAATCGATAATGAAAAAGTTCAATACGTACGATCTCTCTATAATGAAAACACCTATAGATCTAAGTCAACACTTAGTGAAAAACCATGGTGAGCCCATATCACAATTGGAATATTCTTATATAATAGGTAGATTGATGTATCTCACAAACTGCACACGTCCAAATATTGTCTGTGCGGTCAACAAGCTGAGTCATTTAACGAGTAATCCAAATGGCACCCATTGGAAAGCACTGATGCGAGTTCTTAGATATTTGAAATATACTATGAACTACGGATTACATTATGGAAGATAACCCGTTGTCTTAGAGGGATATTGTGATGCTAATTGAATATTAGATATATAAGACTCCAAATCCACTAGTGGATATGTATTCACGATCGGTGGGGGAGCGGTATCTTGGAAGTCCACTAAGTAAACATGCATTGCTCGGTGAACTATGGAATCCGAGTTTATAGCACTAGACAAAGTAGCTGAGGAAGTTGAATGGCTTTGAAACTTCTTAGAAGATATTCCAAGCTGGATGAAACCTATGTCTACCCTACTTATACACTGTGATAGTTAATCGGCGATTGGAAGGGCACAGAGTAGTATGTATAATGGTAAGTCATGACACATACGTCGTAGACACAATACCATTAAGCAGTAGATCTCGAATGGAGTGATTGCAATCGAATATGTTAAGTCCAAAGATAATTTGATAAATCCTCTTACAAATGGGCTAAATCGAGATCAAGTATACTGCTTATCAAAAGGAATGGGATAAAAAATCTACAACTAAAATGATTGTAGCGGTAACCCAACCTTGTTGACTGGAGATCCCAAGATCTTGGTTAAATGGGACACCAAAGTTACAGAAGTTGTGTTACAACACACGAGATATATTATCTCTATCCCAGTCCTAGTATGAAAATGTGTTGTCGGTTAAGCTTATGCTTTTAATGACTTCTATACCTTTATAAGGTGAAGTATGGTGGGATACTCTTGATAGATGTGTCTCCTATATGAGTGTGAAGATAGGTCGCTTCAATGAAACACTCATGAATCCAAAATGGTGTCCATGGCCTAAACGGAACCAACCATGAGAACCAAAAGTATGTGGCATAAGTCCCTGTGTGGGTGCTATTGTCTTAGTATACACAAACTGCTGAGCAGTTCAAGACATCACGTTCACTACGCATCCTAGTATGCTCGATAGCATTCCACTATGGAAGGTTCAAAGCCACAAGCTACCTCTCCCGATGCATTGACTTATCGATTGGACTCTTGTAAAGCGTCAGCATGCATACATGCATTAATTTCCATTTATGTGGGGGGATTGCTGGATATTTGGTGCTTAAAATAATTAAGACCAAATATTGTTTTGCAAAGAAAAATCGAGGTGTCATCAATCGATGAAAGTCAGAATTGACTTCAAAAACGAAATCTATGTTTCACGTAGATGAATTTAGACTATTAATTTGCTCAAACCCGATTATGGGTCAATGAGAAATTAATTATTTAAAGATAGCCCCAAATTTTCATAAAAAGAAGTAGATAGGGATTAGTCCCACATCTAAAATTTTTGACGGGATTTACTTCCTTATATGTGTTCCTGTGTTAATGGAATTAAAAAGAAACACAGGTGGTCTCTTCTCACAGGCGAGCAGGTGTTCGCACCTGCAAGCCCGCCACCCGCCACGCGCGCATGTGTGCAATGGGAGCTTTGTTGGCGCACATTGTACTTCACACTTATGCATCATCGTGAGGAGCAATGAGGAGCTTAAATTTATACTCCAGGTGATGTGGCACTAGGGTGATGTGTCGATGATGTGGCAGTGCCTATGTGGTGCTCGAGTGACAAGGCATGTGATGTGCAGACCGGATCCTCTGTACCGGGATCTCCCCTGTACCCGTGTACCAACTCGTCGGTGATCGCCGGCGAGTCGTCCGATCGACGATCGGACACCACCAATAATTTTTTATCGTCATTCTGAATAAGATGATATTCTCGGAGAACGGTGAACCTGTCGGGTATCGCCGCAATTGTGATGTTACCGTATTCACCGTCGAATCCGACGAGACGTCTGATGCGACAATTTCGACGGGTTCACCGTTCTCCGAGGATATCATCTTATTCGAACGACGATAAAAAATTATTGGTGGTGTCCGATCGTCGATCGGACGACTCGCCGACGATCGCCGGCGAGTTGGTACACGGGTACAGGGGAGATCCCGGTACAGAGGATCCGGTCTGTGTGATGTGGTAGTGCCTGCGTGACACTCAGATAGGAGGAGAAAATGACTGGACTGCTGACTGAGCAAACAAATGGCGACCATTGGATTGAAGATGGGTGCTGGATTGTAAGTGACGTGATCTGGAGCGTTGATCGTGATGAGTCACGATCTGACTATTGGTGAAGAGAGACCTGATCTGAAGTGTCAGATCAAATCTGGCGGTTGAGATCAAAGGGAGATCTGAAAGATTACAACCATTCAGATCTGATGGATGAGATCAAAGGGCTATCTGAAAGGTAATAACCCTTCAGATTGATCCATTACAACAAATGTGACTTTCCGCAGTGCGCAATTACTTTATCTGCAGCGCACATCGTATGCTGCACAACTCAAAGCTGTTAAAAGTCCTAAAACATTGACAGTGCGTGATCGCACGCTGCGGTTAAAAGCATTCGCAGCGCATGACTGCGCGCTGCGGTTAATTGCAATTGCAGCGCGCGACTACATGCTGCGATTGATTACAATTGCAGCGTGCAACCGCACGCTACAGTTAGCGTTATTGTTACAATCAATCAAATATCATACAAATTAAAATACCACATACATATCATATACAATTATACCACATACACATAATTATAAAATTAAAACTCAAACAATTATAAAACCACATACAACTGTAAACACCACACTTAAGACAATAATTCACTTTGTAACAATAATTTACTTGGTAAAACAAAACACAAACTAGTATCAAAAAATTCACTTAGTAACATAATTGTTTCTTATAGAAAAAAATATGACTTTTAATTCAGTAGAATTTATCAGACTTACAAAATTATAAATTTAGATAACCAAGCGACTGTGCTTTCTATTATATCCCTGAGAAAAATATTTCATCATTTGGTCGAATTAGGTCCACCTTCTCTAAAAAGCTCTATCAACCCAAACTTTCCAATAAGATCCTCTAAGAAGAACATGATACACTTTTGCTTTTAGATCTGTAGATGCAATTTGACCTTCTACAATAGCTTCATCAACACACTAATGAAGCAGTTGACATTTTGTATTATCACCAATATCTCCATGGCTCGCATCCTTTACTTTTGGCTGTATAATAATACAAAGTTATTAATTCTAACATGTATATTTTTTTATAACAAATATGTAGTTTAGAAAACATATAATTTCAAAATAATTACCTACGTTACAGCTAAATGTTGGTTAACATATCAACATTACCAATTTTTTATGCACCATTGATATCCCTATCACCAAATACCAAGCTATAAAGCAAAGGTGTCTCATCCTGATTGAGCACCTGATTTTCAAATAATAAATTGCAAACATTAGTTAGCTAAGACAAAGCCACTAACTTAATATAATATGCTAGAGTTGAGAACCTATAAAGTGCAAACGGAATCTGTAGCAAAAAAGATTGCACCAATAGCTGTAAAAATAAGAAAAGGCATAAAAAAGGGAAGGCTTGTGGCAACATAAATTTTAAAAAAAATGTATACAATCAAACAAAATGTACACTACAAAGTTATTTATCAAGATAATCTCCAATGCCCAATTCACCTAGCTAATAGAAAGAACACATCCAAGATCAGCTAAGCAAAGGATCATCTCCAATGCCCAATTGACCTAGCATCAACCAAACTCCTCGATTTCTCCACTTCAATCGCCGCAGCAGCGCCCACCTGCTTCCCCAATCACACGACCTAGCCGAGCTCACACCTCCTTTCTTCCTCATCTTTCCGCCGCATCAACCGCTCGACGCCGACCACTATTGTGGCATCTTTTCAGGTGATCGACAACATTGTGGCCTTTCCTTTTACTTGGAGAGCCTCCTAGTCGATAGATCGTGGATTGCCCTTGTCGGCTGGAGCCAGCGGTCGCGTTTCAGCTCTCCTCCTCCTCCGGTTCTCAATTAAGATAAGAGGTTTGGATTGGTGTATGATGGATGTAAATTAGAGATAATTTGATCACTGATGGAAGCTGCGAAAGTGATTTTCATTTCGTGTTGTAGGAGGTGCTTTGTAAGGTGTGGCTCTGCTTGTTCCGTGTGATTTCTGTTCCGAGCTCCGAAGCTGAGGTTGTGCCAGCGACAATTGCAGGTAAAATCTGCATCTGTTTGGGGTTTCATTGTGGATGAATTGGAATATTTGGTAGAACTATAGGTTGGATTAGGTATCGTTGTGTGCCTGGGACCGTGACCTAATCCTAAAATCTCATTGTATCAGTTCATTGCCGTGGGATGTTATTTTGATTATGGTTTGGTGGGTCATTATGAATAGTGTGTTGGATCAGCTTAGGTTTTGGGAATGGGTTTGTAGTAATTGAAATCAAACCTAATCACATATGTACAACTCGTTTATTTGATCTATTGGGACTAGGTTGTTAACCTAATTGGAATCTAATATGAATAATTTGAGATAATTAAGACTTAATCATTTTATTATGGTTAATTAAATGGAAAGGGACGGATGAGGTTAACCCTAGAACGGATTAGGGATTAATTAGCTAGTTACTATTTTTGTAATAGCTAATTAAATCTGTCCTTGATACAGGGACTTGATTGGATTTATTGCTGTTCATTATCGGCGGGTGGTTCTATCTCGTTTGATACGGACTTCTCTTGCTTTGGAGGCGGGTACCCTTTGACTTATCTGTCTGATATTGTCATTTTGTTATGCATAGACTGTTATAGATAGCAATAAGATTATACGCTATCCCTGTTTATTATGCCTGTTCTGGATACCTGTTGTTTATCCCTAAGTTATTATGCATGTTCTGGATACATGTGGTTTATCCCTGAGTTATTATGTTGTAGTTCTATACAGTCTCAGGTATTGCCATATCTATATGTATGCTTAGAAATCGTGTTGTACCTCTTGCATTTGACCTTGAGGGATCTGTAGTTTCCAGCCAGTATATCTTGTAGGTTACCTGTATTTCCTGTTATAGGATTTCAGACTGAGACTTAGTATACTAAGGACTTGGGGAGGGAGGTATGTGTATCTATCATACACCATCCTTGCATTGTTGCATGCCGGCGATCAGCGACTCCTTGTGGTTGAGCCTAATCGTCTTCCGGTACATGATATACGCACACGACCACTCATGGGTTAGTGGATACCGTAGGATGTGCACATTTGCCCTGTATTGCTCCGTTCGGCCACTATTTGGAGGGTGAGCGCGGGCATGGTAGCAGCCAGGGGTCCCTTCTCATACTGAGCCACGAGGAGATGAGAGCTTGGCTCCCCCATTGCTTGGGGTAGGAGCGGAGTCTCCACCAGCATCCTGTCCACCCGGTCACTCAGGAGCAGTGATGACAGGGTTGTACAGGTTGTCACAGCTCTACCCACGCGGACGTCGCGGACGATGATCCTGACTGGGACTAGGGGTGACACATGTCATTGCACCATGTGCATACTTTGCATCGTGCATTGTTTGCTGCACTTGATTCTTGCACTTGTTTGACATGCATATTCTGGTGACTGTTATCTGAGATTATATGTCTTTTGGTATTCCACTGGTATTTATTACCCTCTTTACAGGTTAGATGGATTCAGGTATGTATCTACCCAGTATTTTCAGTTCCAGTCTTTCCCTACTGTTGATATGAGACTGTATTAGCTGAACTCTTATTGTTGGTATAACTTTCTATGCATATCTATTGGGTATTCGCTGAGTTATGGACTCACCCCGTTGCCATATATTTTTATCTCAGGTTGATGCCAGCCCGGAGAGCCCTAGCCTCCAGTCCCCAGCTCGAGCGGAGCTTTGCTTTGTTTTAGTTTGTGTTGATTTACGGTTATGGACCCTATGTTATATACTTTGCTTCCGTTGCCATGTTTCGAACATGTATTCATATTTTATTCGATGGGTATTGTACTTTTGAGTCCTATGTTGGACTTCGTGGGGTTTTGGCTTTGTTCCTGCCCCCTGGCAGCTCAGGTGAGTTCGTATTTTGGTTTTACGATAGTTATAGTTATATACTGTTGTTTCTACATGGATTTGAGGCCTGAGGCCATTTAACTGCGTGGTTGTGCTATTTATATCTGTGTGTTTGTGTAAATTGTCCGCCGGATAGGGGAGGTGCTGTCCGATTTTCTATTGGATCAGCGGCTCCAGGGTCTCGGGGTGTGACATTTACACCTAAAAAAATCTGATAAATTATAAATAATGGAGCAAACAGTTATATCTGTAATATATTCAGATTTCTCATTTCTCAAATTTAGTTGTAAATAATATTGTTTGACTATCACTCACCAAATAGTTCAAGGCCTTTCATAACAGTAACACATTTACACTTATTGCGAATAATCTTTTCAATGGTAATTTCTTGTTTCTCCTAGATTAAAATAAGCTAATCCTAATTAGCATATAATTGCAAAATATAATTCAGAATACAACATTAACAAAAATATATGAAAATTTAGATTTAGGCAATTTAGTTCTTTTACAAAATCATGATCATATTTAACCTATCAATTTTAATCATTTGAACATAGGTACAACCACTGAAAATGTTACACAAATTGAAAAACATAATATACCTGAGACGTCAATCCTCGTAGCCTTCCGTCGTTCACCCTCTTCTCTGATCAACAGGGACTGACCACCGCCGCCTCTTCAGATGTAGTTTTGCTTCTCTAATAGCCACCTATATCCGATCGACACAAGAAAGTTACGAGTCGTGACTAAAGAGGAAACTCAAAGAGCCGGCTCAAGCGGTTGTGGGTCGCTGCCGATGAGACTAGGGAGAAAAGGAGGAAAATCGAAAAGGGGTCGTGTGAGGGAGAGGCGTCGCCGTCGTCTTGCTTGCGCGAGGGCGTGACTGAAAGGTGGAGACAAGGGTGACGCCGGCTCAAGGAGGGCTAGCTCAACTCCGGCGAAAGAGATCAGCGACCGGCTGGAAAGAGATCGAAGACACGGTGCGAGGAAGAGTAGAAAGGGATCGGGAGTTGCGATGGTTAAAAAGGAACAAATTGATATATATATATATATATATATATATATATATATATTAGGAAAAACTAATCTTTTCCTCAATTAATTTGTAACTAACTAATTTTATGCCGAATTGATCCTACGAATATATCCAAAAATTCTAGAAAATTATTCCAAATTATTCCTGATTGTTTTAAATTTCCAACTCTTATTTATGGAGTTTGTATATAAATTTATATATATATATATATATATGTATATATATATATATATATTATTCTATACATTTATTTATTATTATTATTATTTTTACCCGTATTTTACAAGGAGGCAGCTGAAACTCGAGCGATGAGGAGGGTGATCGATGAGTTGAGGTGTGCGCGAGGGTTTTGGGAAGGAAGAAGGGAGTTGGGTCGGATATATTGGTAGGGCGAGGATTTTGGAAAAAACAGAAATAAGGAAAAAGAAAAAATAAGGAAAAAAAGAAAATAGAAAATAATAAAATAATAAAATAATAAAATAGTGATTATTCGTAATTTTATTTGTAGCATATCACATATAATAAATAGATGCATTAACAGCGTACCAATTTTTGCATGCTGTCGTTGTTATTATTTATTCACAGCGTAGGTTAATAAGCTATTAATAATAGCATTAACAGCTTGCTTTTAATGTATGCTGTTGATGCTTTTTCTTTTAAAAAAATTTATGGTATTAACAGCGCACATCAATATGCATGCTGTTCATAATACTATTAACAGCATGCTTTTAATGTGCGCTGTAAATAACGAGCTGCGGAAAAGTAATTTTCTTGTAGTGAACGACCCAGATTAATCCTAAATCAAAGGTCACACCCACTCACCAAAGGGTATCTCACCTCTTCGCTTGTATAAATAGAGTCTTCTAGACGATTGATTCATTGATTCATTCAATTATCAAAGTCATTAGCATTCATCCCATCATCTGCATCCAGAGTCCGAAAAGCCCACGAGAAGGTTCCCTAGTCTCGAAATTTGTAGTGTTGCTATTTTGAGATATCGTCGTTGAATCTTGGGAAATGAACTACTGCTATCCGTGAGCATCTATAGCGGAGCAATATCATTTTACAGAGATACTGTCCAACACTAGCCTCGACGAAATTATATCAGTTTACATCCTCCCGGCAGCTTACCCGGACGACGCCCCCAAACAAAAATCACAGGGGCCAACTTAGAAAAGTGTTCAAGAACTATAATATCAGCAAAATTTTTAATTAACCCCGTAGACAGTAACTTATTTTGAGTTCCTAAATCTTTACTAGATTAATTTTTACTCGGTATATGTTTTAGTGCTAACAGTTTTCTGTTGTTTTTTATAATATATTTTTTTTCATTCACTCTTTATTATTCACTTTCATTGTAAAATGAATAGTAGTTGAATTTTAAATTGATAAAATCATATTCAAATTTTCATAATTTTGAATTCAAAATTAAAATTTTAATTATTAAAAATAGTTGAGAAATTTATTTACCGAGATCCGATTTTTCTAAAGTCAAAAATTTCGAATCCATGATCACCTTAGTAAAATTTTACTCAAATTTTCTGAAGTGTTTATGAATTTTAAATATTTATTCTTCAAAAATTCTACTATGACAGTGTTTGATTTATTTTCAGACATATATAACATTTTTTTAAATCAAAAATTATTATACGAGCTTAGAACTCTCTTTCCCAACTATACAAAAAATTTTAGGGGGGCATTTGGTTTGCTCCATTTTCTAATTTCATTTTTCAGAAAACTGATTTTTTCATTTCTGGAAAATGGCTTTATTTCATTCTCTAGTTTTCCAGGAAACACTATATCTTTTTCTAGAAAACAAGGCTGAAAAATACAAACCAAACATGTTTTCCAGAAAATCACATTTTCTATAGAAAATAAAAATGAAAAACAAGCGTACCAAATGGAGCCTTAAATTTGTCTAACATGTTTTCGATTTTCTATGATTTTTTATTGAAATTTGTTTTTTTAAATTAAATTTCAATAGAAAATTATTTTCTTCAAATCCGATTTTCTTAAATCTACTGATCATCTGTTGACCTTAAAATAATTTTCTCCAATTTTTTTATGTAATTTCGAATTTTAAAATTTTAATCTTTAACATTTTAATATATGCCTATTTACACTTGCACAAAAGTTTTCAATTGTTTTCTAAAGATTTTTTTCAAAAATAAAAAACTAAAATAATGCTAAGAAATTATTTCATTCATATTTTTTATCTTTTTCTTTTCCCTAGTTTTTGTTGTGCCCTATTGTTTGCTGTGATCAAAGGGAGAGAATAGTTTAAGTTCGGGGGAGGTTGTAGTCTTAATTTGTAAATATTTCTTTTATCCTTAATTATTAGTTAGTGCTATTTCTTTTAGTTTAACCCTAACTGATCATGGGTTGATGCACATTAAAAAGGGGGAGATTGTTGGTACCCCTATTAGTTTTAATGTGATCAACCAAGTTAGGTTAGGTCCTGTTATGGTTTTGTTCCCTCTGTCTAAGTGTGTAGGAGTTTAAGAGCGGAGGAAGTCGAGCGTAAGGCGCAGTGGACGAGAAGGATTGCATAGGGAAGTGAGCCATCGGGCTCGGTTATCCAAGGGATGAGGAAGTAATGGAAGAGTACACCAGTGGAGCGAGAAAGACGTGTGCGACGTCCGAGAGAAGAGAAGCCGGGAGGAAGGACACTTGAGTGCTGAAAGGTCGAATTCGGTTCAGGTGAGTCTAACTCCGGTTGGCCAGAAATCACCCAAACAAAGCGTTTACCAAAAAGTCAACTCTATTGACTTTGACCAAGTCAAAGTTCAAGTCAAAGTTTTGACTTGGACCATATTTGACCGAAATTGTTGGAGAAGCATGGAGACACGACCGAAGACTTTGACTAAGCAATACACGTGGACAGCTTGCATGCTCAGAAGCATGTACAGTTTAAAAGAGTAACCATATCTTTTAAAACGATAAACTTTATAAAAGATAAAATTTATCTTTTAATCAACGGTTAAGATTAAATTTATCTACATTCAATTAATGGATAATTACTATCCTTTAATCGGACAGAAACTTCTACCGTTTAAAAGATTAACCTTATCTTTTAAAACGATAACCTTTATAAAAGATAAAAGTTATCTTTTAAACATCGGTTAAAATTAAATTTATCTATGATCAATGGTAATGATTAATTTTCTTATCCTTTAAATAGGCTTAGAAGTTAAAGAGATTTTCGACAGATTGATTATAATTCTTCTAACTTCTGTCTTGTGCTACAAAGTTTGTAATAAAAGGCTTCCCCACCAGAAGGAGATTTCATAGTGAGTTTCAACCGTTTTGGATTAGCAACAACCTAGGTTGCAACCAAGTAATTTTTGTGTCTTAGCCTTTCTTTTAGTTGAGTTAGTTTATGCTTATCTTATTTAATTGTAGCAACTAATTTGGAATCTTTGTGAGCCGCATAAAAGATTTATTTTTATTTTACAGTGGCAATTCACCCCCTCTCTTGCCAATCCACCTCGACCCGACAAGTGGTATCAGAGCCAGGGCGTCGTAGAAGGACTAATCGCCAACTGCAACAATTCTAAATAATGGTTGGACTAGTGATATACCCGTCGAATTTTGAGGGGGAGCTCTCACCATGGAAGAGAAAAATAAAGGTATTTTTTACTACTGATTATGAATTATTACTAACGATGAAAAATGATTTTTCAGCTACAAATGATAACAAAGGAAATATCAAGGAACCTGACTCCTGAAACAAAAAGGGGCAAGCAGACGCGATAGCAAACGGAAAGGCAGAATTCCACCTGCTGACCGTCCTCCACAAACAAGATGTCAATCGAATCGGGAAGTACGACTCGGTAAAGGAACTTTGGGAAAAGTTCCTGGAATTGCACGAAGGCACCTCGGAGGCGAAACTGGAACGATGAGACATCCTACAAAGCTAGCTTATCAACCTCCAAATGGAAGATGGACAATCAGTAGCCCAACTACACACCAAGGTAAATGAGTTAATCATGAACCTTGAGAACCTCGGTGAAAAGGTATCAAATTGCGATGCTCAATGGTACACACTGAATGCTTTCCCGAGAACCCCGAATTGGATCTTAGTAATTGACGCATATTTTATTTCAAAAGATCTTGAGGTAAGTACTCTAGAACAACTCTTTTCGATTTTAGAGCTTCACGAATCTCGGTGTGTAGGGGAGAGCAGGAAAATGGACAACGTCGCTCTGAACGCTAGGAGACCAGATCAAGAATGAGTCGTCAATGGATGATGAAAATATTACAGAAATGGTAAAAGGCCTTAAATGTTTTTTTTTAAAAGGCTAATAACTTCTCCAAGTTTCAGGATAAAAGACGATCTCCGATGAAAAGTACAATTCGATGCTACAATTATAAAGAGGAGGGTCATCTAAAAGACCAGTGTCCCAAACTCAAGAACCAGCCAAAGAAGAAGAAGACGCTAAAAGCCACCTGGGATGAGTCCTCGTTCGATGAATCAGAAACTAATGAATACGGTGGACTTGTGCTGATGGCAAGTCGTCAAAAGGAGAGCACTGATAAAGGGGGAGCTATACCAGAAGAAAGCAGTGACGAAGTGGGAGTCCCTCTTTTCGAAAGCGACCCAGTAAGTGAGGTATGTTTTCTCCCTCATGATCAATTATACTCTGGTATAAATGGAATGCTTAATGCTAATCTTAAATTAGAAATAGAAAATCAAAAATTAATAATGAAATTGATTAATGCATGTTCTTCTGATGGTTTTGATAAACTGAAAAATGATGTTGTTAATTTGAGAAATTTAGTTGAAAAATTAGAATTTGATATTTCATGTTTACGCCAAAAAAATAGTTATCCTAATAATTTGAATTGATATATTCTAAGGCAAAGGGGCCAACATAGAAATATGTCCAAAGACTTTATATCTGTGAAATTTTTAATTAGCCCTGTAGGCAGAACTTGTTTTGGATTCCTAAATTTTTACAAGATTAATTTTTACTCAGTATATGTTTTAGTGCTAACCGCTTTTGTTGTTTTTTAATATATTTTTCTTCTTTCACTATTTATTATTCAGTTTCTTTGAAAAATGAATAGCAGTTGAATTTTAAATTGATAAAATCATATTCATATTTTTTTTTCTAAATACATGAACATATTCCTTACTTACTTTGAATTTTTGAGATTTTTTCAATTATTTTTCAAATTTTCACAATTTTGAATTTGAAATTCAAGTTTTAATTTTTAAAAATAGGTAAAAACTTTATTTTCATAGATCCAATTTTTTCAAATCTACATATGATCAATAAACCTAAGTAAACTTTTACTAAAAGGTTTTCAAGTGTTTTTGAATTTTAAATATTTATTTTTCAAAAATTCTACATTGCTAGTAGTTGATTTATTTTTGAACATATATAACATTTGTCTTTAAGTCAAATTTTTTTTGCATGCTTAAAACTCTATTTCCCAATTATTGAAAACATTTAAGATTTTTCCAACATGTTTTCGATTTTCAACGATTTTTTTTATTAAAATTTGATTTTTTTAATATTAAATTTCAATAGAAAATTATTTTTATCAGATCTAATTTTTCTATATCTACTCATCATCGGTTGACCTTAATATAATTTTCTCCAATTTTATTTATGTAATTTCAAATTTTAAAAATTCAATCTTTAAAATTTTAATCTTTGACTATTTACGCTTGCGCAAATGTTTTCAATTCTTTTCTAAATATTTTTTTTTCAAAAACAAAAAAAATAGAAATACAAGAATGCTAAGAAATTATTTCATTCATATTTTCTATCTTTTCTTATCCCTAGTTTTTGTTGAACCCCATTGTTTGCTATGATCAAAGGGGAAGAATTGTTTAAGTTCATGGCGAGGTTGTAGTTTTAATTTGCAAAAATTTCTTTTATGGATAATTATTAGTTAGTGTAATTTCTTTTAGTTTAACCCTAACTGAATTTGGGTTGATACACATAAAAAAGGAGGAGATTCTTAGTGCCCAGGTTGATTTTGATGTCATCAACCAAATTAGGTTAGTACCTGTTATGGATTTGATCTCTCTGTCTAAGTGTGCAAGAGCTTAGGAGTGAAGAAAGTCGAGCATAAGGCATAGTGGACGAGAAGGATTGCATGTCGAAGTGAGCCATCGAACTCGATGCATCTGAGGGACGCAGAAGCTGTGAAAGAGTACATCGCTAGAGTGAGAAAGACATGCACGATGTTCGAGCGATGAAAAGCTGGGAAAAAGGACACTCGAGACATGAAAGGTCAGAGTCGGGTTCAAGTGAGCCTAACTCTGGTTGTTCAGAAATTATCCAAACAATATGTCTACTAAAAAGTCAACTTTGTTGACTTTGACCAAGTCAATGATTTGACTTGGATTATATTTGACCAAAATTGCTAGAGAGCATGGAGACTTGACCGAAGATTTTGACTAAGAAATACACGTGGGTAGCTTGCATGCACAGAAGCTTCTACCGTTTAAAAGATTAACCTTATCTTTTAAAATGATAAACTTTATAAAAGATAAAATTTATTTTTTAATCAACGATTAAGGATTAAATTCATCTACATTCAATTAAAGGATAATTACTATCCTTTAATCGGACAAAAGCTTCTACCGTTTAAAAGATTAACCATATCATTTAAAACGATAAGCATTATAAAAGAAAAAATTTATCTATTAATCAACGATTAAGGATTAAATTTGTTTATAATCAATAGTAATGCTTAATTTCCTTAGCCTATAAATAGGCTTAGAAGTTAAATAGATTTTCAACAGATTGATTGTAATTCTTCTAACTTTTGTCTTGTGCTATAAAGTTTGTAAAAGACTTCTCCGCCAGAAGGAGATTTTCATAGTGATCATTCAACCATTTTGGATTAGCAACCACCTAGGTTGCAACCAAGTAATTTCTGTGTCTTAGCCTTCTATTAGTTGAGTTAGATTATGCTTATCTTATTTAATTGTAGCAATTAAACTGGAATCTTTGTGAGCCGCATAAAAGATATATTTTTATTTTATAGCGGCAATTCATCCCCTCTTGCCGGTCCACCTCGACCCGACAAGTGGTATCAGAGCCAGGACATCGCAGAAAGACCAACTGCCAATTGCAGCAATTCTAAATAATGGTTGGAGCAATGATAGACCCGTCAAAGTTTGAGGGGGAGCTCGCACCATGGAAGAGCAAAATGAAGGTATTTTTTACTACTGATTATGAATTATTACTAACAATGAAAAATAATTTTTCAACTCCAAAAGATAACGAAGGAAAGATCAAGGCACCTGACTCCTAGAACAAAAAGGAGCAAGCAGACACGATAGTAAACGGAAAGGCAGAATTCCACCTGCTGACCGTCCTCCCTGAACAAGATGTCATTCGAATCGGGTAGTACGACTCGGCAAAGGAACTTTGGGAAAGGTTCCTGGAAATGCACGAAGGCACCTCAGAGGAGAAACTGGCATGACAAGACATTCTACAAAGCCAGCTTACCAACCTCCGAATGGAAGACGGACAATCAGTAGCCCAATTGCACTCCAAGATAAGTGCGTTAATCACAAACCTTGAGAACCTCGGTGAAAAGGTATCAAATTGCGATGCTCAACGGTACGCACTAAATGCTTTCCCGAGAACCCCGGATTCGATCTCATAAATCGACGCATATTTTATTTCAAAAGATCTTGAGGTAAGTACTCTAAAGCAACTCTTTTCGATTTTAGAGCTTCATGAATGTTGGTGTGTAGGGAAGAACAGTAAAATGGACAACGTCGCTCTGAATGCATGGAGAAACTAGATCGATGATGAGTCGTCAACGGACGATGAAAATATGGTAGAAATGGTAAAAATCTTTAAATGTTTTTTTAAAAAAAGGTTAATTAATTCTCCATGTTTCAAGATAAAAGACGATCTCCAAAGAAACGTACAGTCCGATGCTACAATTACAAAGTGAAGGGTCATCTAAAAGACCAGTGTCCCAAACTCAAAAACCAGACAAAGAAGAAGAAGGCGTTAAAAGCCACCTGGGACGAGTCCTCGTCCGATGAATTAGAAACTAACGAATACGTTGGATATGCGCTGATGGCAAGTTATCAAAAAGAGAGCATTGATAAAGGGGGAGCTACACCAGTTGAAAGCAGCGACGAAGTGGGAGTCCCTCTTTTCAAAAGCGACCAAGTAAGCCAGGTATGTTTTCTCCCTCACGATCAATTATACTCTGGTATAAAAGCAATGCTTAAAGCTAATCTTAAATTAGTAAAAGAAAATCAAAAATTAAAAATGAAATTGACTAATGCATGCACTTCTGATGATTCTGATAAACTAAAAAATGATCTTGTTTATTTGAGATATTTAGTTGAAAAATTAGAATTTGATATTACTTGTTTATGTCAAAAGAAATATAGTTATCCTGATAATCTGAATTGGTATATTAAAAATCACAGGGGTCATCTTAGAAAAGTGTCAAAGAACTATTTACCTAAGATATTCTTAATTAACCCCGTAGACAAGAACTTGCTTTGGGTTGCTAAATCTTTACTAGATTAATTTTTACTCGGTATATGTTTTAGTGCTAACAGTTTTTTATTTTTTTTAATATATTTTTCTTTCACTCTTTATTATTCACTTTCTTTGAAAAATTAATAGAAGTTAAATTTTAAATT
>JAGFNQ010001614.1:570000-591591 GCA_024364735.1 Boesenbergia rotunda
TTGTTCTTTCTCCCTTCTAAGTTTCTTCGTAACATTTCCTATTTGAGATTTTCTTCCCATTAATCTCCAAAATAACTCATCGATGTTTGAGTCTGCATCGATTTCAGACATAATCAGCATCCCATTGCAATAATTGATACTGCGGGCCACGCCTCGTGAAGCACGCGATAAATTGAAGCGTGGCACGGAAAAGAGACGTTCAGAATGCATGACATTTAATAAAGCCAATTTAAAAATGTGTGAGACATTGAAGATAAGATGGGTTGATGGAATGGACGGTGGAGAGGAGAGGCGGCTAGCTAAAGGAATATAATTGTACCTTCTTTATTAATTAGTTAAGCCGAAGACTGACAGAGGATAAGGCGTGATCGTAAAGTGGAGGTAGATTCCATTCATTCCCTGTTAGATTCCGTTCGTTGGATACTCTGTAGCTACGCCTGTAGCTATGGAGTTTTCTTCTGCAGTCCTCAGTCACGATTAGGCCGTCGCTTTCCACTGCCAAATCCAAATTGTCTCCTCATTCAATGTACAAACTATTCTATATGATTCCCTTAGTATATGTGTCCGGTTTCATTAACTTAAGTGCTCCACATTTTTATTGTTTTATTCCTATGAATCTAGTTAAATTAAGACTGCTAAATAAAATTAAATTGGTCAAATTTTAAAAATGCTAGCTAGCTAGAGGTAATGTGTGGCAGCATAGCCTTTGCCTTTGGCTGAAGTTTTGATATGTGAATACCACGCTAACTTTTGACAAGAATGAACGTAACTCATTCATATGGAAGCACTGTAATTGACTGTAAGCTAACCAACCATTCATGTTTTAATATGATATGCCAGTCCAAAAGATTATTCAAAGTCAAAAGTCATCCCACCATTGAAGATAAGCTTTTTCTGGATTTAATTTGTTTATCCAACCAAGGAAAAGCGTAAACAATATTAAAGAAAAAAATTCACATGGCTATAGGATCATTTTTCATAGTTATGGTACATTTGCCAAGATATTAATTAATTTTGAGTGAATCAGTTGACCAGGCACGGATATATGATTTTGCTCAATTATAAAATTTAATTAACTGAGGCAATAGGATAATATTTAAACGGGGAAAAATTAAAAGCGCTCCTTATTTTCATTATTATTGAAAAGGCATATATCTTATGTTAAAAAAAATATTAAACAGCAATATGTCGGTCATATACCAAATCTTCGTCATAAGTCGATTGTAAGTGACTTAGTTTATAAAAAAAACTTTTATTAATTATTAGCTAAGTTATGTTATTTTCTTTCGAACCCAATTGGAAGTTAATAATTGTTTGGAAAATGATACTTTCGAGTAGTTAGATTTAACTATGTTATTTTGATATGTTTGAGAAAACTTTTTTTTAAGCCATGTATATGTTATTTTACATGGTTTAAAATAGTGTATATGGAATTCGTGGTTGCAAAAAATGATTCGTTCGTTTCTAGCGTCCTCGTTAATCCGTTTCAAGGTCAACATGGAGAGGATAAATTATCGGAGCTATTAGCCTGGATGCTGTGGCTAGTGCGTGGGGAGGGTGAACACATTGATTTTGTCAGGTTTTGACTCACAGACCTCATGGTAGCAACACTCACGTACTAACCATTAGTCCATTCCATGGGGACATGTATATGGAATTCGTAGAGCTTAGTGACGCAGTCAAATTGGTTTATGCTCAGTCAATTAGAGGCCAACAATGAATGTTGAAGCTTGAGGAGATTAATCGGAAGAAATTCTAGGGCAAGAAACATTGAGTGGATATATAGATCTAATCAAAGAACGTGAATTCAATGGTTTAATTAAAGGTACGGTGCAAAGAGTTGGATATCTTGGTTATCAAAAAAAAAAATGAAAAGAAAAGAGAGAGTAAGATCAACGAGCTTGGAAAATCCAATGAACTGAAGGTCTAATGCTAGGACGTGTATTTTTGTGTGTCTTAAAGTGAAATGGATTCATAGCAGGGGTGGAGGATCAGACAACGTGAAACAAGCTTAATTAGGGAGTTTATTTCATTTGATGGATCAAGGCCTAATACAATGTGGATTCGAGGGAAAGATAATCAATGAGGTTGAAGACTTAGAGACGTGGGAGATTATGAGAGTGATATAATCTTAAGCTTTTGCTTTTGGGTAGCAAATCAATATGTTTAGCTAAATAAGGGTGCATTATCTAGTAATCTATTTGATTGAGGGATAATAAATCTCAAGAAGATTCAGACTATATGTGATTTAGTTCGGTCCTGAGGCTTTGCATATGCTTACAAGGTGGTAATTCAAATGAAGGCGGGACCACTAAGAAGATTCAGACAATTGAAAGCTTGATTTAGTCAATTTTGTTGGACCGGTATCAGCTAATGGGGGGTGAATAGCTTCAATTGTTTCACCTCGATTTTGTGTTTGTCCTTTAAATGCATAGCGGAAAATTTGAATCAAACTTGACGTCACCTACATAACACATTAGTGTTGTTATATGTCTCTTAAGGCGACTAATCCAAAGACTAGTCTTAGCGATCTACCATCACTAAATCTTTTCCTTCTTGGATACTTCTCGGAGACGGAGAAGCATAATTCTTACAATATGTCCTTGCAACAAACACAAGAAAATACAAATGAAATCAAAAGAAATCGAAACAAACACATTTAGACAAGTGAGCTTTTGTTTGGATGCTTGTTGTTGGTTTGAATTGTCTCTTGTTGGTCTGGAAATGCAATAACAATTTGCCCTTAAACCTCCAAGAATCGGCACCTTCAATTTCCTCTTAAATCCATTTTTCAAGAGTTGCATTCGGGCTGACCGTTTAAACATGCAGAATAACTATTTTTTACCTTACCAATTGATTTGTGGAACTCACCAATTGATTACTCGCTTCTAGTCGAATTAGCTAGTCAATTTGGAAGCATTTTGTTTGCTGCCGTACAATCAATTGATTTCTACTGTAACTGTAAACCCAAACCCAATTATTGTAGCAAACCTAGATGTTACTATAGAAAAATTATTTTTTTGGGTTTAGGATTTACAATTAACCTTAGTACTGTAGCAACCCTAGTTACTATAGTAGAAACCCTAGTTACTGTAGCAAACCCTAAAAACACCTCGAAACCTTAATTTCAGAGTTTAGAGTCCATTGGTAAATCGATACACCCTATCAGCCGACTAATATTTATGTTTTAACCTTACCAAGTTGAGTTCTCATCTTGCCTGATATCCAATTGACCTCTACCTATCAAAATTTTCTTTGCTCAACATCCGATAAACTTTAACCTACCGAAACTTCTCATTACCTAGCATCCGGTCACCCTTGACTTGCCAGAACTTCATCGTTGCCTAATATTCGATCAACCTTGTTATGCTAGAACTTCCATCATCACCAACTGTTCATTCCTTCATGACTCACTTGGACTTCGCTTCTCATGCAAAGTGTCTGATCTTTCATGACCTACTTGGAATTTATTTTTCATGCCAAGTATCTTGTCCTTAATGACCCTCTTGAACTTTTTTCTCATACCAACTCCCTATTTGATCATCAAGTGTTCGATCAACCGTGACTCATTTGGACTTCTCGTGCGCCAATTACTTCTTGTTGATCTTTCGATAATTAGGTGTCCGGTCAACTATAACCCACACGGACTTTTCCCACCTTAGATTTCTAGCATCATCAAGTACCCGGTCAATCTTGACCTACTTAACATCTCACTTTATCAACTACATATTGCTCAAATATCGAAACTCAATTCAAGTCAACTGGAGCTTGGTCAATTCAGACCTTGACCATAGGTCAATTGCACCAACAAATTTAAGCATTGTAGTTGAATGAGGAGCCGATTAAGTGCAAGGTTTAGTGAATACAATACTTGTATTTGAGCAACAAGCTTCTTTAGTTGATTGAAGGCTTGAGTGGTCGATTGAATTAGATTTCTAATCGGCTATCAATCATCATTAGTTGTTAAATGACTATATTTGCTTAGTCAATTGAGTAATTGATTGAATTAGCTAGATTTAATTTCTAATCGGCTATCAATATAATTGTCATTAGTTGTTAAATGACTATATTTGATTAGTCAACTAGAGGTTATTTAGGTTAATTAAAGGCATACAAAATAGAGTCACTAGAGCTCTTTCAATATAATCACTTGGGAATCTTTAAGATACTTTAAGAAAGTATTCTTGATAAATGGAAGGTTTAAACTCTCAGTCATCTTTACTTTAAGTTATTCATTTTGTCGTGCTCACAATAAGAACTCTTCCACATACTTATGTCATGGCCATGTTGATGGGTACAACTTCATACACCTACAAGGATAATTAATTACTTTTTGTTGATACAAAAGGATTACTTTTTGTTAAGATGCTATAATTATATAATAATGTAAACCTAACTATTTCTTTTTTAGTGATGTTTATTGGAGGAGCTCGATGATGCCCCCTTTAATAGTCAAAGTGTTATCAAGGACCAATGCACTATAGTTCTAATGCCCTACATTAAATTTGTCCCTCCACTTCATTGCGGTGGATCATTAGTATAAATTCCATTCTATCTCTGTCGATGTCAAAGTTCAATGATGTGACTTAAAGGGTCGTGGGTTATTTCAAAGAAATACATTACTATGACATGTTACTACTTTTGGGGATTATTATAAGTTTTGACGAAACATATTATCCTTATTAATGCCCGGTGAGCAACTGGTCAAGGCTCCTCTCAAAAGTATCAGGTAGATGATATTAACAATTAATAATGAACATTAAATTACTAATAATTAAAAAAAATAAAGTTCTACTTATTATAATAAGTGAGTACTCAAACTTTTAGAAGTTTAAGATTTTTCATAGATTTAAATTAGGTTTCACATTGTTTTTTAGTCATGGTAGAGACGGATAGTTATGGATTTGTTATGGGCCATAACTAGAGTTTTTATTTTACTTAAATTTATGACATATATATAGGGATTGATGGTGTTGCCAGAAGAGATGAATAGTAATTTAGGATTACATTTGATCATTATTGTACTAATATAAATTTAGATATCTCTATGATATAATATTATTTATTTAAGATCAAAATTTTCATGATTTTATTCTTGGATTCTATTCAAAAGGCCTCATACCAATGGAGATAACTTCCCCTTATAAGTCCACGATTCTTTCTATATATTTTCAATGTGGGACTTTGTTTACAATTATTCCAACCCAATAATCCCTTTCTCAAACGAATGACCATCATTATTTTTATAGTCCAGGTATCCTCTCAAGTATCGGGTCATTCTTGACTTACTCAGAGACTCTCCTACTTCATTCAAGGTTCCACTAACATAATTCTATCTAGATTAGTCATGATTCACGCTTATTTATAAAGAATTAAAAATGCAATGGAAAGATACAAATACGAGAAAAAAATACATGAATTCTACATGATTCAGAACTCCAATTTCTACTCCACGACTTAGTCATAGTGATACTCCACAATATCTTCTTCTTTTTTAATACCATTAATTTAACCAATTTCTACTCCACGACTTAGTCATAGTGATACTCCACAATATCTTCTTCTTTTTTGATACCTTTAATTTAAAGGCAGAGAAACCACTTATAGCATTTGCTCTCACAAACAATACAACCAAATATAAATGTACAAATGAAATCAAAATAAATAAAATGTATAAATGAAATCAAAAGAAATCAGTTTACACAAATGAAGTTGATTTTGCTCGTTGTTGATCGCTTTAGTTTGCCTCTTGAGGTCTAAAATTGTAGCAGCACTCTCCTCCAACATTCACAAGAATCGGCCCTAAAAGCTTCCAACCTTCAGACAACGATTAATTTTCATCTATCAATCAATTGTTATCACCATTGATTGATTACTCCACTGAATTGACTGTTACACTTACAAGATGACTCTTACCAACTCTACATTGATCACGAATCAAACAATCGAATGTCACAGTTGACTTAGAAATCTTCCATTTGCTGCAAGAGTGATATCAATTTGTTGGTGCAATCAACCTCTGGTTAAGATTGACCAGGTTGACCAAGCTTTAGTTGACTCAAGTTGAGTTTCAATATTTGATCAATATGTTTGTTGCAAGAATGTGTTGGTACAATCAGCCTCTAGGATTTTGATGTTTGTTTAATAATATGTTTATTGGATTTTGGTCAAGGTTTACCTAATCGAGTAATAAGTCTACCAAGTAACTAGTCCTAACTAGAGTTTAGGCAAGGAGGTGATAAGTCTACCAAGTGACTAGCCCAAACTAGAAGTTAGGCAAGGAATGATAAGTCTACCAAGTGATTAATCCTAACTGGAGGTTAGGCAAGGGGTAATAAGTCTACCAAGTGACTAGTCCAAACTGGAGGTTAGGCAAGGAAAGTCCTGGTGAGTGAAGCTGGGCCCTAGTGAGTGAAGCTAAGATTGGTTAAAGTCCTAGTGAGTGAAGTGACTGAAGCTAGGTTGATGAAAGTCTTGGTGAGTGAAGTCAGACTTTGGTGAGTGAAGCCAGGTAATAGAAAGTCCTAGTGAGTGAAGCTAGACAATGGAAATCCTAAGGTAGGTAACCTTAGAAGTCTTGGAGGAGTGAACTCCAAGTTTGATCAGAAGGTTTTCGATCAATCATGCATGGACGACAGCGCGTGGCCGATCAGCCCAGCGGATCTTGGTAAATCTAAGAATAGATTTATCAATACTGTTTGTATTACTATTATTGTTGTTGTGCTAATCTAATTTTGCAGGAAATATCTTAGTGGATCAGGTGATCATACACTAAACAGATTAAGTTCAAACAGGTTTGGAGTACCCGATGGGTAGGTGAGTTAAGGTAAGCCCTAGAGGAGAGTGCCGAGAGGTTATGTCCCGAGGGGATCGCCTATGTGTTGATCCAACTAGAGAAATTTACGGAGGTTTCCAAGTTGAGATCATGACAGGTCTTACTGTTATTTACTCATGCATATTATATATTTGTGCTAACTCTATTTTGCAGGGTTAATCCTTTATATGTTATTGTGTTATGCTAACATTTTCATGCATATCAGACAATAGCAGTTGACCGAGGGTTTGGTCGACTAAACGAGTGAATAAGTCAACCGAACCAAGAAAATTGTGCCAGATTTAGTATATTCAAAGGGATTGGTCGATTGATTATCGGGATCGGTTGACCTAACCATATTTGGTAAGGTGCGGTATACACAGATTAGGGATGACAATTTCCTCGAATCCAAAGGAGGATTCGATATTCAACCTGAATAGAGGAGGGAAACATATATATACATTAAAGAATTTTTTTCCAAAGCCCACTAATAATCTGTAATGATGTTAGGAATAGGTTATATAGATGTTTAATCTATTTTTAAAATTATAGATATATATATTTTAAAATATGATATTAATTCTAATATATTTTTGTTGAATGATATAGTCGGATTGAAAGAAAAAAATTATTAATATGCAAGATATCTGATCCTTTAATGGGTATGAGTATTCTCATGGATATTTGATACCCAATGGGTATGAGCGAGGGGGATATAGAATCCGACCTGAACCCAACCCATTATCATCCCTAACACAGATGGAAGGTTTTTCAGTCGACTAATTATGGGATTAATTGATCGAACGGAATTAATGCAGAGACAGTCGAGCAGAGCAAAGAAGGTATGACGCGGGGTTCGGTTAACCTAATAGGTGGTTTAGTTGACCGAAAGGATATGTCGACCAAACAGGTTTTCAGTCGATCGAACATGCCTTATATAAGGAGCTCGAGACTAGTGCATTTAGGATTAATCCTTCACTTGCTCTAGTTTCTTCTTGCGTCAACAAATCACTCATGCCTTGCTGCTACGATGCCTGGAAGCTCTCTCTGACACTGTCATCCACTAGCTACTTTACGTGTCGATATATTTTTTATATTGTGTACTTGTACTTTCATATTAAAAGGAGATAGTAGGTTGTTACTAACCTCCCTTACATCTTGTACGATATTGCTTTCTCCGAAATATTTTCGGGGAAAGGATTATAGTGGATTGCCCAACGAAAGCGGTCGAGGACTACGAGCCTTGAAGTAGGAGTCACTGAAGGCTCCGAACCAAGTAAAAGAAAAAGAGTAATTTACTTTCTGTTGCTCTACTTTGTTTTACGTTAACAAAAAAAAGATTTATGAACGATCGAGATTCACCTCCCTCTCTCGGTATTCTATGATCCTACAGAACGAAGAGTCCAATAGATCAAGATTGATCAGATACTTGATTGTAGAGTTGGCAAGAGAAAAATTCAAATGAATCATAGTTGATCGAACACTTGGTGATGAGAAGTCTAATGGGGAGTTGGTAAGAGAAAAGTCCAAGTGGATCACAGTTAGCGATTACAAGTCCAACATGAAATTTGCATGAGGCGATGAAGTCCCGACATGTCAAGATTGATTGAATGCTAAAAAATGAGAAGTCTCAGTAGGTCAAAGTTATTATGATGTTGGAAAAAAAGTCTCAGTAGATTGAGGTCAACTTATACCAAACAAGATAAGAATTCAACTTTGGTAAGACTAAATAGAAATATCAGTCGATTGATAAGGTATATTAGTCGATTGATGGACCCTAAACTCTAAAATTGGGGTTTGAGGTTTTCAACACTGTGAACAGTGCATAAGTATATTGTGAATAGTGGCAATCGACTATGAACAATAGGAGGGGGTGTATAACTTTGATCAGATCATCTTGATTTCATGCTTGTCCACAAAAGGTTAACATGTAGTGGAAATAAAATACACAACAAAAGAAATGTAAGCATAAAACAAACTGATGTCACATGTATGATACCAATATTTTACTTGAGTTTTTGTCACCTAAGGTGACTACTCCAAGACCTATTCTTAGCGATCTACCACCACTATCCTTCTCTTTCTTGGATACATTTCAGAGGCAAAGAAGCCTTTTACAACCTATTTCTTACAAAACAACACAAAAATAAAGAAAATATACAAATACAAATGAAAATTACAACTTTATACAAATCTTTGCTTTGAATGCTTCTTTGTTGCTTTGGATTATCTCTTGATGGTGGGAAATGCAGCAACAATTTATCTCCAAACTTTCAAAAATAGGCATCCTCGATCCTCGTCGAAACTCTCTTTTACAGGGCTGATGTCGGGCTAATTTTTACCTATTAGTCGACTAATCTTACCCATCAGTTGATTGATCTACTATAGATTCAAAAGTTACTCTAACCCGTCAACTTAACGACTCCATCCATCTCAACATTAGTCAATTGCCCATTATCATTAGTTGATCATGCCTAATTAGTTAAATCCCATAGTTGAGTTCTAAACGCTATGCTTAGTTAAACAATGACATCGGTCGACTAATACACTCTATCATTTGACTGATCATAATCAGTCGAGTTTTGAAGCTTCTATATGCTGCTACAATGCCCATTAGTCGACTGATTAGTCAACTGATCAAACATATCAGTTGACTATTACTGTAGCAAAATAATATTTATAGTTACTTTAGCAGTGCTATAGCAACACTATAGTAATCTTATTTTTGAAGTTTTATGTCTATTAGTCGATCAATATACCCTAACAATCGACTAATATTCCTATTTTAACTTTATCAAAGCTAAATTCTTATTTTATGTTATATCCAATTGACCTTAACCTATCAGAACTTCCTTTGCTTGACATTTGATCAACCTGATCTATCGAGACTTTTCGTTATATAACATCTGGCCAACCTTGACTTGTTGGGATTGTAGGTTTTAAGTTAGGAAACTCTCATTCATGCTTTGGTATAAGAAGAAGGATGAAGAAAGAAGTTGGGCTAATGAGTTAGCCTAACTTAAAGATATTGTCAAATATCAAAAATGGAAAGATTGTTGGTACAATCATGTTAAGGTTGACCAAGTTCGGATTGACTTGAGTTTGAGCTTCGATGTTTGATTAATATGCTAGCAAGATGTCAAGTAGGGCAAGATTAACTAGATATTTACGGTGAGAAGAAGTTAAGTAGGTTAATGTTGACCAGATACTTGATGATATCAGAAGTTCAACAAGGAGCTGACATGAGAAGTCAAGTAGGTCAAAATTGACCGGATATTTAACTAGAAGTGGGAAGTCTAACATGATGTTGGTAAGAGAAATCAAAGTGGGTTACGATTGACTGGACACTTGGTGATTGGAGATGGTGGAAGTCCAAGTGGGTCATAGAAGACTAAACACCTGACATGAGATAGAAAGTCTAAATGGGTCATGAAGAATCGAACACTTGATAAAGACAGAAGTCCTAGAAGATCAGTGTTAACAAGATGCTAGGCAACGAGAAGTCTCGGAAGGTCAAGATTGACCGAATGCTGAGCAAATGAAGTCCTCGTAGGTTGAGGTCAACTAGAGTGATGATGGAAGTCCTAACAGGTTAATGTTTATCAAATGTTAGACAATGATGAAGTTATAATAGGTCAAGGTTGATCAAATATTGGGTAACGAAAAATACCAGTAGGTCACAAATGATCGAATGCTAGGACAAATAAGTCCTGGTAGGTTGAGGTCAATCGGATATCAGGCAAGACATGAATTCAGCCATGAAAAAGGCTAAAATTAGGATTAACAATCAATTAGCGGGCACCACCAATCGATTGGGAACCCCTAAACCCAAAATTTGATATTTGTTGTGCGATCAATCGATTAATGAGGTTAATCAATTTATTGGTAAACCCTAAACCCTCAAAAAGAGGTTTTGCTACTTGAGCGATCAATTGGTAACTGATTTTAGGCAGACAGAATGCTCCCAAATTGATTGGTGAATCGATTGGTGGCTAGCAATAGATTAACCAAGTAAAAATAGTCATTCTATAGGTTTAAAATGGTCAATTTGATGTGTCAATCGATTAGTAAGTAAGGTCAATCGATTGATAAGTAAAATTAGCTCAAACAACAATCGTATAAGTAGGGTTTCATTATGAGGAGAATGTGTTTATACTTGAGAGGTTAAAGGCAAAGTACTGCTATATTTCCTACCATCAAGAGACATTCTAAAGTGACAAACAAGCATCAAAAGCAAAGTTTTCAAATGTAAAGTATTTTTGCTTTCATTTCCATTTGTATTTTGTATTGCTAATATTTTTTTATTGTAAGAATTTGTTGTAAGAGACTTTTTCACCTCCAAAGGTATTTGAAAGGGATAAGTTCATAGTAGAGGGGGATTACTATGAGTAGACCTTGAATTAATTACGTAAGAGGTAGATACGAAGTAAATCACGGAGTTGTGCATGTGACGTCGATTTTGGATTTAAGTTTCCGCTGCACATTCAAATGACAAGCATGAGATCAAAATGAAAAGTGATTGGAGTTATTCATCCCTCCCCCCTTAGCTCGCACTGGTCATATCAAGTGGTATCAGAGCGAGACCGCTCTTCATCGAACTATCAGAAGAAGCAGAAAGCTAGAGGAAGAAGAAGAATAGGGCATGATTTTATGCTCTTCGATAGAAATAAGTCGTCGGACTTACCGTCGAAAGAAGTCAACACCAAAGGGAGCTGAATTTTGGGATGGATCCTCAGGATGGACTTGGATATGACATTTGAGTTTCACCTCCTTTTGAATTAGAAGGTTTTGATGATTGGTAATCAAGAATGTAGTATTTCTTAATGATGAACATAGAACAATGGTTTACTCTAATGGAAGGATTTAAAACTCCTAAAGACAAAAAAAGGAAAATTTTTTTGTAAGAATAAATGAATTGAGAAGCAAATCAATAGATCTAAAACTCATCATAAGGTAACCATGATTTTGACTAATTTAACTCCTAATGATATTTTGTGCAAGATAGGTAAATACAAGTATATAAGTGAGCTATAAAGTAAGTCAACCAAGCTAAATGAAGATCCAATCTCGACATAAAACATCAATGAGTCAGAGGAGGAAGACTCATTGTGTCAAGAAGGTGCTCAACATCCAAGAAGTATGATGAAAAACCTTAACCTCAATGATTGAGGGGGAGAGGTTTTTGACATTGGAACGAGAAGAAACCTTAACATACGGAACTAATGAAGAAAAATCATGTGTCAACCCTATGATTAAAGAAGTTATAACTGTTAGCGTTACAAGCCGAGGCGTTACAAGCCTTGATTGTGAACGTTGAAACGTTCACAATCAATGGCATTGAACACCTCTATTGATGGAGGTAGAAGAGAAACGCCTCGTTTTTCCCCTATAAATTGGCGTCCATATTGCAATCCAAAGGGTGAGACGAAGAGGAACATCAGAGCTTCAAACTGCTGGGTTTTGGTTTGTGATCGTTCGAATTGTGTCCTCGGTGACGTCTTCGTGACAGCAAGTAGAAGGCAAAGGAGAACCAGAGAAGAAGGATCACTGTAAGTTTTTGGTTTTCGAAGAATTATATTCGATTACATATCATGCTTTCAATCCGACAATGGTATCAGAGCTTCGAACTGCTGGGTTTTGGTTTGTGATCGTTCGAATTGTGTCCTCGGTGACGTCTTCGTGACAGCAAGTAGAAGGCAAAGGAGAACTAGAGAAGAAGGATCACTGTAAGTTTTTAGTTTTCGAAGAATTATATTCGATTACATATCATGCTTTCAATCCGACAATGGTATCAGAGCTATTAGATTGTAAAAGCATGATTCACCTCTTTTCCCTTTGCGATGAACTCCTCGATCTTGATCTGTTCATGGAAATCGTTGAGATCGCTTTCTTCAATCACTACGAGTTTTCACTCCACTGGCCGACGATCGCATCACGCGCGCGCAAGAGAGCCTTGTGATGGCGAGAAAAAAATTTGCTGTGGAGAAGAAGGTTGCGTGGAGAAGAAAGGCGGCGGCGGTCGTGCGTTGAGGAGATTAGGTCTCGGGGGTTTTTTTTAAGGAGGATAAGTTGTTTTTTTTAAAAAAAAAAATTCAAAAACCTAATCCACTTTGCACTCCACGCTACTGCCCAAGGGAGAATCGAACCACCGACCTCCCGTTCGAAGGCAAACAGACCCAACCAGTAGTGCTATTCAATAACTTGTTTAGATTTGGTTCAATTTATTTAAATTAGATTCTAGTTTGGTTGAAAAAGATTTAGTTGGTCAAATCGGTTTTTGTTCAAACCATTAGTTGGTTTAACCAAACTATTTTGATCTAATAATCTGAACTAAACAGAATGATTTGATTATTATGTTGAACCTCAAATTTAATAGGCTTAATTGTAGTAACAAACAAAAAGGAAACTTATATGCCTTTATCTATTTATGTTGTGAATTGAATTGAACCGATTTTGTTACTGGTTTGTCGGTTTTGTACTGACATTGTATATTTCAATTCCAGATGCCGAGATTTATTACCACAATGACTCGTCGAGATGTGCGACGGAATCATTTGAGGGAACAGATAGAGGAAATTGACTTCCTCCCACACCTAGGCATCCAAGGGCATATAGGAAGGCTTGATCGTCTATTTTGGAAACTTGAACAGGAAGAGTTTCCAGTTCTAGATAACTACCGGATCGGGGCATTGATTAATTCATTGCCGAGGCGTGCTGAAGTAGCTGCAAGAGGTATTTGGGGATGCTACGAAGGACGTATCTCTTATACCGAGTTGCGTAGAGAACTACTTCGCCAGAATTTTTCAGAAGATGATCTGGAAGATTCTGAAGACGATCTGGAAGATTCTGAAGACGATCTGGAAGAGGATCTGGAAGATTCTGAAGACGATCTGGAAGATTCTGAAGACGATCTGGAAGAGGATCTGGAAGATTCTGAGGACGATCTGGAAGATTCTGAGGACGATCTGGAAGAGGATCCTGAAGAATTTGAAGAGGATCCAAAGATGGATCTGATTGAAGAATTCCAAGGGGATCCTGAGGAAATCAAGTGGGATCAAATTGAAGATTCTGAGGAGGACCCAGAGGAAGATCCCGAAATGTTCGAGGACGATCCTGAAATGTTCGAGGACGATCCTGAAATATTCGAGGACGATCCCGAAATGCCTGGGAAAAACCCTGAAATATTTGAGGAAGACCTCGATATTGAAATGATCAAGGAAGATCCTGAAATATTTGAGGAAGAACCGATAGAATCTGTGGAAGATCCCGAGCCTGATCAGATTGGCCAAATAGAGATGAACGAGAGAGTGATAGTCACTGCCATAATATTTTTTATTATGGGAATGATGTCAAATTATCTAGTTCGTTGAATTCTGTTTGTTTGTACCTGCTTATTAAGCCTATTAAATAAAGTTATGTTATGTGTTAACTGACTTGTCAATGATTAGTTCATTTATATGATTAGTTCATATTCAAGATAAATGATTAGTTCATTTAATGGGATGTATGTAATATAATTGATCAATGTTAATTAGATTGGATGATGCGAATGATGAGTGAAAACGTAGTTATCACTTGATTTCGTAATCCAAGTCAAGTTTACATTGAGTCAATCAAAAATTATGTACAGATGATATATACTGAATTAATGAATAATATGTTTATTTATGATAGATCATGGCAACCAAGAACATCATAGCTGAACTGAACAAGGGAGAAAAATTGTATGGGGACAACTATAAAATATGGCATCTCAAGATACAATATGTTCTTGAGGAACAAGAAGTTCTAGAGGCTGTAAATCATTTTATGGTAGAACCTGCTGTTGGTACAACTACACAGTACAGACTGGATCTTGATGCCTATAGGGCATGGAAGAAAAAGGACTCCACTGCAAAGGGGATATTGATTAGTTCAATGATAGATGACCTGATATTTGAGTATGAGCCACTACCATCAGCTCATGATGTCTGGGTTGCCCTGAGAGAGAGATACAGTGGAGTTAGTGTGAGCAAGCTTCGTCAACTGACAATCAAGTTTGACAGTTGTAAGAAGCGCCCGAATGTGACAATGACCCAACATCTGAGAGAAATGGATAATATGATTCGGGAGCTTAAGACTGCTGGTCATGAGTTGACCGACGAACAACAGGTTCAAGCAGTTATTCGTTCCCTTCCTGATTCTTGGGAAACAATGAAGCAGAACCTTACTCACAGTGAGAGTATCAGGACTTTCATTGATGTCTCACGCCATATTGAACTGGAGGCGGAGAGAATAGAATCCGCCAGGATTTCTGAGCAAGCTTTTGTAGCTGAAGGTTCTGGATCCAAGAATAAGAAAAAATGGTTTAAGAAAGGAAAGGGAAAGGGAAAAGAAGCTGGTGCTACAACTGTGCAGGACCCAAACAAGAAGAAAGGAAAGAAGAATGGAAAGAAACCTAAGGGCAAGCTTACTTGCTACAACTGTGGCAAGAAGGGCCATTTTGCTCGGGAGTGTACCGAGCCGAAAAAGGTAAATCCATGTTTGTCTTCTTTTCATGAGCTTTATGTTGCTAGTTCGGTGTTGTTAGCTGATTCTTATCCTTTGTGGATTATAGATTCAGGAGCAACGAACCATGTAGCTCGTGATCGAGCTACGTACGTGGAGTACCGTCGTATACCAGCTGGCAATAAGTGGATATATGTGGGAAACAATGCAAGAATTGAAGTCAAAGGAATTGGCACTTGCAAACTCAACCTTCGTGGTGGGCGTACATTGTTTCTGCATGATGTCCTGTATGCTCCTGAGATTCGACGGAATCTTGTTTCTGTGAATTGTCTTCTTGAATTGGGTTATTGTATGAATTTTTACAGTCGTCGAGTAGAACTTAAAATTGACTCTGTGTTAATTGGATATGGTTTTATATCAAACGGTTTCATGGTTCTTGATGTAGAACCTGATGTTAATTGTGGAAATAATGGTTGTTTTTCAAACATTGCTCTTACTAGTGATGCTGATGTTAATGATGAAATTTGGCACGCTAGATTGGGACATATAGGACAAGAAAGAATGAATAGATTAGCAAGAGAGGGTCTGCTCGGCACTCGTGCTAAAGTTGACTTGTCTATATGTGAGCACTGTCTTGCTGGAAAAGCAACTAGGAAACCGTTTGGTAAGACTATTAGGGCTGATTCAACATTGCAATTGATTCATTCGGATATTTGTGGTCCGATGAACGTGAAGGCAAGAAATGGTAGTTCATATTTCATTACATTTATTGATGATTTCACGCGTTTTGGTCATGTGTATTTGATTTCTCATAAATCTGAAGCATTAGATTGCTTTAATCGTTATTTGAACGAAATTGAGAATCAATTGGAACTAAGGTTAAAACCTTACGCACTGACCGTGGAGGTGAATACTTGTCTGATCAGTTCAAGACAATATGTAATGAGAAAGGGATTATTAGACAGTTAATTATCCCTGGAACTCCACAATAAAATGAAGTTGCTGAAAGAAGAAATCGAACTCTTCTTGAAATGGTTAGGTCGATGATGGCTCAAGCTAATTTGCCTATTTCCTATTGGGGAGATGCATTATTAGCTGCAACCTACATACTTAACCGGGTGTCTTCTAAATCTGTTTCATCTACTCCATATGAACTTTGGACAGGCAGAAAACCAGATTTGAGTAATCTGAGACCATGGGGGTCAGCTGCTTATATTCATGATAAGACTCACAAATATGGAAAATTAGGACCCAGAGGTAAGAAGTGTATCTTTGTAAGATATTCTGATACTTCTAAGGGTTATGTTTTTATTGGTGAGCAGCAAGATGGAACCATCTCTGAAATTGAGTCAAGAGATGCTACTTTTCTCGAAACTGAGTTCCCAACAAGAGATGAAGTTGATAAATCAACTCCTCTATTTGCAATAGAGGAGGAGGATATTGTTCCTCCGTTAACAAATCAGGAATCTCAGGGAATGCCTGAATCTAGTCAACATAGTGGGAGTGAATTGCCTATAAGTGAATTAGTTTCTCAACAGTCAAACCTGCGAAGAAGTAATCGTAAGATTATTCCTCGGAGAAGATTTGACATTGAAAATGAGGCATTAATGATTCTCCCAGTTGACGATGAAGAACCTCGAACGGTTGAGGAAGCATTGAGATGCTCAGTTAGAGAAAAATGGAGAATTGCAATGGATGAAGAAATGGAGTCTATGAAAAAGAATCAGGTTTGGGATTTAGTCGATCTTCCTCCAGGCCGAAGGGCTATTGGGAATAAGTGGATTCTCAAAATCAAGAGGAAGGCAGATGGATCGATTAATAAATACAAAGCTCGTCTGGTTGCAAAAGGATATACCCAAATGGAGGGTATTGATTTTGAAGAGACATTTTCCCCTGTTGTGAAGTTTGTGTCAATACGTGTCATTTTAGCTATAGTAGCACATTATGACTTGGAATTACATCAGATGGATGTAAAAACGGCTTTCCTTAATGGTAATCTTGACGAGGAAATCTATATGGTACAACCAGAAGGTTATATTGCTGATGGCCAAGAAGAAAAAGTATGTAGACTTAAAAAGTCTATATATGGGCTAAAGCAAGCATCGAGACAATGGAACATAAGATTCAATGAAGTCATTTTATCTTATGGTTTCGAAATGATCAATGAGGATCATTGTGTTTACCTGAGAAAGGATAAAGGAAAGTTGGTCATTTTATCATTATATGTTGATGATATGCTGATAGCTGGAAATGACTTAAAAGTTGTGATTGAGGTCAAGTCTTGGCTTTCATCACAATTTGACATAATTGACATGGGAGAAGCTGAGTATATCTTAGGAGTACGGATCATTCGTGATCGATCAAAAAGACTTTTGGGTTTGTCCCAAGAAGCTTATATTACTAAGATACTACAACACTTCAATATGTTTGATTGCAACGTTGAACAAACACCTACAGCGAAAGGTGTTGTTTTGAGCAAAAGTATGTCTCCCAAGACTCCTGAAGAGATAGCCGAGATGAAGAAAAGACCATATGCTAGTGCCATTGGTAGTTTGATGTACACTATGTTATGTACTCGCCCTGATATAAGCTATGCTGTTGGCTTAGTTAGTCGTTGCCAGTCAAACCCAGGATCGAGACACTGAAAAGCGGTAAAAAGGATATTCAAATATCTAAAAGGGACGGCAGATTATTGTCTCTGCTTCCAAGGATCAAAATTGAGCTTGAAGGGCTACGCAGATGCAGATTGGGCAGGGGACCTTGACGACAGAAAATCCACATCTGGCTATATTTTTTTGCTGAATGGAGGTGCCATTTCTTGGAACAGCAAGAAACAGGTTTGTGTAGCACTGTCGACAATGGAGGCTGAGTATGTGGCTTGTGCAGCGGCTGTACAAGAAGCTGTCTGGTTGAGAAGGTTCCTAAAGCATCTGAAGATTGTTGAGGACAGTGGGAGCCCTGTTACAGTGTGTTGTGACAATCAAGCTGCTATAGCTTTTTCCAAGGATCCTAAATATCACAGCAAAGGCAAGCATATAGAAATTAAATACAATTTTGTAAGGGATATTGTTGACAAGAAAAAGATAATTCTTGAGTACATCCCTACCCGAGCAATGCTTGCAGATCCTTTTACTAAGCCGTTGACTAAAGAGTCATTTAATGAACATGTGAAGTCTTTGGGACTACGCAAGATGTAACACATTGTAAATGTATTTGTTACATTTTTTATAAATGAAATGTCATGATCTATTCAGTGTAAATGTATTTGTTACATTTGGAAAAAGTCTCGATGAGCATGTTGGCAGGCTGAGATTGGTCCACTCACATGGACAATCGTCTCTATTTGTTGAGTATAAATAGAGGTAAGACCATTACTTATGAGACAACTTATGTAGTTGTGAATAGAGGCATACTCATAAGTTGAGGTCGCCTTGATTTTGTATCAAGATGAGATCATTTATGTAATGATCGAAGTAAATGCACCCACCATTTACTAAACCTGTTTAAAGCCAGATTAGAATTCATAAGTTGAATTCGGATTAGACGTTAGGTATGTCTAGATCGAAATCTGTACGATGTTAGATATTTGAGAAAAACATGCACTCTTTTTGGTAAAGAGAAAACCATCGTAGCATGTGATTCATACCACATGTGCTATAGCGACAATAAGGGTAGTAGGAGAAAGGATCCCTGCTTCTCTACTATGTGAGACCCTTGAGATTATCAGTTAATCTCAATCTTACCCTAAGTGACTATTTAACTGTCTACTTGAAGTTTTAATCAGTGTTTGCTACTTTAGTGTGTGTCCTATTGACTATGGATGATTCGGTCTATGGAGCATAACTAGGAAACCAACTGATTAGAATGAATAGATTCTAGCTGAAAAGGAAGATTAAAATTGGTTTACATCTGTAATACTTATTCACTGGTCGACCAGTTACATTTTTGTTAAGTACTTAAAAATGTGATTGTGAATAAAAGTATTGATTTGAGATGACGAACATGCTCTTGACACAGATGTCATGTGAGGGATTAGAGATGTTCATATTGATGTAAATATTTAATCTGGGGTAATGGCAAGTTATTGATGTCTCTGATTCGTTCTATAGAGCAGCTAAGTTAAGTGTAACAACTTTCTTAGCATGAATTGCTCATTGTGCTTGCTGTCGCACGAACCATTTTCCCTGAAGTATGAATTGAATGCTCTCATATGGTCTTTGTGACTTCCTTACATAGTCTTAGTGACTAGATGACCTATATGGATAGAATTGGACGAGTGGGAGATGTTAGCGTTACAAGCCGAGGCGTTACAAGCCTTGATTGTGAACGTTGAAACGTTCACAATCAATGGCATTGAACACCTCTATTGATGGAGGTAGAAGAGAAACGCCTCGTTTTTTCCCTATAAATTGGCGTCCATATTGCAATCCAAAGGGTGAGACGAAGAGGAACATCAGAGCTTCGAACTGCTGGGTTTTGGTTTGTGATCGTTCGAATTGTGTCCTCGGTGACGTCTTCGTGACAGCAAGTAGAAGGCAAAGGAGAACCAGAGAAGAAGGATCACTGTAAGTTTTTGGTTTTCGAAGAATTATATTCGATTACATATCATGCTTTCAATCCGACAATAACAAACTCAGTACATAAAGATAAAGATCATATAACATGCTTTGAGTGTAGGGAGAAAGGATACTATACTAATAAATGTTTAAAATTAGTCAAGAAAAAGGTTTGAATGACTCCCAAAGTGAAAGAGAAATCAAAAGAAGTCAACCTTATGATACGAAAGGGCAAGAAGCACACTGTGCACTTCTCATGCAATCAATAAAGACATTATCAGAATCAATGTCCAAGGGGAAGAAATCCAACTAAAATCAAAGGAGGAAGCTCAAATTAAAGAGAAAATCTTAAGAGCAAACTTAAGGTATCATTAAATAATGCAATTGTCTTATATCATGATGAGCATGTTAGAAATAGATTTTATCATCTTGATGCAAATTACCATGAAAATAAAAACTTTCATGAACATAGTAAAGTTCAAGGTGTTTAATGGTAGACGCACTCAATCTAAGGATATAAACAATCTAGACAATAACCCTAAGTAATTGAGACATATACCTAGAAAGAAACATGATCAAGGCATTCATGAAAAGTTAATGACTTGGAAATGAAAATTTAAGTTTTGAGGTCAAGACTTGATAATACGAATGATCCTTAAGAAAATGACAAATAAAATTAAAAGGTCAAAGAAACAAGATGTAGACTTAGATAAGCAAGAATCATCCAAAGACAAGAAAGGTTTGGGATAAAAACCTAATTAAGTCCAAGGACAATGTACCTTCATATCATAAAGTTCCATATAATTATGAAACTAACCCTAGATCTAGGAATCAAGTCAAGGTTGCAAAGGAAGTAATCCATAGAGTTGACATTGATGAGATTACAATGACTAAGGTTTTTAAGAAATCTAAAAAAGTCATTAGGAGGGTATTTAGGAAAGTTATCTCTAGTGAATAGCTATTACATTCAAGGAGCTCTAATAGGTATTGAGTTTCAAAGAGTGCAATCTCTTCATACTAAATGAGTATAGGGTATACCAACCTAAATTGGAAGGGTAATTAACCCAACCATAGTGAAGTTGTCATTTTAGGATATTTTTAAGATATTATAATATCTTTTGAATTAGAATTCAAATCCGATCTTGGAAGATCTCTATAGTGTGTCAGCCAAAATTAAGTTCTTAAGTTGATCAAATTGGTAAAATAGGATAGAATTCAAAGTATGCCAAATTTGAGGTTTTTGGTGCATTCGAAGGAGATAGTCTATATATGTTAAATCGTGTATTTGACATAGTGATTAGTTGATAACACTTAGATGAAAAATTTAGGTATTTTTTTGTACTATAATTGTCATGCTTTGTGTGTTATATCACATGCCATGACACCATGACATATACAAATATTACATCTTGCTATGATATTTTGATTCATGTAATGTCATGTTATACATGCATTGTTTGAGTATAAATGATTCTTGTGAAAAGTTGTGCATTTGTGGTATGTCATACTCATTTACATGAATTATTTTAATTCCTCATAATTAAGGACAAATGACATTAGTTAACATCTTAGGTAGGATGATTAAATTTAAAATACTTAGTTAAAGATGCATAATCCCTAAGTTTAAGAAACATAAACTTTACATCATTCAAGACCAATAGGATTAATTTGTGTATGTATTGTGATATATTAGATATAAGTGAGATGTTAGAATAATGAAATAAGTTCAAGATG
>JAGFNQ010001614.1:593248-626624 GCA_024364735.1 Boesenbergia rotunda
GAAATGCTCAGTTAGAGAAAAATGGAGAATTGCAATGGATGAAGAAATGGAGTCTATGAGAAAGAATCAGGTTTGGGATTTAGTCGATCTTCCTCCAGGCCGAAGGGCTATTGGGAATAAATGGATTCTCAAGATCAAGAGGAAGGCAGATGGATCGATTAATAAATACAAAGCTCGTCTGGTTGCAAAAGGATATACCCAATTGGAGGGTATTGATTTTGAAGAGACATTTTCCTCTATTGTGAAGTTTGTGTCAATACGTGTCATTTTAGCTATAGTAGCACATTATGACTTGGAATTACATGAGATGGATGTAAAAACGGCTTTCCTTAATGGTAATCTTGACGAGGAAATCTATATGGTACAACCAGAAGGTTATATTGCTGACAGCCAAGAGGAAAAAGTATGTAGACTTAAAAAGTCTATATATGGGCTAAAGCAAGCGTCGAGACAATGGAACATAAGATTCAATGAAGTCATTTTATCTTATGGTTTCGAAATGATCAATGAGGATCATTGTGTTTACCTGAGAAAGGATAAAGCAAAGTTGGTCATTTTATCATTATATGTTGATGATATGCTGATAGCTGGAAATGACTTAAAAGTTGTGATTGAGGTCAAGTCTTGGCTTTCATCACAATTTGACATAATTGACATGGGAGAAGCTGAGTATATCTTAGGAGTACGGATCATTCGTGATCGATCAAAAAGACTTTTGGATTTGTCCCAAGAAGCTTATATTACTAAGATATTACAACACTTCAATATGTTTGATTGCAACATTGAACAAACACCTACAGCGAAAGGTGTTGTTTTGAGCAAAAGTATGTCTCCCAAGACTCCTGAAGAGATAGCCGAGATGAAGAAAAGACCATATGCTAGTGCCATTGGTAGTTTGATGTACACTATGTTGTGTACTCGCCCTGATATAAGCTATGCTGTTGGCTTAGTTAGTCGTTTCCAGTCAAACCCAGGATCGAGACACTGGAAAGCGATAAAAAGGATATTCAGATATCTCAAAGGAACGACAGATTATTGTCTCTGCTTCCGAGGGTCAAAGTTGAGCTTGAAGGGCTACGCAGATGCAGATTGGGCAGGGGACCTTGACGACAGAAAAATCCACATATGGCTACATTTTTATGCTAAATGGAGGTGTCATTTCATGGAACAGCAAGAAATAGACTTGTGTAGCACTGTCGACAATGGAGGCTGAGTATGTGGCTTGTGCAGCGGCTGTACAAGAAGCTGTCTGGTTGAGAAGGTTCCTAAAGCATCTGAAGATTGTTGAGAACAGTGGGAGCCCTGTTACAGTGTGTTGTGACAATCAAGCTGCTATAGCTTTTTCCAAGGATCCTAAATATCACAGCAAAGGCAAGCATGTAGAAATTAAATACAATTTTGTAAGGGATATTGTTGATAAGAAAAAGATAATTCTTGAGTACATCCCTACCCGAGCAATGCTTGCAGATCCTTTTACTAAGCCATTGACTAAAGAGTCATTTAATGAGCATGTGAAGTCTTTGGGACTATGCAAGATGTAACACATTGTAAATGTATTTGTTACATTTTTTATAAATGAAATGTCATGATCTATTCAGTGTAAATGTATTTGTTACATTTGGAAAAAGTCTCGATGAGCATGTTGGCAGGCTGAGATTGGTCCACTCACATGGACAATCGTCTCTATTTGTTGAGTATAAATAGAGGTAAGACCATTACTTATGAGACAGCTTATGTAGTTGTGAATAGAGACATACTCATAAGTTGAGGTCGCCTTGATTTTGTATCAAGTTGAGATCATTTATGTAATGATCGAAGTAAATGCACCCACCATTTACTAAACCTGTTTAAAGCCAGATTGGAATTCATAAGTTGAATTCGGATTAGACGTTAGGTATGTCTAGATCAAAATCTGTACGATGTTAGATATTTGAGAAAAACATGCACTCTTTTTAGTAAAGAGAAAAACATCGTAACATGTGATTCATACCACATGTGCTATAGCGACAATAAGGGTAGTAGGAGAAAGGATCACTGCTTCTCTACTATGTGAGACCCTTGAGATTATCAGTTAATCTCAATCTTACCTTAAGTGACTATTTAGCTGTCTACTTGAAGTTTTAATCAGTGTTTGCTACTTTAGTGTGTATCCTATTGACTATGGATGATTCGGTCTATGGAGCATAACTAGGAAAGCAACTGATTAGAATGAATAGATTCTAGCTGAAAAGGAAGATTAAAATTGGTTTACATCTATAATACTTATTCACTGGTCGACCAGTTACATTTTTGTTAAGTACTTAAAAATGTGATTGTGAATAGAAGTATTGATTTGAGATGGCGAACATGCTCTTGACAAAGATGTCATGTGAGGATTAGAGATGTTCATATTGATGTAAATATTTAATCTGGGGTAATGGCAAGTTATTGATGTCTCTGATTCGTTCTATAGAGCAGCTAAGTTAAGTGTAACAACTTTCTTAGCATGAATTGCTCATTGTGCTTGCTGTCGCACGAACCATTTTCCCTGAAGTATGAATTGAATGCTCTCATATGGTCTTTGTGACTTTCTTACATAGTCTTAGTGACTAGATGACCTATACGGATAGAATTGGACGAGTGGGAGATATTAGCGTTACAAGCCGAGGCGTTACAAGCCTTGATTGTGAACGTTGAAACGTTCACAATCAATGGCATTGAACACCTCTATTGATGGAGGTAGAAGAGAAACGCCTCGTTTTTTCCCTATAAATTGGCGTCCATATTGCAATCCATGGGGCAGACAAAAGGAGAAGGGAGAGGAGCTTCAATCGGTGAGGGATTTGGCTTGTGAAAGAGATTTGAGATCAGTCCGGTGACGCTCTCACGACAGTGAGCAGAAGAAGAAGGAAATAGAAGAAGAACCAAGAAGTTGAAATCGCTGTAAGTATAACATCTTAATTTTTGCAATTCGTTTTCATGCTTAGACACCAACAGCTGTGTGGTACTGTAGTATATAATATTGTGATTGCTTAGGAGTTAATTCGATTTCCCAGGATACTATAGCAATGTTATTATAGTAACTGTGAATGCTTGGGAGAATAAGCCGACTTCGAGAATATATCTTTGCATACTGTAGCATAGAATACTGGCATTGTAGCACCGTAAGTACTGTAGCATCTGCATCTGGCCTGACTCGTAGGTCTCTGCTAACGTCCACCTGCATCTGGCCTTCCTCGTGAGCCTGATAAATTTTCGCCTGAAGTCCCGCCACTTGCTGACGCAAGGCTTCCGTTTCCTGCTCAGGAAGCATCTGACGACCCAAAATAAGACACTCGAAAATAGTCTGCCATAAAAACAATAAGGGTCAGAGACGATAATAAAGATAATAAGAATGAGTAAAGAGAATTGTACCTTTAAAAGTGATTCATATAGGTTGGCGATCACCCCAACCGAAATCATCCCTCTAAGGGAAGCGAGGTGTTCTTTGGTCTGTTCTCTCATGGCCCCCGGCTCCTAGGAGATGGTATGCCAGAAGTAGCTCGGGAGCGGCGGGGGGCGAGGGGCAGGAGAAGCGACACCTAGAAGGGTATGACAGAGGGGCTTAGAGCATCATCGTCGGTGCTAAAAAATGTCTCTTCGGAAGGGTGATCCTCTTGTGACTGCTCTTTAAAATGCACGTGTTGGGGGTCCCAATGAGGTCACCCTCTCAGTCGCCTGTACTTTCCGGCGCAGACGAACACTTGTGAATTCTGGTTCCTCCAACCTCGCTCTTTTGCCTTTGGGACTGCCATAAGAATCGAGAACTCTGGGCGAGCGAGGAAGAGAGAGGACCTCCCCAACAGAAGGCGATTTCTTCCCCGAGCTCTGCAACGGCAGATGCCAGCCTTCGGTAACGTTTGGAGAGGGGAATAGCGTACTCCTCTTCCGCATGAGCAGAGGGAGAAACCTGGGCTGAACGGGTTTCCCTCTTTGGGGGGGGGGGGGAGCCAAATGCTTCTGAGGAGAGACCCATATCTCGTTCTCTTCTTCCTTCTCATCGGGCAGGATAAGTCGTCTTCGATCGGAAGGGCTATGACTTACTTTTCTAGCCAGCTCTGCCACCGGCATAGGAACCCAGGGTGGTGGTTCCTCATCGCCTTTTGCTCCAATGGAGGTACAGAAAGGTTCAACTTCCTCGGCGTTAGGCAGTTTGGGGGCAGGAGGCTCCTGGCTTTGAGTTTGGTCGGAATCCTCGGAAGGCCCGACCGCTGGGATAGTAGGAGCTGAAGGCGGAGCGAGACCCCTCTCATTTGCAAGCTTCCACTTGAGAAGCTTGCTTAAAGTTTGAGCGACCATGATATTTTTTGCAACACACAAACAATGGAACATCAATTAGAATAAATAAACATTTAATGAAACAGTGGACTTACTGAGGTCGTGGTCAAGGTTGATGACTTTGGGGCTAATCCCAGCCCGATACAGGAGCTTTTCACATTGAACCAGGTTAGGGCTATGAAACTCCATTCCGGCTAAGATGCTTCTAGCTCGTTGATACCCCTGATATTGTTGGAAGTCGCCCAAATCTGGAGGAGAGGATAAATCTTCTCACCAGCGAGTCGGGCAGAAGGGACACTTGAAAAGTTGGATAAAGAAAAAGCATTCCTTCTACCCCTTATGGGAAGAAGGGAAGACGCATATAAATTTGTGGTTATGGGCAAGTGCAAATAAATCGCGCCCAGTTTAAAGATTCAATCTTTGGCTGTTGGTTTTAAGATCCAATTCAAACCCTAGAAAGAATCTACTTTTGCTTTTCTCTGCCTTGATCGATGTCAACCTCCTCCGATGAAACAAATTCGTATGGATACCATTGTGCTTGGCTGCCTGCGGCCAGAGTGGTCAGACATCCAACCTCTACAGTTGCAGGACGATGGCTCCAACCCGATTGTCTCCATCGCCTATTGTGATGAGTTTCGCTAGACCATGGACTACTTATACGCCATCTATGTCACCGGAGCGAAGCCACCACACATCCATGACCTCACACTCACCACCAAGGCCATCGAGATAACCTCGACAACTATACTATGAGCTTCCCTTGCTAGCTTATAAAAAAAGCCATGAAATTGAATTTTTTTATTGAATTGGACCGAATTTTTAGATCTTAATTAAAATTTTTTAATTAATTAGGCTAATTTAGTTTTCGACTGAATTAATCGATATTTTATCAGCTTGATTTATTAAAATTTTATTAAAAATTCAATAAACTCAATTAGTTTAAAATAAATTGATGAATTCAATTCCATTAATTTGATTTTAATTGAACCCTTACCCAACATCGTCACTTGGAGAAGGGTATGATAATGGGCCAAAGTGCAAACGAATCTCGGTCCGGTTTAAAAATACATCTTTTGATTTGTAGTTTTAATACAAAATTTCAACCCTAGGAAGAATCACACCTGCTTTTCTCGGCCTTGATCACGATGTCCAACTCCTCCGACGAAGACGAAGTCAAACGGATACCACTGTGCTCGCGGCCGGAGTGGTCGGACGTCCAGCCTCTACCGCAAGACGATGGCCCCAACCCGGTCGTCTCCATCGCCTACAGTGATGAGTTCCGCGAGACCATGGACTACTTCCGCGCCATCTACGCCGCCGACGAGCGGAGCCAACGCTCCCTCGAACTCACCACCGAGGCCATCGGGATGAACCCCGGCAACTATACTGTGAGCCTCCATTGCTGGCATCTCAGATTGATACAAAGCTTCTTTTTCTGGATTCGATAGGTAAGATGCGATCTTTTATCTAACACAGTGAGTAATGTTGCCTTTTTTTTCTATAAGGTTTGGCACTTCAGACGCCTTGTGCTCGAGTCGTTGAATGCAAACTTACATGAAGAAAGGGATTTTGTTGACAGAATTACTTTCCAGAATTCTAAGAACTACCAGATCTGGTGTGTGCTCGCTTTGTGGTCTTTTCTTCTGGTTTGAAGAAACCTAGTTTTTACTTCATTTTTTATCATTTTGTTTGCCTATGCAAGTTGTATCTTTGAATGCTCACGTTATGTATGTTGATTAGGCACCACCGGCGGTGGCTTGCTGAGAAACTGGGAACAGAAGCAGCGAATAGAGAACTGGAGTTTACCAAACAAGTGTTTGCTCTTGATGCTAAAAATTATCATACTTGGTCTCATAGACAGGTAGTTTTTTTCTCCTTCCTCTGTCTTGGTATTTTTTTTTTCTTGTTCAACTTCTAGATCAAACAAATGGGAGATGAAAAAGTTTATCGGGCAATAACCGACCCATTAACTTGTTAGGCCCAACCATTGGCCTTAAACGTTTACATTCCAATTAATAGTAACTCATTCATCTAAGCTTCTAAAGCTTCTTTGTTAGCTCATTATTCACCGTGTGGGAGCTATGATGTGGTGTTGCAATCTTCGTTGCTTAAGGCTTGATGTTCTTCATAAAAATTCAAACTCTAATTGATTGCACAGAATCATCATTAATTGAGAGCATATGATGTCCAATGGTGGCTGCACGGTAGCTGACAACTGTTTTTGACCACCTCACCCTACCTATAATTGGATTTGTGTGATAGTCATTGTCATGATCTGGTTAGATCTGAGAATTTATTCATCAATTGTCATACTCAACTAGAGGCTCCAGATGCTTATGTCCAAGTTAATAGTAACTTGCTCATTGAGCCTATAAACCTTCTTTATTACTTTGCAGCTCATCGTACGAGGCTAAACTAGTATGTCACACTAGTATAAGTTAACTTCTATGTTTATGAAGAGGGCATGATGAATGATCTCTCTGTCAGTCAAATCCTGTAACTGAGATTTTCCTAATAATTTGCAATACAGTGGGTTCTTGAGTCATTAGGTGGATGGGAAAATGAGCTTGAATTTTGCTGTGAGCTTCTTGAAGATGATGTTTTCAACAATTCAGCTTGGAATCAGGTAAATATTTTGAAGTTTAATTGGGTTACTGTCTTATGTATTATATCTTTGTAGTCGTAGCTTTATGGGGCTCTTTTTGCCATACAGAGTTGTTGCTTGCTAGATTATTGGTCTGGACCTGATAATTTATAGGTTTGACTTTGTTGTTAGTGCTTCCATATAATGCACTTTTTTGTGCCACTGTCTGTGTATGGTTCTTTTTGCTTTATATAGCTGTTGCTCTCTAGGTTATTTCGTCATACGTTTTAAATATGTTTTAATGTTCTATATTATCAGTATTGGTCAACACAGCTGAAACATGTCTTATTGGTTGCTGACTGATAGTGATACTATGTTGGCTCGAGAAATGTCACTATGTTGTTCATGTCGACATGCTTCCATTGGTACCAATCGCAATAGTGTATATTTCGGTTAATACTATTTAGAATAGCTAGAGAGAAGGATTCTCATCCATGACATGCTTTGATTTGATTAACCAGTCATAGAAAGGAGATAAAACTTAATAAAAAGAGAGAGGAGGGATAGCACCGAGAATAGAAATGAGGAGTGATGTTGGAATCACAGAAATTAAAATATATCTACATCCTATATGTGTGCCTGCTCGATTTTTAGTTGTATCAAAGTACAACTCTTAAGGGTTAAATATGGGTATGTTGATAAATCATTTCAAAACTAGAAATTCTAGAGGCATTATTTATGAAATAGCACCAACTGAAGCACCAAGAACAGAAATAAGGAGTGATGTTGGAATAGAAGAAATTGAAATATATCTCTATCCTATACTTGTGCTTGCTCAATTTCTAGTTGTATCAATCAAGTACAACTCTTTTTAGCTATGTGCAATATATAAATTTATTCAAAACTAGAAATCCTAGATGCATTATTTAATCTAGATCCTACAAAATTATGTGATCGAGATGTTTGTCATACAGTTTAAACTCGTCCTTGATTTTTTAAAATCACCATAAGTTTATATTTGAAGATAAGTGGAAGAAAACTATAGAATCAAAACTCATTTGAGTTGGACTTGTCTGTTTAACTCCTAACATCAAACAATGCTAAATATGAGATTTTGAATGCTATCTATATCATCCTCAGTTAACTTTTTTCCCTGTAGATCGTTTTTGCATTTCCTAGTTTGATAACTCTTCTTTCTTTATCTTGTCGGATCGAACTACCAGCGGAAAGTATATGATATTCAGGAATGGAAATTGATGCTGGTTCATGAACAAAATACATTTGGTTTTATTAATATTTGTTGTTTGTTCTACTAATACATCTGTTTTATTTGATATCTTCTATTAACTATCAATCTGCAACAGAGGTATTTTGTCATCACCCGGTCGCCGCTGCTTGGAGGCCTACAAGCCATGAGAGATTCTGAAGTGTGCTATACGAGCAAAATAATCTTAGCCGACCCACACAATGAAAGCTCTTGGAGATATCTTCGAGGGCTTTACAAGGGTGAAATCGAAATGTTAATCAGCGACGATAAGGTACCTGAGCTTTGTTTGAAGGTTTTGGAGATAAATAAAAGCAACTTGTTTGCTTTGAGCCTGCTCCTGGATCTTCTTTCTCGAGGTCACCGACCGTCCGACGAGCTTAGTGCCGTCATCGGAGGTTTAAGAAGCTCGACAGACAATGCAGGAACTCACGGCTTGGCTGCTACTTTGTGCCTGATATTGGAGACAGTGGATCCAATGCGATCAAACTACTGGGCGTGGCGGAGGACAAATCTTCCGGCTGGAGTTTGTTAAAACCCTTCTTGCGAGTTTAGACACTTTGAAAGACGCAATTGTGATGGAGGAACTAATATTGGATCATGTAAATTAACTTGTTCATTTAGAGTTGTATTTGCTTGCTATTTATGGGTTGGTTGTGTTGCGCCTTCATCCTCGACTCCCTCCCATTTGTTGGGACCTCGAGGTTGTCCTCCCTCGCAAGTATTCTAAGAGATGGTCGTTCCTCACGGAATTCATCCATATATAGAAATTGGAGTTTGTACGATATAGTATTATCGATTTCTTTTACCATATTAAATTATTTTTCAAATCATTTTATAGATTAAAACATAAAATTAATGTTAAATTAAGAAGCAAGATATCTCTTTTCAAATTTAGATCGTTCTAAGTCTTGGTGAGTAGAATGATGATTAATTGTCTTTTAAATATTTGTGATTTGATTTTTAGATACGATGGATTTTATAAATTTTTTTAAAAAATGAGGTGCGTAATTGTGAGATGTTAGATTTCTGGATCGTTCGTCATGAGCATTTTCTGATTTATCCTGTGGTCGATGAAAAATTTTCGGAAAACTTGGTTAAGCATTTTCTTAATTGTTTGAAATTTAGATCAAGCATTTGCTTTTCGAATCTTAGCTACTGCAAATTTTGCAAAAAAAAATTTCTAAATGGGACACCTAAATATGAGATATTAGGCTTCTGGATTGTTCGTCACGAATACTTCCGGATTTATTCTAACCGGTGGGAAATTTTCATAGGACGGGGCTGATCCTCCCAGGTTCGACTTTATCTAACTTGATTAATCATTTTTTTGTTTGAAATTTAGATGCCCCCGGGGCTATGATGCAGCTGAAGGACAATTAATTATCTCCCAAGCACCAGCAATTCAATCCTTAACTATGACGAATTTTACTAAAAATTTTAGGCGTGCAACTGTGGGATGTTAGGTTTCTAGACCGCCCACTGCAAACGCTTTCCAATTTACCCTGACGGCCGGTGAAAAACTTTCATGGAGTTGAGTCGGTCGCCCTAGGTTCGACATTACCCAACTTGATTAAAAAAATTGATCCCCATGAGATGACCTGATGGTTAGCTTGTGGGATGGATCAACGAGGACACTAGGACGAATGAATCACCTTTTATCACCTTTAAATTTTAGATGTTATTAAATTCTAAATTCAAATTTATCTATTTGAAATTTAGATGTTATCCAATTCTAAATTCAAACCTATTTTTAAAAATTAATTTTTTAAATTTGATAATATAAATTTATTTATTTATTTTAATATTTTTATTTAAATAAAAGTTTAATTTATAAATATGATTCACCAACTCAACATTATTCAAATTTATATATTTAATTAAATAAATTATTCAAAATTATCCATTTAATTAAATAAATTATTTAAATTTATCCATTTAATTGATCTGATATGTATTAAATAAATATGAATTAACTCTTATTTATTCCAGCTTATTCATTTAATTAAACAAATTATTTTAACGAGTCTGATATATATTAGATAAATATAAATAAACTCTTATTTAAATGAAACAACTTAAATGAAACAACAAATTAATTCGATCTGATATATATTAAATAAATATAAATAATTTTTATTTAAATCAAACAATAAATTTATACATGAATATTAGATTCATTTACCACCTGACTTATAAATTTATTTTTAAAACAATTTTAGAATCATGAGAGAACCATGATCAAAAAACAATTACAATAAATAAATACAAGACTAAATATATTTATGCTATACTTTGTTGTGATCAAAATGATCCATTTATTTTTTTTCTTATTTTTTAGACGGAACAAAGAAACTTAAGGACTAATATAAGAATTTAAAAACCAAAAATAGGTAGTGCTCCGATCAAACAAGAAATTCCATGGATTAAAAATAGCTTGAGTAACAAGATAAAACTAAAAAAAAAAAACTACATTATGTGCTCAAATTTTGGTCTCCAAAGCCTTGTTGTCAAGATCTACTATTCCAAATCAAATCTCCTGTTTACTTCTCCCAAAAAATCGATCTCATCCATCTAAAGCTCATCCTGAGAACACAATTGAACCAGTTAGATACGAACAAGCAACAAGGAAACAAAATACTTCGAATTAAAAAAATAGAACAAATTACATGAGCCGCCTCGTCCTCTATATCTGAATCAGCCTTGGAATCAGCTTCGTCAGCGTCGTCATCGTCCTGACATTGGCAATAAGAAGGGAAGAGATTGAGAAAGTAATTAAGCATATAAGGCCGTGGAAATGACCACAATTTAGGCGTGTGCTTACCTCTGCGTCGGAAATGTCATCCTTGCTTTCCTGTTGATTAAAAAAAATCTTTGATATTTTTCTTTTTCAATAAGCAGATAAAAAAAAAAGTAACTTCATATTTCACTGCGAAATAGAAAGATAGAAGCTTTACCTGTTCAGCCTTCTTTTTCTCAGCCTCGTCAAATGCTGCCTTTTCAGGCTGGAAGCGCCAAAAATCGATTTAGACGTTAAAAAGGTATTTAACAACACACTGAAATTAATGCTGAGCAACCTACGTCTTTAAGCTTGCCCCATGTTTCTTCTGCAAATTTCTTTGCGTACTCAGGATCATCACTAACCAAGATGTTATCGAAGATGGACCCAGCTTTGACCTGAAAAAGGGAATATCGAGAGGTAAGCTCAATGCAAAGAAAATCAGAGAATGATTTAATATTTACCTGCCACAACTCGAAGGCTACATATCTCAAGTTGGAGTAAGCATAGATGTATGGATCATCCTTGAAATCTGCAAGATGGATTAAGTTAAACACTGTTGAAGATCATGCAAATTGAGATACTAAACAGATCAAATAATACCAGGATTGTCAATCAATGGCGCCTTCCATTTTCCCTTGTAGTTAGGGTTCTTAATTTTCTAAAGAGGCAACAAAATAACAAATTAGATATATTTGGTGGAACTCTAATGCTTATTTTGGCATGGAGGATTGAAAAGTATGCTCATACCTTTTGTTTCCAGGGACCCTTGTATTCAGGATTTGGAATAGTTGGGGTCGCCCATTCGCCATCTTCTTCGTCATCCCAATCTTCAGGCTACAACAAATGCAGAAAACAGTTGAGGCAGCAGAAGATGGGAAAGACAAATGAACAAATAAAAACACTAGTGAATCAATTTTCTTTGTACCTTCTTAGCATCAGTATCAGGAATCTCTTTCGGAATGTCATCATAGCCCTTCATTGATAAGACTAAGTTAGTTTTTTGCTAAAAAAATTTGATGAAACATACTGGATCAAAACTAGAAAATATATACCCACTTTTAACCTAGAAATTGAATCTAGAAAATACTACAACACCAGGAAAAAATGGTTAAAGAGAGATAAAATTAGATCTTTGTAGAAGATGGAAGTTAGGGAGACAAAGGAAATCAATCGCATAGAGAAAATAAAGAAAGACAAGCAGCAAACTTGAGCTAAAACTACCTCTGGTTTTTTGTCCTCTGGGTCTGGTATGTTCTCCTTGTCATCCCAATCTTCTGGCTGTAACAAAAATTGATTAAACATGATCAAGAGATCAAGCCAAACACACACTGGTCTATGATGAACCATGTATAAACAAGGCTTACCTTCTTTGCATTAGGATCCTTGATTTGCTTTGGAGGAAGGATATCCCAGTCAGCATACAAACTACCATTTCGTTTCTCATTGTTATCAATGAGAATGCTGTATGTAGCATCAGGTCGGACAATGAGGGTGTAAACATGAGTTAGCTGATCACTCTCGCATCTTACGTCTTTCTTAATCATATGGTTCTTTCCATTATGTGAGAAGATAGCGTGAACTTTTTTTGTGCTGTACCCACAAATATCGGGGCCAAACATAATGCTGCAGTTTCCAAATTCATACATCCAATTCGAATAAGATGTGATGAATGCAATAACAATTCTTATAGATGACAACTACCACAGAAGGCAGAAGTACCTGTAGGGAGTATCTCCACCAAACTTCTTCTGATCAACTTCGCCACTGAGTAACTTGATGTAGCCACCCCCGCAATCAAGTTTCTGCTCATGTTTAACAGAGAATTGCAAAACCAATGTCTTGTCCTTGTTGCTGAATTCAGGGAACTGTGCTGAAATGGCATAGAATCTATAATCTTCCGCAGTTTGGATTCCTGCATTAAAGGAATTTATTAAACAGAGTTAACCAAATGGTTCAAAATTTTCAGAGTGAGAAACAAATTGCAGATTTTATATAACAGTTGTGAGGTAAGGCACAAGGTTTCAGAGGAATACCTTTATCCTCTGGATCTCCAGACCATTTTCCAGATGTATAGTTCCAATCTCCGGCCGTGTTTTCATCCTTTTTCCAGTCAGATTTGACCCATCGATTCTCCCATCCATCTTCATGAGAAAAAAAACATCCAAATGCAGTTACGAGGAGAAACAATCATTAACAAATTCTAAAGCCCAAGACTCTTTTACTTTCACAGACATTCACTCTGAATCTTTTAGTCTGCAACAATTCTCATTTGTAGATTACCAATGTGCCAATATAAATGGAGCAGTAGTGTCATTATCAACATATGATTTGGATCGTTGAAAAAAATCCTACAGATTGCAAGTACAAAAGTAAAACATAAACAAGAAGAAAGACCCAATCCTGATTTTAGGGAACAGCCAAGGACAAAGAACTCAGACGATCACGTTTTGGAAGATTAGACCTGAATGTTTAAAGCCAACCGCCTACATGGCGAGTAGAGTCGTTAGAACCAACGCAAACAGAATGTACGTACAAATAACAAAAACAACAGTAGATTTACTACAAACTCAGACAGGAATAACCAGGGTCAACAGTGCAGCAAGAAAGCGATTTTACGTTGATCAATCACCACTGCATCGACCAATCTTTAACAAAACTAGCCTCATTTCATGATATATATATATATATATATATATATATATATATATATATATATATATATCAAAGGAACGTGTTCTAGCAACAGGTTTCAATGCTAATTGAGTTCAAGAGCAAAATGCGATCCCGATAAGGATCGGTGACGGAGAACGCATACCTCCGAAACGCTCCTCCAAGTAGACCTCGGCGGAGACGATGGATGCAACAGCGAGAGCCACCGCGAGGGCGAGGGCGGCGTCGACGACGAGAGGCGGCCTTCTACGGATCGCCATTACGACTTCTTTCTCTCCTTCACTCTCTCTCTGCTGGATTGGTTCGAGGCGAAGGTAGAGATCGAATATTTATCGGGCGAGAAAGAATGGAGTGCCGTGACCGGAAGGTAAACTTACCTGAGTTGGAGATTTGTCAATCGTCTTGCTCCTACTGGCCGATAGAAAGTCGATCCAATACTGAAAAGCCACGTGGCGAAATCGACGTGTATGGGGTCGGTTATTCTGCATCATCTACGGGATGTTAGCACTTCGCAGGCCAAAATCGTAATTTAGTATAGTATACGTAATCTCCCTCTTAATGTTAGACACGTCTAAGACAAAAGCTCAATTTAAAAAAATATATATCTATCTATGTATATATTAATGTATCTATCTATGTATATATAAATGTATCTATCTATTAATATATCTATCTATTAATATCTATATCTATCTATCTATTAATCAATCAATCTATCTATCTATCTATTAATATCTATAAAACACAATTGACATTCACAGGGGATTCTCGTCTAAATCGAAGATAAATTTTTTAAATACAAAATTTATAATTAAAAATATAAATTCAAAAGAAAATATATAATTACAAATTATAAAAAAAAATTCAGATCTTAATCCAAAATTAAATTTTTTAAAAAATAATTTATCAAATTCAAAAAATAATTTCTATTTCTATTTCTATCTATCTATCTATCTATCTATCTATTAATATCTATAAAACACAGTTTTGCATGCAAACGTGACATTCACAGGGAGCTTAGAATTCCCTCCTACATCGAATATAAATTTTCTAAATAAAAATTTATAATTAAAAATATAAATTCAAAAGAAAATATATAATTACAAATCCTAAAAAGAAAAATTCAGATCTTAATCCAAAATTAAAATTTTAAAAAATAATTTATCAAATTCAAAAAAGACAATTTCAAATTTTAATTTGAAAGAAAATATATAATTACAAATTCTAAAAAGAAAAATTCAGATCTTAATCCAAAATTAAAATTTTAAAATATAATTTATCAAATTTAAAAAAGACAATTTCAAATTGTATAATTTAATTTTAATGAAATATAGGCATTTAGCTTCCCTTGAGTTGATGTAAGAAAAATGATAGTCCCACATCTGAAGTTACCAAGGTGAATTACACACAGAGCAATTATAAAAATGGACAAAGAACGATAAAACAACTCATACATTTCTCGGCCTTTTGGCTAAGATCAAGTGTAGTATCTATTCTTATCAGTTTAATATCTGATATATGGGTCATTGATCCACTTTGATATTAAATTAATTTTTATATGGGGGATGACCCATCACAGTAGCTTGCTACTAGAGTTTTCTGTGTCGCCTGTGTGTTGCACTATAGCACATGCCTGGCACACCCCTATCAAAGCAAAGTAAATTTTAGATCGTATCCACATCCACCACAGGGTATGCCAGGCCTGTGTGTTGCACTATAGCATAGGCCTGACACACCCTTTTTTTACTTTTAATTATATTAACTAATCATATCTTTCGCAAAATGATGATTTTTTTAAAACCTTTCGTCTGTTGTTCTTATAGACTGCAGTCTTTGTCATCATTAGGAAAGTGAAGGATATTGAAAGTGAATTTAGTTGATGGTATCATGTCTGTAAAACATGTTATTCTGGGTTGAGGCAGATGGGTCGTAAGCTTTATTGTGTAAAATGTGATAGTGAGTCCACCAATTTTACTCCAAGGTTACTCTGTTATTTTTTTATGCACTATAATTCATCACTTTTAGGTTTATGTTGATGCTTTTCATTTTTTAACAACAATGTGGTTTATAATTATTTCAGGTACATCATTCATTTGAGAGTTGTAGATGATACTGATTTTACATCATTTATACTGTTTGATAGAGAAGCCTGTAAGCTCTTGAATAAATCAAGTTCTGATCTGAGACTCTCATACATATCAAAGGTATAATCAATACACTTTCTAATGTTTCTAACAGCTATTGTATATACTTATATACTACTGTTCAATTTAAATTTAGGGTGGAGATAAGAATTCATACCCTGATGAGATAAATCAACTGAAGGATAAGAGGTTCATTTTCAAAGTATAAGTTAAGATACAAGATTTTAATTCTATCGATCCCTACGCCATTCAGGTGGTAAAGTTGGGTTATGATGAATCATTAATTGCTGCTTTCCAAAAGAAATATACCAATGTTTCTGTAAGTTCTCCCTTTTTATCAATAGTTTCTTTGACGTGTGTTCTCTTTTGATGTTTAAATTATTTGATTTTCCTATTCTCGATAGCTCTCTTATATCAACGAATCTTCTGAACTATTGAGTCAGATTACTGAACCAATTGAAATGTTAAAAGTATCCAATTATATTCGCTAATTCTATTATTGTTATACTAACTGATTTATTGCTATCTAATTATACTAACTGATTTATTGATATATACTTACCGAGAGCTGTATTTACACATGGACAATTATATGTAGCCTTTTTAAGAGTTAAAAGCAAAAGAGGTTTGAAAGTTCTTATTCGGAATCATGAAGGACTTTCAGAAAATTGCACAATTAATGTTGTTTATAGAGAAATTTTTAACAATTTGAGATGTTAAGGTATGTATTCGTTGAATCTAATTCATTTAACAACATCCTACTTAGGGGTGTAAACGAGCCAAGCCGCTCGCGAGCTATTCGGGTTTCGGTTCGATAGAAGCTCGTTCGAGCTCGTTTAATAAAGCTCGTTAATATTAACGAGCCAAACTCAAACTCAGCAGTATTCGACTCGTTAGCTCGTGAACAGGCTCGTTAATAAGCTCGTGAGCTAGTTCGTAAAATATAAAATTAATATTTAACATTAAATATATAATTTTGACACTTTTACATTTAATAAATATAAAATATCCAATAAAACTCATTTGTACGAATAAAATTATAGATTTTAGTAAATATTTTATATTTTTTAGAATAATTTATTTTATTAATAGATTGATGAATAATTTAATTAATAATTTATATTTGGTAAGTTCGTTTAGGGCTCGATTAGGCTCGAATATGCTCGCGAACCATCACTATATTCGATAAATTAAGCTCGAGCTCGGCTCGATAATAAACGAGCCAAACTCAAACTCTCAGGTATTCGACTCGGCTCGGTTCGATTACAGCCCTATTCCTACTTTTGTTATTTAACTGCTAGACTCTAAATTTTTATAATTTGACTTATGCAAAAATATTTTACATAGAACATGCTGAATTGGAAACTTATTCATCTAGGAGCACTTGAGTGAATCAAGAGGTAATGACAACAATGATGCCACATCACAAATGTTGCTGTTTTCAGATTGTATTTCTTGAAATTCTTGAATCTCGTGAGTTTCTGCAATTGTTAGATGAAAGTGCTATTCATTTGAGTGCATGGTGCAGTAAATACTCATAATTTCTTTTATGAGTATTTATTCATAATCTTTATGTTATTAAGCTCTATCTTTATGTTATTAAGCTCTAAATGTTCAGGGAGTTTTTTTGTTTGTTTTGCAGGTCTAACATTGCTCTTATATTGACATGAATATATCCATGATGTAATAAAATTACTATTCATTTTAATGTTTCATTTAATAATAAAAATTGTCATATATATATTATCAATAAACATGTTATTTGAATTGTGTAAGATTCCTGCATCGCACGAGTATTATACTAGTTAATATCTATAAAACACAGTTTTACATGCAGACGTGACATTCATAGGGAGCTTAGGATTCCCACCTAAACCGAATATAAATTTTCTAAATAAAAAATTTATAATTAAAAATATAAATTCAAAAGAAAATATATAATTACAAATTCTAAAAAGAAAAATTTAGATCTTAATCCAAAATTAAAATTTTAAAAAATAATTTATCAAATTCAAAAAAAGATAATTTCAGTATTTTAAAATTTCCAAAATTAAAATTTAAAATAAGTTATAATGATTACTGTAAAGTATATTAAAAAAATAAATTTAATTTAATTTTAATGAAATATAAGCCTTTAGCTTCCCTTGAGTTGATGTAAGAAAAATGATAGTCCTACATCTGAAGTTACCAAGGTGAATTACACACAGAGCAATTATAAAAATGGACAAAGAATGGTAAAACAACTCATACCTTTCTCGGCCTTTTGGCTAAAATCAAGTGTAGTATCTGTTCTTATCAGTTTAATATCTTATATGTGGGTCATTGGTCAATTTTGATATTAAATTAATTTTTATATGGGGGATGACCCATTACAGTAACTTGCTACTAGGGTTTTTATGTGTCGCCTGTGTGTTGCATTATAACACAAGCCTGACACACCTCTATCAAACCAAAGTAAACTTTAGATCGCATCCGCATCCACATCCACCACCCTTATAAAACTTATGATTACCATTAATATCTTATATTATAAAAAATAATAGTATATCTTATATTGACATTAATCCATGATGAAATAAAATTACTTTCCATTTTAATTTTTCATTTAATAATAAAAATTGACATATATATATTATAATTAAATATGATATTTGAATTGTGTAAGATTCTCGTGCATTGCACGGGTATTATACTAGTTTAACATTAAACCTCAATTTTTTTATTTAAAAATTCTTTAAGATTTATCCAAGGCTTATGTTAGTTAAAATGACTCTAATATTAATAAAATTTATTTCAAAGCGAGAGCAACTTCTTAAATACTAGAATCTATAAATTTCAAATTGTTCGTTTCAATCCGCACAAAAATAAAGATAGCGTAATTGTCCTTGAAATTAACTTTATGTTGGATGAATTAAGAGATTATTTGAGAAAACTTTTACTTTTCATTCCTATAGAAGTGAGAAACTAAAATAGAGTGTCTGAAAATAAAAGTTAAAAATTAATATAAAATAAAATTTGAGTGTTTGATGAATAATTACTTTCTATCTTAATTTTTAATTAAAAGATAATAATATCCTTAAATTATATAAATTAATTTTTTAATTATATAAATATAATTTTGTTACACAATCTATAATATTTTATATATTTATTATTATATTTTGAATATTATATCAAAGTTATTTTTTAATATTATATATGTTTAAAATATATAAAATTAATAAAATTAAAAATATAAAAAATGACAAAATTTATAAAAATATGTATAAAAAATTCTAAAAATATCAATTATATAAAAATATAAAATTTAATTTAAAAGTAAGATGACAATTATATAAAATGATAAATTTATTAAAAATATAAATGTCAACTTTTAATTCTAAATCATAAAAAAAACATCAAATTTTTATTTTTAGTTTTTGAATAAAAAGTGTCGAGGTAAATCAAATCTAATATTCACAAACATTCCAAAATATTTCTATGTAGCTAGAATTTAAAAAATAACTAACATAAACCCTCCCAAACACTACCTAAATATCAACTCCTAACAATTAAACACCAAAAGTATTTTAAGACAAAAGAAATGAACCGATCATATTTTTCAAAACCATAGGACACACACTTCGAGAATTGTAGTAACACAGTCACAATGCACATTGATCATGTCTGACCAATTCAAAGCTTATAATATACATGGCAAGTCCAAGTTCATGAAGCACCTTAAAGCATTGGCATAACGAGCCGAGTTTCTTATTCAAGGAAAAGGATGGTCGCTGATCACAAACTCAATCAGAGAGATGATGAGAAATGAGTCTTTTCCAGTAGAAGCGAGCGGATGAGGAACTTAACTTCCATGATCAACGCTCTTAACAACTGTAACAGGGCAAGTTCCATTGTTCACCACGTGGCTGCTCACACTACCCAGAAGCGCCCTGAAAGATTAATGGAAATATTGGAACATCTAGTCCAACTTGACAAGTTTACCTGTTCAATTAGATTGATCACATCAGCATGTTTCAACATGACCATCTAGATTAGCCTCTCTGATCACCCAGTTCATGCCGACCAATTCAGTTGCACCTTTCAGCCACTATCTCGCTTAATCAGTCTCACATGGTCTTACCAGCACTCAATTGCTAAACTTGTTTAACCTACTTTATTGATTGATAATATATTACTTTTGAAGATTTGAATAAAGAATGTACATTTTTTTTATTACACTTGGAATAGAGAAATAACTGTTTCTTATGAATTGGAAATCACAATGCTTGAGAATTTGGTATTTCGAATTCATTTTTATAGCCAAACATATAAATTTTTTATATGGAATATAACCAAAGCCATCATAAGGTTCTTGTTTACTTTTGGTTGTTTATATCTCAGTTGAGGTATCAAAATTCAAAAGGTTCTTATTGGAACACAATATCTACCAAAGTAGAAATTTTCTAACCTCTTGATCTTCCCAAGCCCTCTATTACCAATGATCAAGCAGCTGAGGGGGATGCTATCAATAGCTTCGCATATCTTTTCGCGGGCATCTCCCCAGTAGATCTTCAACAGAACATCGACCTGAAAATGTTATATGACAAGTGTCTGAGTATTTTTACAGTTGCTATTCTTGTTTGGGTAAAGTTGATAAATAGAAATTTGAAACTACAAACAAGTGTTGAGTATGTTTACACTCTTCATGCTCGTTTGAGCAGTTAAAACTGACATAGAGAAAATAGAAACTACCTCCTTTTCCCGGGCAACAGTGTTGAGTATGTCCAAAGTTTCGGCATCTGGCTTCACACCATATTTCTTTACAATGCCAGGATCAGAAAACTCTGTGAGGGGTATAAGTGCTGCAATGTACGGAAAAAAACAGCAGGGTGATAACAGGATAATTAGAGGATAAAATGAGAGCAATCAATGAGAAGCAATTGATGATTCTGGATCATACATATGCAAATTGTAGATTCAATGGGTTGCAGAAAGACAGGCAAACGAAAGGATGTAGTTCACTTATTACTCAGCAGCAACTAATTAAAGAAGATACCAGCATAGTAAACTGTAGTTTTTAGGATCGTCGTCTCCTAGCATGGATACATAAATTAGCAAGTTTTTTTTTTTTTTGCAAGAAAGAGTAGCAACACAAAATTGTGTGCATTCGTTGATTGATGTGGAACTTGTCATGCTTGGTTTTTGTTGGTTCATGACAGAGATAATTTCTAGTTTGAACTAAGCAATTATGTAAAGGGTGATCTTAAATGTAAACTTACATCAATTTGATGAACAAAACTAAGAGATCAGAATTAGATGTTGAGATTTTTTTATTAACATTTGAGTATTAAGATTAACGAACATGAATTACTCATTGGTTACAAACTAATTAATTGTATAGACAACATCACATATTAAAACTGCAAATATACAATATATTTAGACATCAAGCTATAAGTGAGAAAACTTGTGAGCTATCTGACTTCTTTCCAACTGTCCAAGTAGGATGATGATCCATACAACATACAATAAGATAAAAATTCTCTTTATTCTTCCTAAATTAACATGGAAGGGGAAATACAAGAGATAGAAGACATTATAATCAATGTATGCATTGTTAGTAGAAGCCCTAGAGCCAATTATGTGATGATTGACTAGAGATATTTTGTATCATATTCTATTATTAATAAAGGCATGTTTGGTTATTATACTTACTTTGTATTCTGTGCCGAATGACTAAGTATAATAATGTCCTTGAGTAGTAGGTTCTTATCTACATTATATCGATTGATTGAATCGATAGTGAGATAATGTAGAGAACACTACACTAAATTATTCCTAGTCAAGCATTAATATTCAGGGACAATATTAATGCATGGAGACTAGCATGTAGGTCAACTGATGACTTGAGCTACAAGTCATGGATATGTGATATCAAGTTGACACATGGGTATACATTGGAGAATGTGTATTGAATAACCCGCTATGATAAAGTTTCATAGATTGTCATATAAGTGTCATAGACTTTCTCAAGTGACTATTGGTATGAATAGTCCATAGACCTGAAGTCACCATGGTTCCCTACATAAGGAGTTATGTACTTTGGTATCGTCAAACGTCACCCGTAACAGGGTGGACTATAAAGGCCATCACTGGGTATGTAATGAACTATGCGGAGGAATGTGAGTGATGTAGATGAGATATATCCCTCCCATATGACGGGAGTGATATCTGTGGGCCCCTTGATCGAGTAGGACTACTGAAACGCATGGTCATGCTCAAATGAGTCAATATGAGATATTAAGCTCATTTGTTTGAGTGAGTCTACTCGGGGATCAAGAAACACAAGATTGATTGAGGATGACACGGTCTATGCCTCATTGGTCAATCTAGATATCAAGGATAGAAGGACAAGGTCATACACTATCATAGTCACGGAGGTTTAGTCGGATCTCGACTTTTTCTTGTTACTTGGGTAGCAATGATGCATTGCTAGATGTCGCTCATTGCTTATGTATCTAAAGTGTTTAGGCGCATTGCCAACGTCGCAAGAACCTATTGGGTCACACACAAAGGACACAATGCTTCGGGAAAATGTGATCGGTTGGCCTGAGCCCGAGTTGGGAACTCGGGAGGCCCGAGCCCGAGTTGGGAACTCGGAAGTCCGAGCCCGAGTTGGGGAACTCGGGAGCCCGAGCCCGAGCCCGAGTTAGGGAACTCGGGAAGTCCAAGCCCGAGTTGGGAACTCGGGAGATCTGAGCTCGAGTTGGGAACTCGGGGGCGCAGGTCGGGAGCTCGACACTCGGCAGACTGTGTTGGAACTTGGCAGACTGAGTCGGAGCTCGACAGACTGTGTCGGAGCTCGGCAGACTGAGTCGGAGCTCGACAGACTAAGTCGGAACTCGACAGACTGGATCGGCACTCAGCAGACTAGATCGACACTCGGCAGACTGGGTCGGCACTCGGCAGTCGGGGCTCAGCACTAGGGAGACTTGGTCGGGAGACCGAGTCGGAAGCCCGAGAGGCCCGGTCGGAGTTGCATGGAGGAAAGAGAAAAAGTCTCTTTTCATTGGATGAAAAGATTCTTTTCTTGCATGGGAAAAGATGAAGAGCCACATGAAAAGATGTGCTCTTTATTGGGAAGCCAAAGAGACACAAACCTCTTCATATTCATGGGATGATTATAAAAGAGGGTCTTGTGACTTTGGATGGGTGGGGTCTTCTTCTTGCCTTAGCTTTTCCCTTCCCTTCCTCTGTTCTTCCTCTCCTCCACTCTTGGCCGAAACCTTACTGTAAGGTTCTTGGTGTTTTCGAGCTACTTCAAGTTGCTAGCACAACTAAGGTAGTTCTCCCGAAGTTGAGAGATTGTGTCCGTGTGGATACGAATAGAGGCACGGACGTTTGAACGTGCAAGAGATCCGGCGCATCTTGGACGAGCGGGATAACCGAAGGGCACGCTTCAAAGGTATAAACAGTAGATAAATCTATCAGATAGATAACTTTGTACGAGTTTTCTTTCGCTTGGATCACTCGTGGGTTCTTGTTTCCGCTGCGTTTTTCTTGTTTTGTGCCGGGAGAACCCAACATGCATATCAGACAGCCTTAACACGTGTAGTATTCTTTCACTAGGCTGAAATTATCTCAGAGTAAATGATCCAACAGCGCATTCCGTCTGATATTTCTTTCATTCTTATAAAATTGAAAAAGAAAAAAACCCATAGAACCTCTTGATGGTGACGAATAGGAAAAGAGTTAAGTTGTCTATCCTCAAGGATCTAAGCTGTCAACATTCGAATTAAGTTAATTAGTTATCAACTTCCTCTGAGATTGCAGGTTCGCATACCAAATGACAAACAATGAATCTTGTTAAGCACGTCCATCGTGTTCTATGAGATTATTTGTGAAACAAATTGGCAGATATGGCATCTTCGTTGAAGTTCTTTATCAGCACTAGAATTCAAAAAAGAAAATAATTTTCGCAATACCAGCTACAATTATGCACTAAAGATACCAAAGTGAGAGAGCTTGCTACAGCATTCATAGCTCAGAGTAGTGCAAACCATAAAGCTGAAGAAACATGAAAAGAAGCCCGCGATTCGACTTCTAACAAGATCGTAGTCTTGTCCAGTTATCTGGACTATGTTAGGTGTCTGTCACTAGGCATAAGAAGAGTAGATTAAAACTCACGTTCCAAATAAACCTAGATTGGCATTGGTAACCTCATAACTCCACACCATCTGATTCTTAGTAGTGATTTCAATCACTAAAAAAGTGTACGTACAAAATCAAACTTTTAGGGTCGAAATAAGCAACGGGGGTTCGAATGGGGAAAAAATGATCTTATGACTTGAAAGAGGAAGCAAGGAAAAAAGGGGTTGAGACGAAGGTCAATCATACGTGATCCGGTGGTTTCCCAGAGCTGCATCTCTCCCTCCTCGTAGTATCCCTCCTTCTGGACATTGACGACGATGAGGTGGTCGCCGTCCCTCAACACGTTCTCCACCGCCCAACGGAGCGCCACTTTGCTGCATGGCGAAAAGTCCACTGACACTCCCACCCTCCGATTCGTAGCCATCGCCCAACTGCTTCGCATCGCTATTGAAGAAGGAGGAGGAGGTGGAGGATGAAGACCAGATCGAGTTCTAGCGAGAGAAAAAGAGAGAGAGAGAGATCCAAATGAAGAATGATATACATATACGCTCTTTTAACATCGACATGGAAATTTTTTTTAAAGGACCTAAAAGTTTGTTTTTTTGCTAATACACACCAAAAAAAATGAATAAATTTATATTTTTTTCTCCAATCATGAATCACCCACACCCTCGTCTCCTCTCGGCTTTTCGATTATAATTACTAGAATATGAGAGAGTTGCAAGAAAATTGCTCATTGAGCTCAACCAATAAAGGAGAGTGTAAATATCAAACAGATAAGTGGACGAAAATGACAGATTCCATTGAAGAACAATTCTGACCATTGAAGAATACAGATCGCCATTCCACAAGCCAAAGAATGCTTGGCCGTGCTTTAATTGAACTTGTCAACTTGCCGTTTTTTCCTCCTCTTTCGGGTAAAAAAATTATTTATAATCAAATTTGAGTTGATTTGGAATTATTACTTGTTTATATTTCTATTATTATAATAGAATATTAAAGGGGAAAAAACAGTTTCATGGTTTTACTATTTAGATAAAAAAATATTTTAATTCCATAGGATTATAGATAGGTGAACTTTCACATTCTAAACTCACAAAATATTTGATTAGAGTTAGAAAGGTTTATATTCATTCAAAATGTTTCTTAGTAATTAAAAAATATAAGACTACGCTTAGTTAGGGGTAATGTAATCCGGTCTGTAACGTAATCAAGTTTGTAATGTAATGTAATGTAATCTTGATTACATTGTTATATTTGGTAATGAGTTGTATGTAATCTTTGATAACCATTACAAGTTGGATTCTTTTGTTTGGTGAGGGGCAATCCATCCTGTAATGTAATCAAGATTGACGACCGACGACCGTCGCCGAGCGGCCGGTGACCATTGACCGGCCGGCGAACGCCGCTGACCGCCAGCGAGCGCCGCCGACCGCCGACGACGGCGATCGAGCGGCTGGCGGTGGTCGCCGGCACCCGGCTGCGGTGGTCGCCGGCGGCCGGCGGCCGGCCGACGGCGGTGGTCGCCGGCGGCCGGCGGCCGGCCGACGGCGGTGGTCGCCGGCGCTCGGCGGCGGTGGTCGCCGGCGGCCGGCGATGGGCGGTGGTCGCCGGCGGCCGGCGGTGGGCGGTGGTCGCCGGCAGCCGGCGGTGGGCGGTGGTCGCCGGCGGCCGGCGGTGGGCGGTGGTCGCCGGCCGACGGCGGTGGTCGCCGGCGGCCGGCGGTGGTCGCCGACGGCCGACGGAGGTCGCCGGCGGCCGGCGGAGGTCGCCGGCGGCCGGCGGAGGTCGCCGGCGGCCGGCGGCGGTCGCCGGCGGCCGTGGTCGCCGACGGCCGGCGGCGGTGGTCGCCGACGGCCGGCGGCCGTGGTCGCCGACGGCCGGCGGCGGTGGTCGCCGACGGCCGGCGGCCGTGGTCGCCGGCGGTCGACCTGCAGCGACCGACGACGACCGATGACTTTACAAGCTGTAATGTAATCCAGATTACGGAGGTTTTGGTTTGTAATCTAGATTACAAATCATCAACCTCTTTTGTAATCGAGATTACATTACATTACAGTCTTAAAGTGATTCCAAACAAAGGAATCCAATTTATAATGTAATCTCGATTACATTACAGGGTGGATTACACCCTACCAAACGCAGCCTAAGTCTAAAGCTAAGTGTTTTATTAAATAAAAGATAATAATTTTATAGAATTTATTTATACATGAACGAGATTAAATATATGCATACAGTAGATGTATTAGAGGTGGCTAAGCACTAATTTCATAAAATACGAAAGAATATTTAAGCAAAGTATATCCATAAGATTTAGCTCCAATTAAATCTCGTAATAATGTTTACGCAATATTATTTTACCAAGCATTTAAATTTTACAACTCGACATCTTGGATAAAAAACTCCATTTAATATTTTGTCCATCAAATAAATTTAGAAAGCACGTTAACTCATGATATAGTACCTCAACTTCATTAGTAATTGAATTGTTATAGATACAAACTACATCCAAAATAAAAAAAAATGCACAAGCTCTGGGACGTTTTATAGACACAACCTGATTCGTTGTGAGTTAGACGTGATAGGGTAGAACTAGTTTTTTTATTGCTCATCTCATCTCTTTCGATAAAAGTCTTATGTAGGCCTTAAAAATATATATAAATTATTAACTATGCTCGGTTGAGATCAATTTTCTCAAATAAATAAATTTTAGTCCCACATCAGTTGGTGGAGAAAATTGACCTGTGGTAACGTCAATATAATACCAAGCATATATAAACTTTTCATATAATAATTAATAAACAATGAGTTGAATTATATTTAGTTTTAACAGTTTTTTAAGCTTGACCTCTGACGTGGGCCGTGGGCCAATTGAGGTTTTTTTTGACGTTTAGGTTGACATTTAATTGAGCCGTTCTGGTCCATCGCCATGTGCTTTGTTTGTGGTCCATCTGAACGTACCTTTTTTTTAAATGTTTTTTAATTATCTTCATATATTTAATTTGTGTCGATTAATTCGGATTTTGAAAATTGGCATATGATTTGAAAATGATGCATTATTAAGTAAATTTATCAAAAGATTTAATTCAAGAAAAAACAAAAAATCAAAAAAAAAACACATAAACAAATCCAATGCATTATTAAGTAAATTTATCAAAAAATTTAATTCAAGAAAAAAAAAACAAAAAATCAACAAAAACACAAACAAATCCAATACCTATACTATATAGACTTCTTGATTCCAATTAATATAAAATGTTGGACCAGAGGTACTAGATTCCAATTAATATAAAATGTTGGACCAGAGGTACTAGATTCCAATTAATATAAAATGTTGGACCAGAGGTACTAGATTAATTTGAGATGATCGATTACTAAGATAAATCAGGAAGTATTTATGATGGACGATTTAGAAATTCAATATTTTAATGTTCGCGTCCTATTTGAAGGAAAAATTTCTATAAAATACATCGTAGTTAGGTGCAGCGGTAGGCGACTTGTCGCTATCCTAGACATTCGTATTTTGTAAGAATTTTTCTTCTAAATGGGGTATGAATCGTGAGATATTGAGCTTTTAGATCGTTAATCGTGAGTGCTTTTCAATTTATTCTTATGACTAATATGAAATATGAAATTTTCGTGGAATCATTTTTCTTGATTCCAATTAATAGATGTTTTAAGAGGAGTGGCGATGCTATTATTAAAAAAATAATAGAGCTTTTATATATTTTTAGTGATTCATGACTAGATCGATATAGTCGAATCATTCGAAAAAAGAATCGCATTAACTCAATCAGCCTACTTTATTTTTTTTTCAAAAAATAAATAAAAATATTTTCAAGGAATAACTTATCGTTCGAGATGTCGTTCTCTTATTGTTAAAAAAAAACAGAATGAGAAAAACATGACGGAAAAGTAGATTGATATCTCTATCACAAAATGTGGAACATATGATCGTTTATCAGTTCATTAGTAGAAAATTCTATGGCCTTAAATAATTCATGGCTGCCGCATTATGATGACAAAAATCTATCAAATACAATGCAAAAACTAATTAAAAAAAAAATAGAAATAGAAGAATTTTTTTCCCTTTTTTCCATTTCCCTTCCTCTACTAAGTCGGAGACCACAAAAAAAAAAAATCCAAAGACAATGAGAAAAACGAGTAAAGAAATGTCTTTTAAATATTTATATTTAAAAATAGAATAAATCTATTTAGCCTTTTAAGCATTTTAAATTCATTTTAGATATTTTATAATGAATTTAATTTCAAACACGTGTAGAAAGTAATTTTAAAAAGAAATGAAAATATTCCTTCTTTCCTTATAAAATGATATATAGGCCAGAAATGTATCTACATTTAGTGAGCCCCAACAACGCCAAATGACAATGAGAAGAATGAGTACGGAAATGCCATTTAGATATTTTTTTAAAATTAATATTAAGGGTTAGAAAATAGAAAATGAGCAAATTTTTTTGCTTACAAAATAAAATAAAATAAAATTTAATATAGTTTTTATTATAGCAAATTGGTCAACTATCGACATCGATTGGTAAAGACTCAATTTATGACTTACATTATAATTACAAGTTGTATAATTGGTGTTTGGTATATAAGGATAAATATCTTATGAGCATGCTTTTACGTTGTTTGATCCCGTACCCATAAGGGGTGAAGGATGACACAACGAGAGTGCTAATTACTTGTGCTAGATCGGTACTATTTGTTGAATCCTAAAAAAGAAAACACTTAAGAAAAGAGTGTTAATAGTAAGTCCGGGGTCCTTAGCGCATGCACTCCGACGCTTAAGTCAGTAATCGCAAAAGGCAGAGAATTATAATCTATTGGAACATAATCTCTGAAAAACATACCTGTGTCGTCGAGGAGGGACCTCTTTATATAGGTGACATCCTGTGGTAACTTCTTCACTGTCAGAGTGTCATGTCAGTCATAAGATGACCGCCCAATTAATAGATTCCCTAAAAAAGTCTGATAAAAACAGATAGGCTAATGGTTCATTATGATGACAGAATAAGATTTATCTGTGTCTTATCAAATCTATTGAACGGGTCAGTAATTATGGTGATAGGATAAGATTTATCTGTGTCTTATCAACGATTAACCTAGATTTGTGCGTAATTAGGCTGATGAGCTTGTGTTTGTATGCACGCGTGGAGGCCTAATAAAGAAACTTGACCTATTAGGCCCAAGTTAGAGGCCGAATCTAATAGGAATATGGAAGGTCAACTCAATTATAGTCGCACCCGATTAGAATCAATGATGAGACTTGCTCATAGCCCAATGGACTGTGCTGGGTTTATCTTTGAGTTGGTCATAATAGCTGAATGGTCAAAAGGTTGAAGTGTACTGGCTGATCGGTCATAATCATTTTGTTGGTTGGTCGACCGTGCGCTATAAGCGAGTTGACTGATCAACTGTTATTTTATTAACGACAGTTGATCGCCCACTCCAAGTAAATTGGTTGATCAATTGTAGGTAGTGTTCTAAAAGGTGACGCCTAGGATCGGCGGTCGCCTATCATCCCGCCTTTTGCAAAGGCAACGCCTCTAGGCGTCGCTGTATTAATTGATCTCTTAGGCGCCGCCTGGGCATTGCTTGCGCTGGGGTGGCCATTTTTTTTAACAGAAGCATACTAAATCGATTAACCAAATCAATTGAATATTGTCAATCACAGGAATTTTACGAGATACAGAAACTTGCCAAATCGATTGGCAGATCGATTGAATGCTGCTAATCGATTGGCCAGCAGGAGTTTCGCGAGAAACAGAAACTTGCCGATCTATTAGCCAAATGAAAATTGATTGAGTACTGTTAATTGATTAAATTGATAGTGTTCAATTGATTGACATAAGTTTTACGAGAAATAGAAACCTATCGATCGATTAACCAATCAATTGAACAATAGTCTAATTAATTTAACACGCCAATTGATAAAGAAAAACTATTTCGCCTAGGTGCCACCTAGGCGGGGCTACCTAGGCTCCAAGGCACTGGGCGACGAGTGACCACCCGCCTACTGCCTAATACTTTTTAGAACATTGGTTGTAGAATATGTAAGGGGGCGCTTGGTAAGCGGGTTTAGAAGGTGGGAATGAGAATGAAATCTATTTCATTCCCATTGATGATGCTTGGTATATGGGAATCAAAATCAAAATAAGGATATGATACCCTTGATTTCACAACCCACCTCCTACTAGGTTATCACCAAACTCATACACCCTTCAATCAAACTCATTACTATTCTCATTGTCAAATTTATACCAAGCGCTCCCTAAGATCATCTGTAGTTACCCTTCTTCCTTCAGTGGGACCCATGCGACAGGTGTTATGGCCTTTGGTATGAGTGCTATAATCTTAGGTGCATCACTGAGGTCTGTCGATTGGCTGGTAGCTTGGGCAAAATTAACCGGTCAGATATTAGCTACTTGATCTCAATTTGACGTCTTTCCTCAAAGAGTGACACCAACCCTGGTACAAATCAACGTCCTGCCCCTGAAGTGTGCCTACTATGGAAAATAGATCAAAACACAAGGTTGACCTAGAAACGTCCACTCAGACAACCCAGTCGGCTTGGGTTATCAGCTCGAACGACCTAGCCTGTCCCAGGGTTTGAACCACATGAACTGTTTGACCTTTGACTGATCCTATATAGACCGAAAGTCCAAAATTTTCCTGTATCTTTGTTATGCGTTTTTTTAAGCCAAGGTGCCCTTATTTTCTCCTTCGTTCACGAAAATGGGTCATAAGATCTCACAAAATTTTCATATCAATCATCGGATAAATTCGAGAAATACAGATAAATCACAAAGAACAACTTAGCACCCTGAATGATTTGGATGTAACAGGTATTTTTTAAAGTTGCATGGTAAATAAATAATACAATAGAATTCTATTGGAATAATAACTTTTAAATTTTCATCGTCTAGTATTGTTTTTTTAAATCATAACTAATTGGCCCTAGCCCTTTTTTATTATATCTAATTTACAAAAACATTTAACATGCATAAAAATAATAAACTTTAATTTTCATATACATTGCTGAATTAATTAATTTAATTGAGAAATATTGAGAACAAAAAGTTTAACACGAAAAGACTATTATAAAATTGGAAAAGTATATTCGCGATTATAAGATAAGAAAAATAATTAAAATGGCATAACCATTTTAAAAAATAAATACTCTTATTAATATAATTAAAAAGTGAGGAAAAGGGACATATTTTCTTCCTCTAATATTAAATTTTAATTTGCAAAATTCTCAAAAATTTATCCATTTCCAATATCTTCTTATCCAATCCGACTCATCAGTCCCCACCTCTAATGGGGACCATTGACACGCTGGAAAATGCAATACATATAAAAATTGCTCTCTGCTCCCATCGCGACTGCCACGTGGCCGACGCTTTTCCTTACTTAATCTCGCCGCCGCGTCAGTCGCAGACATGCTTATCCATTTCTCTCTTCCCGTCCTAGGCTTCCAGGTGGCTTCACTGGCCGCCGTCTGTTATCGATCTGACGGCAAACAGCGGCTTTCCGGCCTTTCTAAAATTCGTGGTCGGCGGCCAGCGGTCAGCGGTCAGCGGTCAGCGTTACCAGATTTTCCAGTCATTCTTTTGTCATCTGCCGTCCGTTCTCGATCGGACGGGTAGAATCGTCTTCGGGGGCACGTGCTTAGTTTGCGTGGTCGGTGGTTCCTTTCTCCCCACGTTGTTTCTTTTGTCTCGCCTTTATAAAACGAGGACGTAACCGATTCAAATTACGCCTCTTTCTTCTCCGTTTGCCCCCTTCACTTTTACAGATCAGTTCATTAATCTAAGTTTATTCTTGCGTTTTGGTCCCTGAGAGCATTCATTTGAGTCCTTGAAGTATTCGATATTTCGACTTCGGATCCTTCTCTTTGATGACTGCAACCGGCTCCATGGAGATCGCCGTCGCCGTGAGGCCCTTCGGCCGTCTCCTCGCCGCCCAGATCTTGCCTTCGTGCCCCCGGTTTCGTGCCCCCGCCGCGGTCGGCGCTTTCTTAGTCCACGGGCGCCGCTTTTCGCAGCGCACCGTCGGATCCGCTTCCTCCAGGATCCGCGCCGCCGTCGCCCCGGCGAAGGACGAGGCGGGGGTCTCGGACTCGCGCCGTCTATCCACTGCGACAGGGCCGCTGCAGCCCGGCGGCGATCGGGCCTTCGAGCGGATCTTCGTTCAGGGCCTCGCGGCCGTGAAGCCGCTGGTGATCGAGTTCGTGGAGCCGGAGAAGGAACTTCTGGCGGAGGTAGTGGCGGAAAAGGAGGAGGGAGAGATGCTTGGAAGATTAGTAGTGAAGGTTGCCGAAGAGCGGAAGGAAACGACGGCTGAGAAGGAGGCTTGGAGGATGCTGAAGGATGCGGTGGTGAGCTTCTGTGGGAGCCCAGTGGGGACGGTGGCAGCCAACGACCCGGCGGCGGAAGCTCTGAACTACGATCAGGTCTTCATCCGGGACTTCGTCCCATCGGCGCTCGCCTTTCTCCTCAAAGGGGAGACCGAGATTGTTCGAAATTTCCTCTTACACACCTTGCAATTGCAGGTAATACCAATAAAAAAAAAAAATCTGCTTTTCCATCTATTAGTTCCTCTATCGATTTCCTGGAGTCCTGGTACAAAATTTATTCCTTTTGAAGGATTTTCTCAACTATTCCACCAAACTGAATTCCTATCTCCTTAATTGGCATTTAACTCTTAAAATTGTTAGGGTTGATCAAGAAGAAACTCCTAGAAACAGCTTTGAATCATGAAAATTTGAAATTATCAACTTCTTCAGCTATCCTGTTTCCATGATTTTAAGAAAGCCATGAAACTTTTTTTTTTTCTTTCAATTTGAATGAATTAACATGGACGAATCTTTTTGGTATTCTTCTGATTTGAATGCAAACCATGTTTACTTTTTGTGTATTTCCTTGATACGTAGAGTTGGGAGAAGACTGTGGACTGTTACAGCCCTGGACAAGGGTTAATGCCCGCGAGCTTCAAGGTTCGAAGTGTGCCCGTAGATGGAAGAAAGGATGAAGTCAAGGAGGTTCTGGACCCCGATTTCGGCGAATCAGCCATAGGACGAGTTGCTCCAGTAGATTCTGGTAGGCCAATTAATAAGATTTTTTACTCTCTAGATAGATGAATGCTAGCAAATCGCTTTGAAGCTCTAATTCCTTGTTTTACAGGGTTGTGGTGGATCATATTGCTAAGAGCCTATGGAAAGATTACAGGGGACTATACATTACAAGAGAGAGTGGATGTGCAGATTGGCATTCAATTGATCTTGACCTTGTGCTTATCTGATGGGTTCGATATGTTCCCTACTCTACTTGTTGCCGATGGCTCTTGCATGATAGACCGACGAATGGGCATGCATGGACATCCTCTCGAGATTCAGGTATATGAGTTTTAATGTTGCGTCTTTTTCAGTCGATACTTAACACATTTATCATTCTACTATTTTGCAACTGAAAGCTTCACTC
>JAGFNQ010001614.1:628020-712544 GCA_024364735.1 Boesenbergia rotunda
AAATTTTTCCGACGGTAAAATATTCCGTCGGTAATTCACTACCGACGGATTTGGCTCCGACGGGGAAAATTCCGTCGGTATCCGTCGGTAAGTGCTTATACCGACGGAATTCCGTCGGTAAATTCCGTCGGGAATGCTGTTTTTTTTTGTAGTGATGCCTTAACTCGTAGTTCGAGTCGATCAACTAAGTCTGGACTAGGAGTCAACCAACGTGGGGCAAGACCTCGAATGTCCGCCTCCGAATAGCCGACCTCAGATGACCTTGGATGACCTCGGGTGTCCGACCCCGAGTGGCCAACCTTGGATGACCTCGAGTGACCTCGGGTGTCCGACCCCGAGTAGCCGACCTCGGGTGCCCGACCCCAAGTGACCGACCTCGGGTGTCCGGCCCAGAGTGACTCCTGGTCGATCTTCGGGCCGGGCTCGTGAACCCGACTGGATCACAGCGCCAAATTTGATCCAAAAACTTACCCGACCGGATCACAAGCCTCCCCTTCAAGTCTAATCGAAAGAGGCGTCAAGTCCGACTGACTAGGCTGCTTGCCCGGTCGGATAAACCCTACTTTCACACCCCTAACCCTCATTATCGCCTCAAGATTTTTATCCTTAAATGTCGAGTCCCCTGTCAAGTCAGGCATCAATGCATCTGCCACGCGTTTATCTTCCCGGATCACATATCTCCCCTTCAAGTCTAGTCGAAGGAGGCGCGAGTCTGACTGACTAGACTAAATCTAGTGGTTTGACTTATCCACCCATACTTTCCATCCTGGAATTAGGTTGGAATGATTCTCTTTTGATAGAAGAACAACCAATCAGAAGTTACGGGTTGGATTTTACCTAGTTAATCAGTATTTCATCCCTCGGAATGTCACCGCTAGAGTATTTAGTTATGTCAAGCGAGCAATTGGATCGTGTTGGATGAGTGACAAATCTGTGTATGACAAACAAATAAGCATTTTTGCCGAACCATGAAGATGGTTGCGGCTGCCACGAATGTGGCATAAAGCCGAGTAAACGACTGAGCAATGACTGAGTAGGCAAGCAACTGAGTAGAGTGACTAATTGTCTGGCAGTTGGCAGAGCCGAATGACGAGTAGAACGGCTGAGTGCCGAGTAGCTGAGTGCCGAGCAGAACTGCTGAGTGCCGAGCAGAGCGGCTGAGTGCCAAGCAGAGCGGCTGAGTGCCGAGCAGAGCGGCTGAATGCTGAGAAGAGTAGCTGAGTGCCGAGCAGAGCGGCCGAGTAGCTGAGTGCCGAGCAGAACGGCCGAGTAGCTGAGTGCCGAGCAGAACGGCTGAGTGCCGAGCAGAGCGGCTGAGTGCCGAGCAGAGCAGCTGAGCAATCACCTTTACAACTTGCTGAAGAGCAAGTGTCTCAATGTCGCTCGGGAGACCTTAATGGAGTGTGGGCAGCCACGTCCGGTCTACCGCGAGGTTGGTGGTTGTGTGGGAGCATGCACAATTGTAACTTGTAAGAGCAGGAGTTTGAACACCGTCTAGTTTACCCTGACCGAGCGTGGAACGCCACGCCCGACCGGGCCCGACCGAACGTGGAACGCCACGCCCGATCGGCGCCGAGTCCGGTGGGTGCGTGGGAGCATGCCCACTTATAACTTGCCTTAGCAAGAGTCTGGATACCGTCTGGCTTACCCTGACCGAGCGTGGGACGCCACGCCCGACCGGGCCCGACCAAACGTGGAACGCCACGCCCGATCGGCGCCGAGTCCGGTGGGTGCGTGGGAGCATGCCCACTTATAACTTGCAAGAGCAAGAGTCTGGACACCGTCTGACTTACCCTGACCGAGCGTGGGACGCCACGCCCGACCGGGCCCGACCGAACGTGGAACGCCACGCCCGATCGGCGCCTAGTCCGGTGGGTGCGTGGGAGCATGCCCACTTATAACTTGCCTTAGCAAGAGTCTGGACACCGTCTGATTTACCCTGACCGAGCGTGGAACGCCACGCCCGACCGGGCCCGACCGAACGTGGAACGCCACGCCCGATCGGCGCCGAGTCCGGTGGGTGCGTGGGAGCATGCCCACTTATAACTTGTAAGAGCAAGAGTCTGGACACCGTCTGACTTACCCTGACCGAGCGTGGAACGCCACGCCCGACCGGGCCCTACCGAACGTGGAACGCCACGCCCGATCGGCGCCGAGTCCGGTGGGTGCGTGGGAGCACGCCCACTTATAACTTGCAAGAGCAAGAGTCTGGACACCATCTGACTTACCCTGACCGAACGTGGAACGCCACGCCCGACCGGGCCCGACCGAACGTGGAGCGCCACGCCCGGCCGGCGCCGAGTCCGGTGGGTGCGTGGGAGCACGCCCACTTATAACCTGCAAGAGCTGCCTTTCAGGTGCCTTGAGTTTCACTATCATGTTCACGTGTTACAATTACAAAGGTCACTCAACTCAACTTTCCTCACGATACAATTTTAAGTGTGTTGCACTCTAAGGTCTTCCCTGCTTCTTTCCTTGGGCATCTTGCAAATAATAGGCTCCCGACTCCAACTTCTCGATCATCAGGAAGAGTTCTCCCCATTGGGGCTTCAGCTTGCTCATCTCCCCGACTGGTTTGACTCTCTTCCATACACAGTCGCCGACTTGGAAACTCCGAGGTATGACCTCTGGATTGTATCTTCGCTGCATCCTCTGCCGGTAAGCAGTCATTCAGACCGACGCCCGATCCTGAATCTCCTCAATCAGATCCAGCTCTAGACGCCTCATTGCCTGTCACAACAGCATATTTGCCTTCTTCCTCTTCGATCAGCGAGGAACTCCGGCAACTCACGATCGCCGAGCCCACGAAGGAGCAGGCTCCTTCAGTGGCGGTGTCTCCAGTCATCGAGCAAGGGCTTGAGGGGTCCCGGTCAGTCAGACTTCGGCAGTGTCGAAAGGAAGTGCTTCGTTAGAGCTGATCATTTCCTAGTCGAGGTTGTCGACAATACTCTTTTCCACTATGATGTGAGCATATCGCCGGAATCAGTATCCGGCTGATACTTCTCCCTTCGAGTCAGAGGAGTTCAGGTTTCGTTGCCTCAAGAAGTCATTTAAGCCCTTGATATTGTTCTCAGGGAGTCTCCTTATGTCATCGAGTGCCACTTTCTGTCCTTGGTTTTTCTCTCCGGCCGAAGTCAAGGTAAGGCTGTGCTATTCTTGTTTAGGTTGTAATTGGATTTTTGATTATGAGTTGTGGAATTTGCTTACAATGGTGAGTTGTAGGGTTGCTGTGAGATTTCAGTTAGGGTTTGGATTTCATCCCGTGATGTTTGGAATTTTGCCATGAAGCAGACCCTTAATTAAATTCTGTGATGTTTGGATTTAGAGTACAAGCACAGTTGAGTTTGAGTTGTTGCCATGAGTTTCGAGGGGAGTTTCATGTTTTCTGCAAATTCTATAGTTAGCTCCTTAATTGGGTTAAAGATTGATAAAGAGGTGTCTGGATTGTATCTTCGCTGCATCCTCTGCCGGTAAGCAGTCATTCAGACCGACGCCCGATCCTGAATCTCCTCAATCAGATCCAGCTCTAGACGCCTCATTGCCTGTCACAACAGCAGATTTGCCTTCTTCCTCTTCGATCAGCGAGGAACTCCGGCAACTCACGATCGCCGAGCCCACGAAGGAGCAGGCTCCTTCAGTGGCGGTGTCTCCAGTCATCGAGCAAGGGCTTGAGGGGTCCCGGTCAGTCAGACTTCGGCAGTGTCGAAAGGAAGTGCTTCGTTAGAGCTGATCATTTCCTAGTCGAGGTTGTCGACAATACTCTTTTCCACTATGATGTGAGCATATCGCCGGAATCAGTATCCGGCTGATACTTCTCCCTTCGAGTCAGAGGAGTTCAGGTTTCGTTGCCTCAAGAAGTCATTTAAGCCCTTGATATTGTTCTCAGGGAGTCTCCTTATGTCAGGTATACTTCAGTAGGACGTTCTTTTGAAGTCGGCAAACTCTCGCACAGACCCCTTCGGGAGTCTGTCGAACCAGCACTGAGCAGGACCTACCAGGGTGGTCAGGAATGCTCGGCACTTGATACCATCCGTGTACTGATGCAGCAAGGCTTCATTCTCAGACTTTATCAGGTGTTCCTCTAGATCTGTAGCTCCTTCATATTCCGGAATGGACAAGAGTCGGAAATGCTTGGGGACTGGCTCTTGCAGAACTTGACTAGAGAAAGGGAGTCCAATGCACTCGGTCGGAGCTTGGATAATTGGAGCCTTCCCTTTGTTGATTCTTTCTTGGCTGGAAGAGACTTCCACTGGGTCGGACTGTCTCGCACCCTCAGACGAGTCGAAGAGCGCTTGATGGAGGTAGGGGCTCTGACCCAGGTGAACTCCACCTTCTGTGCCAACGCGTGCTGCCGGCTCGGAAGGACCCTCCTGAGTCGAGCGAGCGGCAATCTTTTGCTCTGTTGCCAATTTCTACGCTTTAACGGCTACCAGCAGATCAAGGTCTTCTTGTGAAAGTGTCATGGTCACCCGGTTGGAGTCACTCATCTTTGGCTTTCGATCAGGCAAGATTTCCCACAGACGGTGCCAAATTTGATCCTGTCGACAAGCGAAGATCGGTTTTCCCTCGGATGACTCGGTCTAACCAAGCCGACCCGGTCTGCTATAGCTTGGGAGGTCGGACCGAAACAAATCTCTCAATATGGTGGAGTGGTTGCAAAATGGTAGCGATCCTCTCTTTGGAACCCAAAGGGGGGTTTATATAGGGGGAGGAAAGCCCTCTGCCATGTCAGAGATGTCCTATCTCATTTAAGGATGAGTCAGTTGTCAGACTGAGCCAATGGCAGCCTTAACTGCTATATGAGACTGCCACAGCCATCTGACGGTCTGTCCAGGTTGTCACCTCTGAACCCCATTAATGTTGGCGGCTTTGTCAGGTGATTATTATGTCAGAGGCCTATTGCATCATTACTTACAGAGGAGGTCTTACAGCTGTTCGGTCAGCATGCCTTAACTCGTAGTTCGAGTCGATCAACTAAGTCTGGACTAGGAGTCAACCAACGTGGGGCAAGACCTCGAATGTCCGACTCCGAATAGCCGACCTCAGATGATCTTGGATGACCTCGGGTGTCCGACCCCGAGTGGTCAACCTTGGATGACCTCGAGTGACCTCGGGTGTCCGACCTCGAGTAGCCGACCTCGGGTGCCCGACCCCAAGTGACCGACCTCGGGTGTCCGGCCCAGAGTGACTCCTGGTCGATCTTCGGGCCGGGCTCATGAACCCGACCGGATCACAGCGCCAAATTTGATCCAAAAACTTACCCGACCGGATCACAAGCCTCCCCTTCAAGTCTAGTCGAAGGAGGCGTCAAGTCCGACTGACTAGGCTGCTTGCCCGGTTGGATAAACCCTATGATCCTGTCGCCGAGCGGGGTGGAGCCGCAACAGGATGACGGTGTAGAGATGGATGACGTGGATTCTGACTGAATGCTGACTGGATGCCTTCGCTCAGATGACTCAGCATGATGTATGGGGGGGATCCTCCGACCGGACTTCTTTGGCCGGATGGATGATGTAGCCGTCGAGTGGAACTTCCGAATGGATGAATAAGGATCTCTGCCAGGTGGGAATTCCGGCCGGACGGTTAATGTTGCTGCTGCAGGGTGGATCTCCGACCGGATGACCTGAACCTGCTGGAGAAGATGACCGTTAGCAACCTAGCCGGGAAGCGTCCCGGCAAGGCCCTCCGACGGTCAAGTCAGTACTCCGGTGAACAAGCAAATAGAGGAGCACTGTAGACGAGAGGCTTCGCGCGTACCTGATAATGAGGAGGGGAGGGGCTTATATAGCCGGGGAAATAGACCAAGTCTGACCTGTGTCAGGATTCTCTGACCTGGTCGGGGAATATTCCCAGATTCTGTGTGCCCGGTGTCAGGATTCTCTGACGGGATCAGGGAATATTGTATGATTATGTCGATTTGTAGCCAACATTCCTTGTCGCATACTGCGTGTCTTATGTGAGGACAAAGGCAGGTTTCTGTACGTCTCCGACCGGCGCCGCCTGGCACCAACGGCGCGACAGGGCGGCGTGCCAGGGAGTGTTAGTTCACACGATTGGTGACAGCCTGTTACCTGCAGCTGGTGCAGGTGTACTTTGTCTTTATCCCCGGGTGGTTCCGGGAGAGAGTGCCCAAGTGGGCGCCGGGCGGGCACACCCGGATGGATATCAAGCATGGGTATAAAGGACTGCCGGACGGACGCACCCGGATGAACTAGGCGTGTAAGCCTTAATGTGGCCGGGCGGAAGCACCCGGAAAAATGAGGCGTGTAAGCCCTAATGTGGCCGGGCGGGATGACCGGCCGGATGAACCTCTACGTTTATTCTGACCGGCCGCCCGGAGTCCGACCGGCCGATGGAGACCCTGGGACCGGCCAAGGTGTTTGCCAAGCAGGCTGCCCGTACGGTGATGTGGACCCTGGAGCTGGCCAGGCCGTTTTGCCACGTTGACTGTCCGTACGGTGCCAAAGATAGGGCAGGATCAATAGCCTTCCCTTCGAGTCTAGTCGAAGGAGGCGATCAGTCCGACTGACTGGACTGCTAGTGTGTACAACCAATCTGCGGCCGAGCGATTTTTGCCCTTTTAATATCCGGTCGGCTTAACATGATGCTCAACAGCTGGTGCTGATAAGGCCTGCGTTGGCAAACAGTTCCTTGCTGCTGACAGGAGCGTGAGTAGCCACGCGTCCGTGTGCGATGCTGTGTACGCCTGTCATGTCTGGGCAGAAGAAGATTGTTAGTCGAGAGTTGCGTGGGCCGCCACGCACCCGACTCTTTTTTAACGATGGCGTCCGGCTGGACGAAGCATGATAGAGGAGCGTGGGCCGCCACGCATCCCCGACTAACCATTGACAAGGTGAGGATGTCCGAACGGATGAAGATTTTGACCGGAGGAACGTGGGCTGCCACGTGTCCTCGTAAATTGTCCTGCGTAGGCAAAATAGTTATTCTCGACTGAAAGAGCGTGGGCCGCCACGCGTCCGTACATTGTTAATGCGTCCGACCGGACGAGTGTTGTTAGTTGGTGAGAGAGTGGTTGTATGTTGAGTACGTTTGCTTAACCTGCTTGTTTCTAACTTGTTCCATTGTAGTTTTGGGCCTCCTGCCCGAGCGTCGCCCATTCCTTGGTCATCAACGCCCGGGGACGCCGACTGGCCAAGCGGCGGCTTGAGGAATTGGAGCTTCCGCCAAGCACACGCAAACTTGTCGGCTGGCGACGAGGGCACCGCCATCCTCCGCTAGGAGATATTGGACCTCAAGGAAAAACTCCGCACCGCCGAGGCGCGACTGACGGAGGAAATTACCTGAGAGGAGGCAGCCGAACGGGCATATGCCCGGTCGTCGTCATTGCACGGGACCCTTGAGCAAGAGAGGAAGAAAGCTTTGGTTCGTCAGCGCCGCGCCCGATCGGACCTCGACAAGAAAACTGTCGAGGCCCAGGCCTTGAAGGCCGAATTAGATAAAATGATGAAGTCTACGGAGGAGCTCCGGACGACCTTGAACGATAAAGAACAAGAGCTGGCGACTCGGGAGTCGGAGTTGAACGCCAAAGAAAAGGATTTAGACTCCCGGGGAGACGAGCTCAGCCTGGCCAAAGGACTGCTGGCCTCCCAGGCTGTTGCACTGGAGGGGAAGGACGCAGAGCTAGCTAACCTCCGGGCGGAGCTTGAAAGCTTAAAGCTATTTCAATCAGAAGAGCCCGCTCGGATGGAGGCGCACCGCCTGGCCTCATTAACTCGCAAGAATTCGGCCAGCAGCTGGGCAAGCGGACGGCCAACATGTTCAAGATGGGGCTTAACAGCGCCGTTCTGCAACTCAAGGAGAGCGGCCATCTGCCCCCAGACCTTCCTCTGAACGCAGTCAAGCTCGACCGGGTGAAGGAACTCCTCCCTGCAGACTTCTTTCAGCCATTTATCTAGGCTGTTTTCTTGCCGATCTGGTTCAGTTGTCGGGCTATGTAATATGTTGAAGATCTTAATGAAATTCCTCTCTTTTTTGCTCCAACTTCGTTTCAGGTGTCTTCAACCAACACCCTTGACTCGGGAATCGGCCATATACTTTAGGGGGCTCGATGCCTTAGGAAATGGTTAAGTACATAGTTAGCCGGCTGGTTGGTCCGACTGAGGGGTGTGGGTCACCACACGCCCGGTCGGGGAACCAAACCAAGTTAGGAAAATCGCTAAGTGTAAGTTAGCCGCCTGGTTGGTCCGACTGAGGGGTGTGGGTCGCCACACGCCCGGTCGGAGAACCAAATCAAGTTAGGAAAATGGCTAAGTGTAAGTTAGCCGGCTGGTTGGTCCGACTGAGGGGTGTGGGTCGCCACACGCCCGGTCGGAGAACCAAATCAAGTTAGGAAAATGGCTAAGTGTAAGTTAGCCGGCTGGTTGGTCCGACTGAGGGGTGTGGGTCGCCACACGCCCGGTCGGGGGACCAAACCAAGTTAGGAAAATGGCTAAGTGTAAGTTAGCTGGCTGGTTGGTCCGACTGAGGGGTGTGGGTCGCCACACGCCCGGTCGGGGACCAAATCAAGTTAGGAAAATGGCTGTGTAAGTTAGCCGGCTGGTTGGTCCGACTGAGGGGTGTGGGTCGCCACACGCCCGGTCGGGGAACCAAACCAAGTTAGGAAAATCGCTAAGTGTAAGTTAGCCGGCTGGTTGGTCTGACTGAGGGGTGTGGGTCGCCACACGCCCGGTCGGAGAACCAAATCAAGTTAGGAAAATGGCTATGTAAGTTAGCCGGCTGGTTGGTCCGACTGAGGGCCAGGGTGTGGGTCGCCACACGCCCGGTCGGGGAACCAAACCAAGTTAGGAAAATGGCTGTGTAAGTTAGCCGGCTGGTTGGTCCGACTGAGGGGTGTGGGTCGCCACACGCCCGGTCGGGGAACCAAACCAGTCTATAAATATGTTAGTTAGGCTTCTCAGGCTTCTGGATGGACCAATCTTTCACGTAAGCCGCCACGCTTCCGACCGGGAGCCATTCCAGGCATCCGAGTGGTTGGATTTGAAATCCGTTAACGACTCAGGCTTCCGAAGGGTCCAATCTTCCACGTGGGCAGCCACGCTTCCGACCGGGGACCGCTTCAGGCTTCTGGGTGGACCAATCTTCCACGTGGGCCGCCACGCTTCCGACCGGGAGCCAGTCCAGGCATCCGAGTGGTAGGATTTGAAATCCGTTAACGACTCAGGCTTCCGAAGGGTCCAATCTTCCACGTGGGCAGCCACGCTTCCGACCGGGGACCGCTTCAGGCTTCTGGGTGGACCAATCTTCCACGTGGGCCGCCACGCTTCCGACCGGGAGCCAGTCCAGGCATCCGAGTGGTTGGATTTGAAATCCGTTAACGACTCAGGCTTCCGAAGGGTCCAATCTTCCACGTGGGCAGCCACGCTTCCAACCGGGAACCACTTCAGGCTTCTGGGTGGACCAATCTTCCACGTGGGAAGCCACGCTTCCGACCGGGGGCCAGTCCAGGCATCCGAGTGGTTGGATTTGAAATCCGTTAACGACTCAGGCTTCCGAAGGGTCCAATCTTCCACGTGGGCAGCCACGCTTCCAACCGGGAACCGCTTCAGGCTTCTGGATGGACCAATCTTCCACGTGGGCCGCCACGCTTCCGACCGGGAGCCAGTCCAGGCATCCGAGTGGTTGGATTTGCAATCCGTTCCCGACTCAGGCTTCTAAAGGGGCCAATCTTCCACGTGGGCCGCCACGCTTCCGACCGGGGACCGCTTCAGGCTTCTGGGTGGACCAATCTTTCGGTGGCTTCCTGATCAGGGATCGGAAGAAGTCACCCTCCTGGAGTCCTTGTGAGAAGGCGGACTCCGTTGAATCTTTTGATTTAGGCCCTAAGCGTCTCCTTCGGGCCTTGCTTCAGGGTAAACAGGTTGAGGCTAGTCTTGTGATGCCTCCGACTGCTTGCGAAATGCTGCAGAAACAGTCGCTTAACTTCCACAAAACTCCCAACTGATCCGCCCGGGAGTTCGTCGAACCAGCGTTGAGCCAGTCCGGATAGAGTTGTTAGGAAAGCGCGGCATTTGACGCCCTCCGGGTATTGGTGTAGCAGGGCGGCGCTTTCGAATTTCATGACATGTTCTTCAGGGTCACTGGCCCCCGAGTATTCGGGTATGGTGAATAAGCGTAAATGCTTGGGAACAGGGTCTCCAAGAATTTGTGGAGAGAAAGGGCTGTGAGTCGGGTAAGCCGAAGCGGGGTCGGCTAAACCTTTCCCTTTGTCCGGACGCGTCTGATGCGCCAGGCTGGATGCTGAAACTTCGGTCGGGGCCGAGTGAGCCTCGTTCCGGAAAAGTGCTCGGGGAAATGTAGGAACGAAGGGGTCGGGCTGAGCAGCCATACCTTCTGAGTTTCCCCGAGTAGAATGCCCGGGGAGTCGGGCTCCTTGACTGCCGGTTGGCGGGTGTGATTGTGGAGCTTTCTGTGTCCGGGCAGCCATCAGCATTTCATATTCTTCAGGCGTAAGTGTAACCGTCAGTGGATTAGGGTTTTCCATCCTCCGCTCTCGATCAGGCGGAATGCCCTCCTTCTAGCGCCAAATTTGATCCTGTCGCCGAGCGGGGTGGAGCCGCAACAGGATGACGGTGTAGAGATGGATGACGTGGATTCTGACTGAATGTTGACTGGATGCTTTCGCTCAGATGACTCAGCATGATGTATGGGGGGGATCCTCCGACCGGACTTCTTTGGCCGGATGGATGATGTAGCCGTCGAGTGGAACTTCCGAATGGATGAATAAGGATCTCTGCCAGGTGGGAATTCCGGCCGGACGGTTAATGTTGCTGCTGCAGGGTGGATCTCCGATCGGATGACCTGAACCTGCTGGAGAAGATGACCGTTAGCAACCTAGCCGGGAAGCGTCCCGGCAAGGCCCTCCGACGGTCAAGTCAGTACTCCGGTGAACAAGCAAATAGAGGAGCACTGTAGACGAGAGGCTTCGCGCGTACCTGATAATGAGGAGGGGAGGGGCTTATATAGCCGGGGAAATAGACCAAGTCTGACCTGTGTCAGGATTCTCTGACCTGGTCGGGGAATATTCCCAGATTCTGTGTGCCCGGTGTCAGGATTCTCTGACGGGATCAGGGAATATTGTATGATTATGTCGATTTGTAGCCAACATTCCTTGTCGCATACTGCGTGTCTTATGTGAGGACAAAGGCAGGTTTCTGTACGTCTCCGACCAGCGCCGCCTGGCACCAACGGCACGACAGGGCGGCGTGCCAGGGAGTATTAGTTCACACGATTGGTGACAGCCTGTTACCTGCAGCTGGTGCAGGTGTACTTTGTCTTTATCCCCGGGTGGTTCCGGGAGAGAGTGCCCAAGTGGGCGCCGGGCGGGCACACCCGGATGGATATCAAGCATGGGTATAAAGGACTGCCGGACGGACGCACCCGGATGAACTAGGCGTGTAAGCCTTAATGTGGTCGGGCGGAAGCACCCGGAAAAACGAGGCGTGTAAGCCCTAATGTGGCCGGGCGGGATGACCGGCCGGATGAACCTCTACGTTTATTCTGACCGGCCGCCCTGAGTCCGACCGGCCGATGGAGACCCTGGGACCGGCCAAGGTGTTTGCCAAGCAGGCTGCCCGTACGGTGATGTGGACCCTGGAGCTGGCCAGGCCGTTTTACCACGTTGACTGTCCGTACGGTGCCAAAGATAGGGCAGGATCACCCTACTTTCGCACCCCTAACCCTCATTATCGCCTCAAGATTCTTATCCTTAAATATCGAGTCTCTTGTCAAGTCAGGCATCAATGCATCTGCCACGCATTTATCTCCCCAGATCAAGTTCGAATTTCTTCCTCCATTTTTTGTGCGTTCTCGTTTTATTTCTTTCTCAATTAAGTGATTTGTGATCTCTTAGATAACCTCGATTTCGATTGGTATTTAATTTTATAATCTCCACGGAATCAATATTTTTATTATTCGGCGACAATTGTGTCTAATAACACAATCGTGCTCCGCGTCCTTCGACTGCTCTAGAGTAGATCATGATTTAACCGTGCTTGTTACCACGAGTTAGCATGCTCGATTTAGTTATCAGTCGCAAAGATGTGCATTTTAAATTTTAAAATAATTTTGATAAAAGATTATTATGCTAAATGAAGTAAATTATTACAATCATATAATCGATTTTAATAAAAAAATATTTTAAATAATTAAAATTAAAATTATTTTAATATTAATAAAAATTATTTTATATTATAATAATTTTAAAACATTGGACCAACCTATTCATAGCACACCCTATTCATAGCCAACCTTTTTAGATTGTCCATAGCTTGGTTGGCAAACAAAGGCCTTAATTATCATTAGGGGGCCACCAAATATAATTAAATACACCATCTCTTACGTTAGATACTTGACAACTAAACACCCTCCCTATCATGAACAGCACGTATTAGATATAGAAAAACAGTTGAAATAATTAGACACTTGTTCTGTATGAGACCGTCGACAAACCAACATCCGATGAACTGTGATTAGAGTTGTCTGAGTAGATAGAGTCATCAAAGGTGGAAAAAGGTCTCCGATCGATAATAGACCTAGACAGCTGAGGAAAAGAAAAATAGAGTGGTAGATTAGATATCGGGCCGTCTCAGCTCAATCATTCCGATGTTCAAGTTAGTTTTTATAATGAAATTAAACAGATGATTAGTAGATGAGAAGAATACAAGTGCATATGTGCATACGCCCCTTTGGCACATAGATGTGGGCTCCTTTATAATTGCTAGAGTAAGAACATTGTTACTCTTCATATTAGTTGAATGTCATATAAAGGAGTCGAAGATGTCATAGTAGCAAATCATTACAGTATTACCATCGTATTTCATCGTTGTATCCACGCTCACATCGCCCACTTTTTTTATTTATAAGTCATTCCCCGTGCTCTGACAACCCACGCGTTAGTCGACGTGCTATGTCAATTCACAAAATATAGAATTAATTAGGTCAAAAGCCTACTAAGTAAAAAAGAATCAAATCAAGGAGATTGAAAGGAATGAACCAAGAGTTTTGTGGGTGAGAGTGTTCGGTAGACAAAGCCGAATAGAGAAGAACTAAGTGTCCAATTGACGAAGGTAAGTTGATTGAATTAGTCTTTGATGTTGGTGTCCTAGTTAATTTTGATGTGATCAACCAAGTTAAGTTAAGTCCTATTAGTTTTTGATCTCTCTGTCAAAGTGTGCAGGAACTTAGGAGCAGAGGAAGTCCAGCGTAATATGCAGTACGGATGAGAATGACTGCACGAGGAAGTGAGCCGACGAGCTCGGTGCATCCGAGGGACACGGAAGCAGTAGAAAAGTACACCGATGGAGCGAGAAGGATGTGCGCGACGTCCGAGGGACGAGAAACTAGAAGGAAGGACGCTCGAGGGACGAAAGGCCGGAGTCGGATTTGGGTGAGCCTAACTCCGGTTGGTCAGAAATCACCCAAAGAACACCCGCTAAAATTTGGTCAGCGAACTACTGACGAAAGGCTTCTCGGGCGCCCGGATCTCAGGCGTCATGCGCTGTGGATAACTCTCAGGCTATGTGTCAGGCGCCCTGGAGTACTCGGGCGCCCCATACTGCCACGTCAACAAACGGATAAGTTTAACCGGGACTATAAATAGGCCCCTAGAGATCAGTTTCAATTCATCCATCAATTGCATATAATTCATTTCTTATTTTCTTCTGTCTTATGTTTCAAAGTCTGTAAAAGGCTTCTCTACCAAAAGAAATTTTGATAGTGAACTTCAATCGTCTTGGATTAGCAATCACCTAGATTGCAACCAAATAAATTTCTGTGTCTTAGCCTTTTACTAGTTTAATTTATTTATGTTTGTTTTAACTAATTATTGTAACTAATCAAAATTCTTTGTAAGACTGTACAAAAGATTTAGTTTTATTTTACAGCGACAATTCACCTCCCCCTCCTCTCTTGCTGGTCCACCCCGACCCGACACTGGAATCAAAGGAGCTATGTTATTATTTTTTTTGGGTTCCGAAACTAAATCAACTTCATTAAGGAGAGTAGCCCAAGGAGCCTAGTACACCGTCCCCAAGGGTCTCCACGGGATGGACTGATGATTAGTGCGTGGGTGTTGCCACCAAGAGGTCTAGGAGTCAAATCTTGACAAAGCTAGTATGTTCACCCTCCTCACGCGCTAGCCACAATATCTGGGCTAGTAATCCCCGTGATTTATCTCTTCCGTGTTGACCCTGAGACGGATTGACAGGGGTACTAAGGACGAACGATCCATTTTTGTCACCTAGTACACCGTCCCCAAGGAGTCGAGAGAGCTCCCACTAAGTCGAGTAGTTCTGGTTGGAGGAGTCGATGCTAATAGTCCATGTACTTTGACTCCCACAGATTTTGCCCTGGGTAAAGTTTCTCCTATCCCGTATCAATTGGCTATAATCCTTTTCAACTTCAATTTTATTTAGGAAAATGATTGGGAACATGAAAAACTCAACGTGAATCCAACATGAAACCCAATTGCACCGATCCTCGACGGGTTCATCCATCCCCCAGGTTATAGTTTGTTCAGGGCGGCGGCCGGAGGCCGCCGCCACTGTCCGAGCGACAATCACGTGTATATAAAAAGTGTCACGTCATTCACGTTGAGTTTCACGTTAAAATTTCACGTTCTCTATCATTGCTCTTTTATTTAGGCCGGAACCTTGTCAGTAAGATAAAGAGAGTTCATTCATTCCTTAATTAATTCCAACAGTGCTATCATTTTAAAAATCCAATCACAATGCTTAAACTAATAAACCAAACCTAGCTAAGCATGATTGAAACCAACTGTTACAGTTAATTAATTGCTGGAGCCATGGGTGTCCCTGCAAGGCTCTGCGTGCAACAGCAGCATCACAAAGGCTTCCAGATTGCAGATTATTTATTAATGGAGGAAGGAGGCGAAGAAGGCCAGCATAAAAAGCAAGCAGTTGACATCTGCGCGGACGAGGAGTTTCGATCGATGGAAACAGAGCAGAACAGGGCGCCGCCGCCGCCCTCCTGCAAGTCCAGGTTCGGGAGGGTGTGCGTGTTCTGTGGCAGCAGCCCCGGGAAGAAGGCGAGCTACCAGATCGCAGCGACTCAGCTCGGACGAGAACTGGTCAGAATTGTGCGTCTAGCAGCGAAATATATTTGTATATTATTAATTCTCTGATCTTTTTGCTGGGTGGCGGCCGGTGGCTGCAGGTGCAGAGGAAGATCGACTTGGTGTATGGAGGAGGAAGCGTAGGGCTCATGGGGCTTGTTTCCAGAGCTGTTCATGATGGTGGTCGCCATGTTTTAGGGTTTACTGCCTACTCTCTCTCTCTCTCTCTCTCTCTCTCCCTTCTCTCTCTCTCTCTCCCTTCCGTTGTTTTACAGTACTGTCTCAGACTGTGGTGTGTTTGCAGAGTGATTCCGAGGACTTTGATGCCCAGCGAGGTACGAGCACGCAGCCAGTTCTTGGTTTTCCTTCGTAGTAAACATGCATCCTGACGGAGTCAGGGATGATGCATGGGCAGGTGACGGGGGAGGCGGTGGGCGAGGTGAGGGCGGTCGTGGGCATGCACCAGAGGAAGGCCGAGATGGCTAGCCAAGCCGACGCGTTCATCGCGCTGCCCGGTAAACAAAATGCATCGTTTGTAATAAAATTTAAGTGATTTTGATTAAGTTGATAAAAAATATTTTGGTATAATAATATTTTAATTTTAATTAATGTTTAAGACAATTTATATAAATTTGCTCATCCTACTGATCGAATTGAAGGGGGGTATGGAACACTGGAGGAGCTCCTGGAAGTGATCACTTGGGCTCAGCTTGGCATCCATGACAAGCCTGTAGACAGGGCTCATTGATTCTTTGATTTGATTTGATTCGGGGAGTCGGATTAGGGTAACCGAGTTGCTGAATTGATGTGTTTGATGGGCAGGTGGGTTTGCTAAACGTGGACGGGTACTACAACTCGCTGCTCTGCTTCATCGACAAGGCGGTGGACGAAGGGTTCATTGCCCCGGCCGACCGTCGAATCATTGTCTCCGCGCAATCGGCTCATGAATTGCTCTACAAGCTCGAGGTAGTTAGGGCGTACTGTTTCATTATGATTTATGATCCGGTCGACTGGATCAGCTTTTCGAATCAGTTTAACTCTTGATCGTGCCGATGCAGGATTACGAGCCGATGCCTGATCCGGTAGGACCGAGGCTGAGCTGGGAGCCCAAACCTGACACGGCGGACCGACCGCAGCTCAACTAGTGTGTGCGCCTTTTGAGCCACTTCTCAGTTGTTGATTCTTCTCCCTTGTACTCAAATTAATTATTTTTATTCTTTTTTCAATGTGAATATTATTATAAAAACTAGTCATTGGTGTGTTTATTTTTTTTAAAAAAAATAGATTTTAAAATAGTTGTTGTGGTAGGCTAGAGTAACTGCTATAACAAGTTAAAATAAACAGATTCTAACTTGATAAAAAAAATCATGAAAAAAATCCAATCCAATGCACGAATCTCTCACCTATGTAAGATCTCAAAAAGAATCTATTATAAACTGCTTATCCTATTTTGCAATAGATAATTTCCGCGATCTTCAAGTCATACGGCAGCAACTTTCTCCTCTTTTATCGCTAACCAACTCGCCTAGGAAAATAAGTTACAAAATAGGAATCTTCCATAAAACAGTGCAATCTATACACAAAGGAGCTGAAAGAAAACTGCTTCGCAGAGAGGAATATAAAACCTAGCTTTCTGAGTTGCATAGCATTCACCTAGCTCCTGCCGGTGTGTCTCTGAGGCGATCCTGGTTCGTAGGGCTGGAAAAGGGTGACGGTGGGAGTTGGGTCGTATTGCATTATGTCGGCAGCTCGTTCAAACTCCTCCCTTAGGATTTTGATACTGTACTTGTCGACTACCCGACCAAGGTCGTGCGAGATGTTGAACGGGTCCTCGATGCATATTAGGTGACGGTCATTTCCAATCCGCCGTGTCCAGTCCTTTGCTTGCTTGCTGGAAGTTAAAACAAGATGCATAAGTTGGAATGAAGCACGAATTATAAACGAAAAGGATATCAATCCCCTAATACAAACAAACACAAAGATACTGCTGAATGGGAGGATCAAGAAATGACGATGCTGTAGAAAAGGAAAACTTCAAATTCTATCTGCGTTAGAAAGAACAATAGAAAGAAATACTAAGCTAGACATTTCCAGCCGACGAGTAATTACAGAACTGCAATAGCCTAAAGAACTGGTGTAGAGAAAATACGAATGGCATTACCTGATGATGCTCCCCGTGCGAATTGATATAACATCATTTGTATAGTCATGATGATATGCCCAGTAATGAAAGAATGCCCATAGCAATCTTGCAATGCTTTCCTTATTCCCGACACCAAATCCACGGAGCTTTTCCATTTGATCAAAGAAGGTGCATTCAATATTCTCCACAGTGACACTGTAAGTTGTATTCATTGCCTGTCAAGACTCAAAAGGGTGCAAGTTTAGTCATCTTCAACCACACGACTTAACAAACGAAAATATCAAGATTTTAGTGAAACAAAATTATGCGATAACTATATCCGCAAGACTTTAAGATCAAGTTAAAATGATGGTTTTTCTTAAATAATAAAAAATAACAAAATGTTTTTTTTGTAAGTCGTATCTTGGATGCGACCTTTGCTGGAGTGCTAATCTTATGAGAGAAAAAAGGTTGTAAATGTAGTCCAGGCCAACATAATCTCGACCTGATAACACAATTAACTCGAATAGGTTGGCTCTTTAAGGAGTTCTCGAACCGTATCCAACTAAAACTAGAAAAAACATATCTTGTGAATAAAGTATTGGTTGCGTTAAGAATTGGTCCAAACTACTCAATCAGAAGCCAACATTGAGTAGATTAGATATTTTGTCACACAATCTGACCAACTGATTTATTTCTCAAATATGAGGCACATCCAAAAATGCAAGGTATCCACATCAAACTATTAGGAGGCACATCAGAAACTGAATGATTCAACTAGAATGGGCAAGGAGCACCTATGCGATACAATATTAGTAGTGTAAGAGCAGTTACTAGTTTTCTGAAGTTCATATCGATTTGTATGCCCTGGTATCAAACAAGGAAGGTGACTAAAAAACCAAAGATATATTTTGTATTGGTGAAATTCTTAGAGATCCTACAGAGTTTGACTAACTGATGGCATATTAGAAAATCAAAATAAGATAATAGAAGGGCTTACAGTGAAGGTGAAATTTAATTTGTCTCCTTCGGTAAATCATTTATTTCAAATTAAACCAGTCACTGTTCAGTAGTTACAATTTATAGGATATGAATTGATAAAAAAAATCTCAGGATCGTTATTGCTAACACAGAAAAAATGAATGAAATTATGCTTCATACCTGCAAACAAGGAAGAATTGCAGGTCTTCGTAGTTGCAGAAAGTGGATGCACATTAGCACGTACCTGGAAATAAATCACAGTCAATTATCTGCATCCTATATTCAGCCAGTAGATGCTATAAGCTTATAATTGTGTATCAGTAGTGCAACTCACGCATAGCTAGAAAGTGTCCCTTGATATGTTTCATTGACACGACGAGATTTAGCCCAGTGTTTAACAATAAAAGCCAATTGTCGTAATCTTTCATCAACCTGTGCGTAATCTTTCAGGAGCTTTGTATTAACAACTGCTAAAAGGTTATTGACACAAATATCACATGAAAGACCAGTAACTGGATCCATCAACTTCACTATGGGAACCCTAGCACGAGTTAGTGCCTGCAAAATTAAGTAATTTAGAGAAAATTGTTATGGCAATGGCCTATTTATATATCCTACTTGAAAACAAGCAAATAAGCCAATTCATTCCAGACAAATAAAACAACATAAGATAACAGAAACTAAGCTATGGTCTTCGAACAATAACACGATAAGTAGGAATCAATGACTCCTTTGCATAACAAAGACAAACGTTTTTTTCACCCAAACCTACGCCATCATAGTTTTAAAATCCTCCAGAGGCATAATTAAACTGATATTTTGAGGATAAATAGAGATCTTTAGAATCCTAAAGCATATATCTGCTGTGACCATTTCTCATAGGATGAATCGCTGGGATCCATATAAGCATGTCTTGCCATACTACACGAACTATGGTATATATCAGGCATGGATCTCAGCACCTAAATTTAAGAAACTGAAGGATTCTGTTATCACATTTGATCTCTCCTTCTTTTCTTCTTATAATATTGTCTCCAAATTTTTAGTCAATGTCACTAAGCAGAATCTACCTACAATCCTTCATGCCCTCACTAGCTTCCTTGCTACAGCCTACAGGACAGACAAGCAATTAGCAGAACTGCAGAACCAAAACTAGTGAAGGTGTTTCTTTCTTCCTCTTCGTCTGGTGAACTGGTTGAGACTGCAATTGGTTATTTCTTTATTTGAAAGGACGAGTTGAATTATCTATAAACATTAAACTTGGGCCTGATTGGACTACACTGTTCGACTCAGGCCAATCAGGATGTGAATCTCATAATCGCAAATATAAGGGTTACAACAATCATAGGACCGCATTGATAATGCTCTCCAGAAGATGCAGTTTCAGAATATGATGATGTGATAGTTTTTGGAAATAAATCACTGAAACTTGAGTATGAGTATGGAGAACCCAATGTATGTAGGCGTCAAACACATCACGTTATTAGATGGGAAGATGGCATGCCCAACACAATATAGACTCACCAGGGTCTTGTTATGTCAAAAAATCATTAACATGAGAAATATAATAAAAATAAATAACCAATTAGAGAAACAATGTCGTACGATGGTAGCACATGCATCTACATGAGAGAATACATGCAGGTTACCTGGACATTTTGAAAATTACCAGACTGAAGAATTTCAGCCAATTTCAACACAATATCAGATTTGTTCAAGTCCCAATCATTGATTGCAAGGCAAACATCAATGTCACTTTTTGAGACACCGAAAGTGTTGGCGCATGATCCATAAAGATGCAGCTTAGCATCTGGCCAGTCTCTGTACACCAAATTCTCTAGAGACAGAAATAACTGTTTCTGTTTGGCCTTTTCTTCCTCTGTCGGTACCAGAGACTCAAAAATTGAAAGAAAACTTGAAGTCATTGAATCAATGTTGCGGCAACATTGAATTGCCCTTTTTTGAATCCTCATTCTCTGACTTGATACATGATTTCCTCTGTACAGGTCTAACCTTACATCCTGAAATTCAAAAAAAAAAAAAAACTAAAATGTGACGACAATTGAAGTACAGTCAAGATCAAAAGGTTAACAGTAATATGCTAAACTTAGGTTGAAAGAAGCATCAAAGCTCACACACCGTATATGCATTTTGTGAGATAAATTTAGTTAACCGAATACTTTAAGCCAGTACAAAGAAATACTACATATCACCATCACAAGGTAACTGTGATCCAGCAAATTGTGACAGAACAAATACAAGGAAAAGGCTCGATGTATGACTTAGCAACCAAAACTCTAAAATGCCAATACAAGGGGCATCAATGGAACTAGGAATATTTATATATTAAGAATACCAAATTAGGAAAACTAAAATAGGCGTATAACTATGCACTATTCAGCTTCTAAAAACTGTAAAATAAAATTATTAAAATCCATATATTAATTATTCACTTAATTTTCATGGATTGAACCAAGGTTCGTAGAATCGCGATCCTACACAGGATCGATTTGGGGTCAGGATCGGATCGGTCAGGATCGGATCGTAAAATCGTACGATCCTATCAAAAACCCTTAAAATGAAAAAATATACAATTTTTATTAACACTATAATGAAAATAATCACGTTTAACTTCAAGAATATTTTATTTATTACAAGATGATCCAATTTAATTATCAACCTATTAGATAATAGACATCTAAAGACTCGTCATTTTAGAAAAAAGATATAACATAATATTATTAATCAAAAACTAACTAAAAAATAATTAAATAGATATTTAAATAATCTTAAAACACTAACACTAACAATGTAAAAGATAAAAAAAATAATAAAAAAGATTAATAATCTTCTGGGCCTCTGAAAAGGCTTTAAACAATATTTTTTGGGATTTAATCTTAAAACTAACTTGTAGATCTTTGAACGAGTTTCAATTTGATATATTATAGGTCACGTGGTTCAATCCGAGTCAAAAGTTATGACCTCTTAAAGCTTTCATCGATCCTGTTCCGATTCTGTTCCGATCCTGTCCGATCCTATACGATCCTGTCCGATTCTGTCCGATCCTACCGATCCTGCTGCGATCCTGCTACAAAAAACGATTCTGCGCGATTCTGGATCGTTTTCTGCCGTAGGATCGTAGAATCGTACGATCCTACGATCCAGGATCGCGATTCTGCAAACTATGGATTGAACCTATACATTCATAATCATTGGACAAAACACTGATGGCTCGAAATGCATAGCAATATTTTTTGAAAAAAAAGTATAAACTTCAGAACATTGGCGTACGCTCTATATTTATTTTGTTGAAAGAAGATTGAATAACATTTAACTTTTTCAAACTAAAAAAATAGTTCATTTTAAGTATTTCTATTTTATAATAAAACTATCTTTGTATAGAAAATAATGATGTGAAATTCGATACATGATACAACATTGTAATGTAATAAGAAACTAGATTACAATAAAGCAATATCCTAATTGTGTACTTTGCAGAACCAATATGGCAATCTTAAGCATCAGTATATTATGATTGCATCACCCCATCTATGAGCACCTCGCCATTCCTAAGTAGGATTTCAATCCTAACAGACTTAGTAGCAAATATACACCATGACCAAGTTAGATAAATAAAAAGACATTTCCTTTCCTGAAGGTGATGCCTGTATATCTTGTTCGCATTTAAAGCCTCTAGACAACTTAGGAAACGAAAATTTGCTCCTCAAACAAGAAATTGTACAGAGTCATAGATGGTATGCAAAACTCGTATCTTCTGTTGGTATTATAATCTGAAAAAGGTAAGAAGTATACATTTGCCTCAACAACATCTTATCAAACCATGCAAGACCCATCTATTTTGGATCAGCTATATAGATTTTATCCCTCCATCAAATCCTATACAAAGCTATCGCTATGAATACTATAATCAATTAGTCGTCGTCTTAGCCCACCCATTGCATATGTAGGAAACCAGAGCCTAGCTTTGCAACAAAATGGTTAAAACTCATGTTCACAGGGTTGGATACTTTAGGTACTGATTGAAAACATTTAAAGGTCCTTAGAAGAATAAAGATTTGAACTAACAATGAAGGAATTAGTAAGAGGCAAATTGTTACAAGATATTCTACAGACATAATTAGATGATATGAGAAACTGTCACAGTCAGTTAAAGAAGAAGTTACTGTTTGTGATAGTATGAAAGCAATATGCGGAGTTTAAATTCATAATAAACCATTTACAAACAAATATTATGATTTACCTTCGAACTTGAAATGCTAGTAGGTGCCACCATCTTTTTTACTTCAGCAGACACCAATGATCCCTCTTCACCTGGGGTTTTTCTTTCAGAGTAATTGTCCTCGATCTCCAGCTTCTGCATGCTAGTTAGTTCTTCAACAGTTTCATGCTCTGAATCCTGATCAGGTTCCTCAATATCCTTGCCTACATAATAAGGTGGAAAGCTACCGAAAGTAAGCTCAGAGAGTGCCTGATTCTGCTGTTTACTTCGCTCAAGGGAATGCATATTATCTTGAGAATTTACAGATGATATAGTTCTTCTTTGAGCATCCACCATGAGTGGATGAGATGCGTGATCGTGTATTTCGGCCATATGACCGTCAAAATGCTTGTCCCTCTGTTGCTGGTATGCCTGGTCCGTCTGCCTCCTTTGGCCCATCTTCATTGTAGGCCTCTGGAGCGTCGTACCCAAGCTGTTGTTCCTATGAGACAACACATTTGATCTCTCTGCTTGCACTTTCCCATGATCTCTTGTCGCCCTGTCATCAATTACACTCCGGTTGGCAGATCCAGTACCGACCTCAGTGGCGCCTCTGTCTTGTAACCTTTGGAACCCCGGTGGCGCACGCACGGAACTGCTACCATTTGGACCCTGAAGAACCGATTTCCGCCTGGCTGCCCCCGTATGATCGGCAAAAATCGTATCGCTCAGAAACTGACCATGATTTTGAGTAAAATCGTTTCTTTGAAGAGAACCAACAAGGGGATGGACGCCTCCCGAAGAATAACCTAATCTTTGGTGATCGAAAGGAAAGAACTGGCGGTTCCCGGAGCCCGCAGCGGCCCTGACATCCCCGCCGCGCGGGGGGAGGAACCCTGGAGGAAGATTTCCTGGAGGCAACAATAGAGCAGGGGGAGGGAAGAGAAGGGACTCGGATAGGTAGCCCGGCGGAGGAGGGCGAAGGGTCTCGTGGGGGTGGAACAGGTGGCTAGGCCCTACGGCGGCGACGGCGGGGTCGAAGTGTTGCTGGGGGGTAGAGACGGATGCTCGAGCGGGTTGAGGCGTCTTCTGGAGGAGATGGAGGAGGAAGGCACCATCCAAAAGGGACGGGGCCGCGGCGGAGGTGGAGAGGTTGCCTTGAGACCCAGTGGCCTTGTCGACGGAAGAGGAGGAGGATAAGGCAGCGCCGTCGCGGCCGTCGGCCATCCGCCTTCCGCGCTCGGTCGGCGGCGGAAGAAGGAAGGTTTGGAGACAGGAGAATAGATCTCGAATCTGGGAATAGATCACACTTTCTTTTTAATTTTTATTATTTAAAGGAAAAAATAATTCGTTTTATTGCTTTTTGGAGGTGTTTTATTTATTATTATTTTTCCTTTTTACTCGAATATTTTATTGATTTTTTTTTTAATTTTTTCCCCTAAAAGTTTGAAATCAATAACGAAATGCACGGCTATTTTTTTTATTCGGAAAAAAATGGATATTTTCAAAAAAGGAAACATATAATTTTCTTTTTTAAAAAAATCAATCATATTGAAATTTGATAATATGATTTAATTATGCTAAAGTTTATTTATTTGTAAATAAAACATCAAAGATTATTGTTGATTGAAAGTTAAATTTCATGATAATTGTTCCGGTTTGAAATCAGGTAAGTTAGCGAAGAGTGATTGGTGTCAAGAAGATTCTTAAGGGGCGGTTGGTAAGCAGGTTTAGAAGGTGGGGATGAGAATGAAATTTATTTCATTAAATTTCATTCCCATTGATGATGCTTGGTATACGAGAATCGGAATCAAAATAAGGATATGATACTCTTGATTTCATAACCCACCCCCACTAGGTTATCACCAAACCCATAAATCTCTCAATCAAACTCATTACCATTCCCATTGTCAAATTTATACCAAGCGCCCCCTTAATGATTCGGGTGTGAGGAGAGCTTAGGATCCCTGCAACACTTAGCAAAATGTTAGAATGACTCAGCGTAACCACTCCTCAAGTTAGCATCAGGGTCGTCTTTAGGCATAGGCCATTAAGGCCTATGCCTAGGGCCTCAATTTTTATTGGGGCCCATTATTTTTGATATATTCAACATATTTTTATTATATATTTTAAGAGAATGAAAAAGAATAAGGTCTTGATAAAAAATTTACGTATCTTATTTTTTAGTCAAAACTATAGATTTTATAAAAATCTTATTATGGTTCCAATGGATAGAGTTATAAGGGGATCTCTTTTTAATATTTTAAATTTAATTTTTATTATGTATGTTATTTTATAAGATCTAATGTATTCCTCTTCAATATCTTTCAACCCTAGCTTTCTCTTGTTACATTTATTTTTTGTTAGTGATGTTTTCTTTTCTGATTAGTAAGAACATGAATTAGAATTTTTTATCCATGCAATGCAAAATAAAAAATATTAGTCTTTTTTCGAGTTCCCCCTCTTCCCGTGACTAGCTCCCCCTCTTTGTACTTCTCTCGCTCATTGATATTGGGAAAGAGAAATTACATCTAACGCTGTCATGTTAATTCGGTTGGTGCTACTATGTTCCTTGCTTAATTAAGTTCAAATGTTGAGGGATTCATCCATATTGTGTTCGATCGTAATAGGGGATTTTATTATTTTTGAGCAATAGTGAGTTAGATATCTTTGTCATTTCGCTTCCTTGATAGACATTATATTTTGCTTTTATTTATATGTATTTACAGAAATATATTTTTTGATTTTCCTTTTGTTTCTATTCTATCATTTACAACTATTTTGTTTAGGTGATAAAAAATATGATTTATTTTTTCTTTTGTTTTGTGCCTAAAATGACTTATTTAGATTTTAATAAATGATAATGGTTGGTTTAATCTCGATCTTTATTTTCTAAGGATTATATTGAGTTTTATCATTTTGTATATGTATTATTTATTTATTTATTTTTTGTTATTTGCGATGATGATGAGTTGAAAATGGAAACATGATTTTTTTTTCTATTATTGTCCCATTTTATTTATTCCTTTTTGTAAGAGTTATTATTTTCGTCTTTTATTTGAGTAATTAGATATTTTTTTTATCTTTCTTAGTTTTTAAACAATTCTAAATATATTTATTTTTGACCAAGTCGGTTGTCAGTTACAAGTCTGAATGAAAAAGGATGAGTAAATTTTTTTTAAAAATAATGTTAAAGACTTTTTTTTTTCCTAGGGCCCTGGTTAGCATAGAGGCCTAGTGGAAGAGAAAAGATTGTGGAGAAGAATAGTTTAGATTTGTATGTGTGTACCTATGCCCGCCATAAAGTGCTTCCTTTTATACCTTTCCCAAAGGGGAGGCACGACACACACGTCTACGTCGTGGGGCTGCCAGTAAACCCCACTTCTCTATCTATACCCTAGTCGTTTTGCGTTCTCTGCTTATTTCAAGCTCCATATTCTCCACTCACCTCTTGAAGGTATCTGGTGCTAGCTGAGCTCAAGGAGCTCGGAGTGCCTAAGCTGTAGGGGTCGAGTGAGGCTGAGCTAAAGAGATTTGTAGAGGGCTAGTGCAAATGAATTGGCGAAGTCAATTTTGACTGGACTAGGGTTGTCAGGAGTGATTGAATTGAAGGAGTCGGGGTCGGCCAAATAGATAGTGGGATTTTTCATTCCTTGTGAGAACTCTAGGCTCTTCCCTAGAAATCGATAGGAAGGCCTCGTGGTGAAATAGAAGACTCCGACCTTCGCTTTCTTGGGGTAAAAGAAGTAATAAAAGACTCGGGGATTGAGTGACATTTGATACATGTGAAAGATGTTGACCACCACATAAAAGAGTCAGAAAGAATTGGCTAATTGTTGAAGAATGGTTTGAAAGTACTCAGATATCTCCATATAAGAAAGTCGGGATGGGAAATCGGAGACCCTCTAATAGTTGAACCCTAAAGAAAGTAACTAAATGGGGGGGGGGGGGGGGGGGGGGGGGGGGGATGAGTAAGTCGGTCAAAAGAGTTCAAGATTACAAGGCGGTGGTCACTAGGTATTTTGAACTAGTCGCAATGAGCACCGGAGTGGTTATGGTGAGTCCAACCTCGTTGCCCATTCTAATATCTTGTTGAGTGTTACAGGGATCCTAAGAGCGCTTCTCACCCCTAGATCATCAAAGATCTTCTCCATAGTAAGTGCTCTCCACTAACTCACCCGACAACGATCTCAAACAAGAACAATGATAATCACAACCAAGTAAAAAGGTATGACAATTGCAACCTTGAGAGCTACTCAAATGTTTATTTTGTTGACCTAAGCTTGGATGTTAGTTGTAAGATATATGGGTTGGGTCGCCCATGAGGACTGGCCTGACCCAAACCCAACCCAAGAATTCAAAAGTATCTCTTGGAGAGAGCAGTTATCTTGTCCAAGATAACTGCGATGATGAGGAATAAAAAGGTGGTCGTTCTTTCCTTTCCTCTGCGGCTGAAAAAAAAACCACTGCAATGACTTCATTCCTAAGCAAATCAAAAAAAGAGCATCAATAGGTATTTGGATTGTGGATATTGATCTTTTGCCATTGTGATTGGAATCAAGACCATTGAAGCATTAAATGGAGAAGAAGATTAGTAATTAACCATGAAAAGATCCTAGTGTTTATTTCAATTGTAGAATTGTTGTTTTCGTTCATGAGTATCAGAGCAATACTTAGTTAAATTTCCAATCTATGTTCGATGCATTTTAAATGCATTAAACGTGATACTGAAGCAACAATTTAACATGGAAAAGTTTTGTAAAGCATGAGAAACCGTATGATGAATGCACTGTTTGAAACATAGAAAAAAAACTTGGACTGTTCGATTTTTTTTATGAATCAATACTGTTCGATTTTTTTTGACGAATTAGTACTGTTCGATTTTTTTTATGAAACTGTGAAAAAAATTAAAAAAAATAGTATACAACTGATTGTATGCAACTGTAAAAAAAAAAGTATGTATGTTCCCATCTGATTGTATGCAACTGTGAATTTTTTTTTGAATCACTCCGAACATAGAATTGAAAAAAAAAATTGTCTATTCGCTTGGTTGTATGAAGAAAAAATCCCTTACCTGTTCGCTATCATATTGAATACACATAGATTGCTCCGTCATATTGTCTTCGCCTAAATCACGATCGAGTCACAATCTGCCATCACTACTGAGTCAAATCGCAATTGAGTCGTGATACGCCATTGTTGATAGATGCAGCCACGATCTACTATTGTCGTCAGGTGCCATCGCTTGGAGAGATCATAACAATAACTCAATTTGTCGTTGTCGTCGAGCCCCGAACAAGGGGGCCACTCCCATGGTGTTTGCCTTCGTTACTGGTCGGCGTGTGGTGTGATTGCCGATGGCGTGGGGCTGGTGGCGAGAGTGTTGGCGACGGAAAAGAAGGGAAAGAAAAAAAAAGGGGCATGATGGTTGGCGCGAAGATGAGTTAGGGTAAACCACTAGTACATAGATATGTTATGCATATAATTATAATTTTATTCTTTATATACTTTTTCATCTGCTGGCTTGATTATTTAATGCAATTATAAGTTTTTGTGATATACAGTATATGTTGATTCATGATAATATCTTCATTGGTTGGATATCTCAAGTTTTAGTTGTCACGATATATGTGATGATAAGAGTCTCATGTGTTTAATATCTAAAGAAAATTAGCCAATAAGATTGAGAATGAGAAATAATTGTGATATTTATTATTTAAAAAATCATTTTGCATGTTAAATATCATGATTGACTTTGTATCTAATCTAATATTTTTTTCTCATAGTATAGACATGACTAGAATTAAACACACTCTAAGTATTCTTCGAGGAGCAACAAAAGTTGAAAGAGGACGGATTGCAAAGTTGCATGCGTTTAAGCATTATGAAATAGATCATATGCACACGATACCACAACATCTTAAATTTTGGGAGGAGAAACGTTTATATCTTATGCATTTGGGTTATTATCTTGAACATCATGATATAATCCAAATTCTAAGAGAATCTTTGCCTAGACATTGGAAGAGCATAATTGGTGATATACTTAACGAAAGGGAATCGACGATCTGCCTTGATGCGATAAAAATCATCATTGATTATGAGATGGAGAAAAGAAATTGAACTCGAGATGAAGAAATCATTATCCAAGAGGATAAATTCTTCTAGTAATCATCTCTTGAAGTTTGCTCCATCAGACAGACTCTCAAAAGGAATGACTAATATGATAACCTACATATGCAATGAAATGAAATTAGATTTTCTTTAGAACACTAAATAGTTATTATGTTTGTTTAAATGACACATGAAATGTAGTTCATGTTTTATTTATGTTTGAATATAAGCATGACTATAAACTTTAATGTTTGTTTATTCTGATGCATGTTTACCTATACATGTTTATTTGGAATTCATTGAGAGATTCCAATTTATATGGGATTTTTTTAGGTTGATAGAATTTGTGTGATTCTCACCTAAAATTAATTGTAACTTCTAAAATTAAATTTATGATGATGCAACATTAGGGTAGTAGATGATGATAGCGAACTTAGTGAACTTTCGAATCTAAGCCTTATGTTGAATCATCATAGATGTTAATTACAAATACTTATGTGTACATTTAATGAGCATTAACATGTGTTACTGAGCTATCATCTCTAAAATATATAGGCCATGATATCAAAATCTATCATTGCTGATCTTAACAAAGGTGATAAACTAAATGGTAACAACTATGATACTTAGCGCCATAAGATTTAGTATTACTTGATGAGCAAGATGCCCTAGAGGGAATCAACCAAATCATGCAAAATCCTGGTGTGGGTAATAGTGCTCAGCAGAGGAGAGATCAAGAAGCTTACCAAGCATGGAAAAAGAAAGATTCCAATGCTCGTACTATTCTGGTTAGCTCTGTGATTGATGATCTCATCCATGAGTGTGAGCAACATCCTACTGCTCATGACATTTGGTTGTACCTAAGAGAAAAGTATAGAAGTACTACAGTCACTCATTTGAGACAACTGACCATCAAGTTTGACACTTACAAGCAACAGGCTGATCATAGTATCAAACAACATTTACGTACTATATCAAACATGTTATGTGAATTGACATCAGTTGGTCATATTCTCTTTGATGAGCAACAAGTTTAAGCTTTGATCTGATCCCTTCCTGATAAGTGGGAGCATCTGAAAGTCAATCTGACTCACAATGATAGCATTAAGACTTTCTCTGATGTTGCTCGTGATGTTAAGCTTGAGGATGAGTAGCTTGGTGTTGCTAAGTCCGTAGCAAGTACTTTTGTAACTGAATCTGGTTCTAAGAAAGCTTCGGGCTTTAAACGCTTTAAGAACTGGAAGAAGAACAGGAAAGCGAAGAATGTTGTGGTTAGACCCAAAAAGAACAACTTCAAGCCAAACCAAAACAATAAGCATAAGAGGTTTGGGAAAAAGAAAGATAAGAGTAAAATGAAGTGCTACAATTGCCAAGCATTTGGTTATTTTGCTCGTGAGTGCCCTAAGCCTAATAAGGTAGCACTGACTAATGCTTTTATGAGTACTATATGCATCTCTAATACTGTTTTACTAATTGAATCTTATCCTGTGTAGATTGTAGACTCAGGAGCAACAAACCATGTGACTAGAGATTGTGAAGTGTTTGTAGATTTTCGTTGAGTTCCTTGCGGCACACGATGGATATATGTAGGAAATAATTCTAAGTTGATGTCAAAGGCATCGGTACTTGCAAACTTGAGTTGCATGAAGGCCAGACTCTTATCTTACATGATGTCCTCTATGCACCAGAACTTCAACGAAATCTAGTATCTATTGTTGTTCTTTTAAGATTGGGATTGAATTTGAACTTTGGTAGTAACTTGGTTCATATCTACTATGACAATAAGTATTATGGTTGTGGACATCTTAGTAATGATTTTCTTATGTTAGACTGTGTCGGACAAATGTTTAACTATTATGTTGATAGTTGTATTTCGTTAAATGTTTGTTTATCTAGTAATGCAAATGTGGATGCTTATACTTGACATGCTAGATTAGGTCATATTGGACAAGACAAGATGAATCGACTAATAAAAGCATGCCTATTAGGTTCTCTTTCTAAAGCTGATTTGTCAAATTGTGAGCACTGTCTTGCTGGTAAAATGACAGGAAAACCATTTGGAAAGGCAATTAAGGCATAATTTCCATTGCAATTGATTTATTCAGATATATTGGTCAATGAGTGTGATGGTGAGACATGGAGCCTCTTACTTCATCACATTTATAGATAATTTCACTCGTTATAGTCATGTCTATTTGATTTCGCATAAGTCTCTGATGCATTGGAATGTTTTAAACGTTATGCAAATGAAGTGGAAAATCAAATGGATAAGACAATAAAGACCTTAAGAACTGATAGAGGCGGTGAATATCTATCAGATCAATTTAAGGGTCTGTGTAATGAAAAGGGCATAATTAGACAATTGATTATTCCTTACATGCCTCAGCAAAATGATGTTGTTAAGAGAAAGAATAGAACATTGCTAGATATGACGAGGTCTATGATGACACAAACTAATTTGTCTATTTCCTTTTGAGGAGATGTTTTATTAGCTGTAACTTATATCCTGAATAAGGTACCCTCGAAGTCTATTACTTCCACACCATATGAACTTTGGACTGGTAGAACATCGAACCTAAGTAACCTTAGAGCTTGGGGATTAGCTGCCTATATTTATGATTTTAGAAGTAAATATGAAAAGTTGGGTCCTCGAGGAAAGAAATATATTTTTATCACATACTCTGAGCATTCTAAGGGATTACGTATTCATTGGTGAATAAGATGATGAATGCATTACTAAGATTGAATCATGAACTATAAAATTTTTGGATAATGATTTCCCTAAGAGAGGTGATATAAAAGGGAATGAATCTTTATTTGATTTATCCTATTCAGATAATGGGTTATTGCCAAATGAATTATCAAAATCTCAAGGGGATAAGTTATTGTTTGATTCCAGTGGGAGAGATCCTGATCATAATGATTCATCTGATCCGAGTGGGAGCAATCCTAATGGGAACAATCCTGATCACGATGATGCTTATTATCTAAGGAGGAGCAATTATGATAATGTTGATTCATCTAATCCTCAACTTCCGAAAAGCAATAGGAAAGGTATGCCTAAACGCCATTATGACATTGAGGGGCATACTTATATCATATCTTCAGTTGATGAAGAAGAGCCTAAAAACATAGACGAGGCTTTATCTTGTCCTTCGAGGGACAAATGGATGGATACAATGAAAGAGACTCAATGAAATCAAACAAAGTTTGAGAACTAGTCGAAATTCCACATGGTCGTAAAGCTATTGGGAACAAATGGGTTCTCAATATTAAGTGAAAGGCTGATGGAACAATAGAGAGGTGTAAGGCTCGACTAGTGTCAAAGGATTATACTCAACAAAAGGGTATTGATTATGAGGAAACTTTTTCGCTAGTAGTGAGATTTACCTCTATTCGTCTGTTATTGGCCATATTGCTAATTTGGATTTAGAATTATCTCAAATGGATGGTAAGACTGCTTTTCTTAAAGGAGAACTTCAGGAAGAAATCTACATGGAACAATCAGTAGGTTTCATTGTCAAAGGTCAAGAAAATAAAGAAGTAGTTGTCCTCAAATTTTGAAATGAAAAATATAGGTGAAGTAGATTACATTCTGGGTGTTAAAATTCACAGAGATCGTTCTAAGAGACTTCTTACATTGTCTCAAGAACCATATATTACAAGGGTTCTGGAGCGATTTAGAATGTCAAATTGGAAGCCCATTGATACTCCTGTGGCCAAAGGCAAAAACCTAAGTCATAAGATGAGCCCAAATACTTCTAAAGAAATCCATGAGATGTCTAAAGTGTCATATTCCACTGCAGTTGGGAGTTTGATGTATGCAATGATGTGTACTCGTCCTGATATTTATTATGTTGTGGGCCTGATCAGCAGGTAACAATCTAATCCAGGAAGAAGACACTGGCATGCGGTTAAAAGAATTTTGAGATACCTAAAAGACATTGCAGATTATTTTTTATGTTACTAAGGAAAGGATCTAACACTAATGGGATACACAGATGCAGACTGGAATGGTGATTTAGATGAGTGGAAATCCACCTCTGGATATGTTTTCTTGTTAAATGGCGGATGCATATCTCGGAGAAAAAAAGAAACAAACATGTGTGCCTCTATCCACAATGGAAGCAAAATTTGTGGCATGTGTGCAAAAAGGTGTTTGGTTGCGAAGATTCCTAAGTCATTTGGGTGTAGTAAGCAATCCCGTGGGAGCTGTAATGATTTATTGTGATAATTAATCAGCAATTGCTTATACAAAAGACCCTAAATATCATGGAAAAACCAACATATTAACACGAAGTATAACTTCATCAGAGATATAGTTGAAAAGAAAGAGGTGACTTTGAAATACATGCCTATGCGAATGATGGTGGTTGATTCTTTTACTAAGACAATACCAAGAGACATATTTGTAGATCATGTAAGATCTCTTGGATTACGTATGATCTGATTGAAACTAAATACATAAGTATTCAAGACGTTGTGCTCATTATTATAATAGTGATTTGTTATGTATCATGGGTACTGTGGGGACCGGTGCAGTCGATAGAGGGGGGGTGAATATCGACTTGTTAAAAATCTTGCGGAAAGCGTGTCGTAAACTTCAAAGTTCGTTCTATTCAAAGTTAGTAGCACAACTAAAAAATAGACAAAACGAAAAACCAAACAACAAAGTGCACACAGGTTTTTACTTGGTTCCCAACCCCTAGGGTCAGTACGTCCAAGGCCTAAGGACGGGAAATGCCCGCCCACTAATGGTCTCCATTCCGGACTTTCCGGAGGTGAAGAAACCCGTCTTACAGTGCACATTTTACAATCAAAAGATAGACAAACTTAAATTTAGAAAGTAAATGCAAACCAAACAAAAAGTCGAAGACTCGGCCGATCTGGAACTCCTAAAGTGCCGTGCACTTCCCCCTGGAGCCTCCTTGGTCGCAGAGCTTCGTCTCTAGCGCTTTGTCATCACTCGGAATGCTTAGAATGATGTCGTGAATCATGTTCTAAGTTGAGGGGTCGAAACCCTTTATATAGCCTTTTGTTGGGCGCCTGTGTTGCCATGGGGCGCTTCAGTAGCGACCAAAATTCCATCCAAATCGCGAACTTCGCGAAGCTGCCAAGGACCCAGTCTTGGGCACCCAGGAGCTTGTTGGGCACCTGATTCATCTAGGCGCCTGGCATCTAGGGCGCTTGGATGCTTGGGGCGCCTGTATGCATTCAGGCGCCCAGGATTAGTTTTCCAGACTCGTCTTGTGTTTGATCACCTCTTTTGCCTCCAATTCTAGGTACCTGTAAGATACGCAAATACAAGACAAACACATATACAATCTTAGTCTTACCGATTGGTTCTGACTTCGGATTTCCCGTGAAACCCTAGGTCGAACCGACGCCTATGTTCCCTTCCCGGGGAACGCGCCTTTTGCCTACTCCTATCAGGAGCAGTTTTGCCAACTGGCTTCTCCGATTGGACTTTTGCCCAGCTTCACTCACCAGGACTTAGTGCCCAGCTTCACTCACCAAGACTTTTGCCCAGCTTCACTCACCAGGACTTCGGTGCCCAGCCCTTGGCCAGGACTTATTGCTCAATTCCTTGAATCAGGACTTCGTGCTCAGTCTACAACCAGGACTTATTGCTCAACACTCGGCCAGGTCTTCGGTGCCCAGCCCTCAGCCAGGACTTATTGCCCAATCTATGATCAGGACTTAGTGCCCAATTCTTGCAACCAGGACTTATTGCCTAGGTTAACTAGGATTTTTTTTTCACTTTGAAACGGATTTCTTGACTCACCCTTACCTTATCTAGTGTATCACTAACTTAAACATATTGTTAAACATTGAAACACTAGAGGAGGATATCACTGATGCATCTTGCACCAATAATCTCCCCCTTTTTGATGTTTGACAATATCTTAAGTTAGATTGGATTAAAGGATTAAGTTATGATCCCTGGGATAAACTGGAAAAAATTGATCTAAGTTTTTGATTCAGTTTTTTATCCTTGAAAAAATATTTTGATTTAAACTTTAACCCGTGGGAAAAAATTTCTAACTTAATCTCTCTCCTTGGAAAAACATTTTGATTTAACCTTTGATCCTTAGAAGAAATTTTTTTCTAACTTAAGCTCTCTCTCCCCCTTTCTCATACATAAAAAAATGACAAAAAAACTTGCACCAACAATGAAAGTTTCATGAAAAAAAATTCTTTTCCTTTTGAAAGTACTTAGGATAATTCTTTGAAAAAATATTTCGAAACTTCTTTTTTTTTAAAAAACTAGTACTTAAATTGCACAAAAAAATTATACTTTGAGAAGTATTGCGCACTTGGAAAAATATTTTGTACTTTTAGAAAAATATTTCGAACATAGAAAATTTTTGTACTTAGAAAAATATTGCCTTTGAAAAATTTCATTTAGAACAGATTTTCACAAAAAAAATTTGTACTTAGAAAAGATTTTCAGATAGAAAAATTTTGTGCTTAGAAAAGATTTTCATTTAGAAAATTTTTGTATATTTAAAAAGTATTAGTGTTTTGAAAACTATTTTACACATAAAATATTTTCGCAAGATAAAGTCTTTTTAATGAATTTTGTTTTGAAACATAATATTTTACTTGACTTGATTTCTTTTCCAGTCTGACACAATCCTAGGAAACCTTGTTGACTACAAGGACATTTCTCTAAGTGTCCTAGAAATTCTTCAAATTCAAGCAAATGTTATTTCAAATCAATTCCAAAAGTCAAAATAATTTTGAAAATAAGTTCTTGACTTGAATTCCTTTCCAATCTGACACAATCCTAGGAAACCTTGTTAACTACAAGGACATTTCCTTAAGTGCCCTAGAAATTCTTCAAACTCAAGTAAGATTATTTTCAAAAGTGATTAAATAAGTCGAAAATAAATTTTTGATAATGATAGTACAATTATCTTCATAAAGTGATTTTAAAAGAAGTGACTTTAAAATGATAGTATTTCGAAGAGAAAATGCTTATGTTTTCAATTTTTTTTTGAAAATACAGTGTACGAAAATATAATATTTTGAAATGTTCAATAATTCTTTTAGTTTGACCTCCCCCTAACCTTGACACAGTCCACGGAAGCTTGTTGACTACAAGTGATCTTCCTCTGAGTCTTAGGGTTTGATTCAAACCAAAAGAATTATCTAATAGTTTTGAAATTGTCAGAAAATACAATTAATTTCTTTTGATATAGACTCCCCTTAAATCTAACACAATCCTATGAGTTCTTGTAGATCATGAAGAAGACTCCCTATGTGTCTTTAGGGTTTATCAAAATCAAAAGAGTAATAAGCACAATTCTTGTATTTTGAAATATTATGATAAAAGACATAATTTTCAAAAGAATATTTTGAAGGATAAACAGAGTTTTTGAGATAATTTTTCGAAAACACATTTTGAAATAATTATAATTTTTAAGGCATAGTTTTCGAAAGAATAAAATGTAATAAGTTTTTGAAACATTTTTCGAAAATGGTTTTGATATGATAATGATTTGTAAAGCATAAAGTTTGTGAAAAATTTAAATTTTCGAAAAAGATTTATTTTTGAGTTAAAAAAACTCCCCCTGAACTTGACACCGTCTGACTCTAACTAAGTGTTTTAAGCGGCTTTAGTGTTGACCTAAAAGGCTTGTGTCTAATTGTGTACGTCAAACAATTTTTCAAAAAAATATAATTTTAAAAATGTATATTATATATAAGCAATCAGGCAAACATGAAATCCATAAAAACATTATTATGTTGAAATATTATTTTGAAAATAGATTTTTAGAAAAATATCCTAAGACTTTTGAAAACAATTTTGAAAAGCATCTTTCAATTTATTAGTCCTTAACATCTCACCTATTCTAAATGTCTCAGTACAAGCAAGCATAGTTGCCTTATGGGTGTATTGTGAGATACTTGAATAATTTTTCTTTGAATTACTGTTAAATCTAAGATATAATTAAAACTTGTGTTAGATTCAAATTTATCAAATAGTAATTTAAAAATGAGTTTCGATAATTGACTTCCAGGTCTTGGCGAGACACAGAGGTCTTCTTTGGTCGTAGCCTTACTGGAGCAACAACCCTTTCCTTGACAAAGTCTTTTACCGAAAGTTCATTTTCAAATTATTTCTTGAGAAATTTTGGTCTAACTAGCTTAGGTTTTGGATCGGTAGCTTCGGCTAGGTCCACCAGACTAAACAGACCAAGTAGGGTACGCCTTACTCTACTTGACCTTTTTAGAAAGGTTTCCCTAGCGTACTATCATCTCACCTCCAGCTAATACTATGCTATTCAAGTTTCAAGTAAATCTTTTGTCCTTAATTAACCGTTCTAAATCATGCAGAAATTTAAACATGAATGTTATGACAGATATTTTTTTAAAAAAATAGCAAATGCATGAGCATGCATTTATACATGATTCAATCAAGTCAAGACATTTTTAATTAAGTTTCTAATAATGTATCAAATTCTCGGTTTGATACATATCGTGTGAACCCGCGAATATGCCAACCCACTTCGACATATTTAATTTTATTAAATTGATTGTTGCAGTTGGGTAAGATTTTATTTAATTTGAGTTTAAGTTATTAAGTTTTAATTTTAAATTTAAGTTTTAATTGAATTTAAGTTGTTAAGATTTAATTAGAGATCAAAATTATTTAAGGATTAATTAGATTTAAGTTAACTAAGGATTAATTGGAGTAATATTAATTAGGAATTAATTAAAACTTAATTAAGGTTTAATTGTTGAGAATTAATAATTAATTTGAGTTTAATTTAAATTGTTAAAAATTAATTAGGATTAATTAAAGTTAAAATAATCTATTAATATCTATAAAATACAGCTTTGTATGCAGACGTGGCATTCTCAGGGAGCTTAGGATTTCCGCCAAATCGAATATAAATTTTCTAAATAAAAAATTTATAATTAAAAATTCAAATTTAAAAGAAAATATATAATTACAAATCCTAAAAGAAAATTTCAAATTGTATTTTAAAATTTTCAAAATTAAAATTTTAAATAAGTTATAATGATTATAGTAAAGTACATAAAAAAATTAAATTAAATTTAATATTAATAAAATATAGGCCGTTAGCTTCCCTTGAGTTGATGTAAGAAAAATGATAGTCCCACATCTGAAGTTGCCAAGGGAATTACACACAGAGCAATAATAAAAATGAACAAAGAACGATAAAACAACTCATACCTTTCTCGGCATTTTGGCTAAGATCAAGTGTAGTATCTGTTCTTATCAGTTTAATATCTGATATGTGTTGCCTGTGTGTTGCACTATGGCATAGGCTAGCACACCCCTATCAAAGCGCATCCACATCCACCACCTTTATAAAACTTATAATCGCCATTAATATCTTATACTATAGCACAGGTTGGCACACCCCTATCAAAGCGCATCCACATCCACCACCTTTATAAAATTTATAATCGCCATTAATATCTTATATTATTAAAAATAATACTATATCTTATATTGACATGAATACATGATAAAATAAAATTACTTTTTATTTTAATTTTTCATTTAATTATAAAAATTGACATATATATATATATATATATATATATATATATATATATATATATATATATATCATCATTAAACAAGTTATTTGAATTGTGTAAGATTCCTGTGCATCACATGGGTATTATACTAGTTAAGGATTAAATTAAGGTAAGGATTAAAGAAAATTAATTAAGGTTAAAATAATTAAGGATTAAATTAAGGTAAGGATTAAAAAAATTAATTAAGGTTAAAATAATTAAGGATTAAATTAAGGCAAGGAAAAAAAATTTAATCAAGGTTAAAATAATTAAGGATTAAATGAAGGTAAAAATTAATTAAGATTTAATTAAGGTTGTTAAGATTTAATTTGATTTTAGTTTCAAAATTTCTAGGTTAGTTAATAGTTGTGGGTTTAATTGCATCATTTTCATTAATTCAAAAATGTCTGACTTATCTACTATTTCATCTTCATTTAATTTTTCAAGTTTAAACACTTCTGCTTTGTTTGAATTTTTATAGATTTGATTAACTGTAGCCTTGATTCTAAAAAAATCATCTTCATCCTCATCATCAAAGTTATATCCTTCTATATCTTCATAGTAGGTAGAATAGTTTTCAGGGGCAACTAGTTAGTGTTTTATAATTATCTTCAAGATTATCCAAGAAATTAATAATTAAATCATTATCTAAAGAGGTTTTATTTTCGATGTCCTTAGAATTATCTTTGGCATCCTCAAAATCATCTTTAAAATTCTCAGAATTATCTTTAAAATTCTCAGAATTATCTTTAATATCCTCAGTAATATTCGAAGTTAAAGGATTAATGTTAATTTTATCATTATCAATAATATTATGAGAAGTATTATTATTCTTAACATTATTTGATAAAATATTAGAATTAATCCTAGAAATTGTTGCATTGATATTAAAGATTAAATAGTTAATTTCTGATATTTTAATATTATCTACATTTGGTAATTTGTCATGCAATATATTAATTTGACTATGCAAAAAGTCTAATTTTTCAGAAAAATTATCTAACTTATCAAAATTATCAACATTACTATACGACTGTGCAGGAATTTGAAAATTTTTACAAACATAAACTTTTCGTACCTTGGACGGACATTGATTCTTGTAGTGTCCGTGCTTTTGACATTTGAAGCACTTGATATGACTCTTGTCCCTCCGGACTCCTGACGCTGATACCTCCTTTCCCGCCGGTGGTGAATATCGAGTCTTACGAGTAGGACATTGATTTTTATAGTGTCCTCTCTCCCTGCACTTGAAACATGTAATATGAAATTTAAAATTTACCATAATTAAAAAAATACCTGATTCACCCCTGGGCTCCCCCTCAACTCCTGGCGTCTTTGCTCCGTCGGCTGTTAGTCCGGTGAAGAGCTACCAGGCTCTGATACCACTTGTGGGGACTGGTGCCGTCGATAGAGGGGGGTGAATATCGTCTTGTTAAAAATCTTACGGAAAGCGTGTCGTAAACTTTGAGGTTCGTTCTATTCAGAGTTAGTAGCACAACGGAAAAATAGACAAAATGAAAAACCAAACAACAATGTGCACACAGGTTTTTACTTGGTTCACAACCCCTCAGGGTCAGTACGTCCAAGGCCTAAGCACGTGAAACGTCCGTCCACTAATGGTCTCCTTTCCGGACTTTCCGGAGGCGGTGAAACCCGTCTTACAGTGCACGTTTTACAATCAAAAGATAGAGAAACTTAAATGCAGAAAGTAAATGCAAACCAAACAAAAAGTCGAAGACTCGGCCGATCTGGAACTCCTGAAGTGTTGCGCACTTTTCCCTGGAGCCTCTTTAGTCGTAGAGCTTCATCTCTAGCGCTTTGTCGTCACTCGGAATGCTTAGAATGATGTCGTGAATCGTGTTCTGAGTTGAGGGGTTGAACCCCTTTATATAGCCTTTTGCTGGGCGCTTGTGTTGCCATGGGGCGCCTCAGTAGTGGCCAAAATTCCATCCAAATCACGACTTCACAAAGCTGCCAAGGACCCAGTCTTGGGCGCCCAGGAGCTTGTTGGGTGCCTGATTCATCCAGGCGCTGGTATCCAGGGCGCCTGGATGCTTGGGGGCGCCTGTATGCATTCAGGCGCCCAGGATCAGTTTTCCAGACTCGTCTTGTGTTTGTTCGCCTGCTTTGCCTCCAATTATAGGTACCTGTATGATACACAAATACAAGACAAACACATATACAATCTTAGCCTTATCGATTGGTTCTGACTTCGGATTTCCCGCGAAACCCTAGGTCGAACCGACGCCTATGTTCCCTTCCCGGGGAACGCACCTTTCGCCTACTCCTCTCAGGAGCAGTTTTGCCAACCAGCTCCTCCGGTTGGACTTTTGCCGAGCTTCATTCACCAGGACTTAGTGCCCAGCTTCACTCAACAGGACTTCGGTGCCCAGCCCTCGGCTAGGACTTATTGCCCAATTTCTTGAATCAGGACTTCGTGCCCAGTCTACGACCAGGACTTATTGCCCAACCCTCAGTCAGGTCTTCGGTGCCCAGCCCTCGGCCAAGACTTATTGCCCAATCCATGATAAGGACTTAGTGCCCAATTCTTCGAACCAGGACTTATTGCCTAGGTTAACTAGGACTTTTCTTCACTTTGATACGGATTTCTTGACTCACCCTTACCTTATCTAGTGTATCATTAACTTAAGCATATTGTTAAACATTGAAACACTAGGAGGATATCACTGATGCATCTTGCATCAACAAGTACATGTTTACTTTATGAATTATTTATGTGCACATTAAAGGTATGTCTGACAAGTTGAGATTGACTTTTTCATATGAGCAATCACCTCTGATGTTAAGAAACATGTAAAGATGAGACATTATTGATTTTATTATAAATAAATCCATACATATGTAGCCTTAGTACTATATTATTAAGATAAGATTACTTCATTCTATTGTAATCGATATGGAATTTTCTAGAATCCATTAGACTTGCCAAATAGCCAGATTGGAGTTTTCGTTGTATTGATACATGTTGGAGGATAAACAAGGAGAAAACTCAAGTTAAGTGTTGGACACACTTGAACTAAGATTTGTACAATGTGAATATTTAATTATGATATACGCTTCCAAAGAGGAAGAAACATATTGTAGCACGTGGTTCATACCACCTGTGCTAAAATGACCATTTGGAAAATGAGTAGATAAGTCTCGACTCATTGTGTGAGATCCATAGGTTTATATATACAAACCTAATCTTAGGCCCTTAAGCCTTTCAACTGTTTCTTTTAATTTTATTTTAGTGATGCTACTTTAGCATGCTACCAATTGCCATGATTGATTTGGCAATATGGTACATGTCTAAGAAAGCAGCTAAAATAAAGATAAAAAGATTCTAGTGGGAACGAAAGATTTATTTTTTGACGCTTATTTTCATGAGCTGACTAATTATGTTTAACATAGTTGTTAGAACATAATTGTGAATACATTTTGAATCAAATGTGCTCTTATTATATTTTGGGACAAGAAATACGTTGATTAGTGTAGTAAACTAAATTTGGGGTTAGCGAGTGAAATATCCTCATGAATACATTGAAATGAGTGTTATATATCCTTAACTGGTGTATGACTATGAGCTCTCATTTAACATGTTCGTCGATCACATGATCTATTTACTAGTATAAAATTAACGATATATGATGATGATCTATCTAAGAAGTCTAGCCCTCATGTGTGAGTGGGAGATGTAAGAAATATGGGTTAGGTCGCCCATGAGGACTAACCTGACCCAGACCCAACCCAAGAATTCAAAAGTATCTCTTGGAGGTAGCAGTTATCTTAACCAAGATAATTGTGATGATGAGGAATAAAGAGGTGGTTATTCCTTCCTTTCCTCTGCGGTTGAAAAAAAAACCACTGCAGTGACTTCATTCCTGGGCAGATAAAAAAAAAGAACATCAATAGGTATTTAGATTGTGGATATTGATCCCTTTCCATTACGATTGGAATCAGGACCATTGAAGTATTAAATGGAGAAGAAGATTAGTAAATTAGCTGTGAAAAGATCCTGGTGCTTATTTCAATGGTAGAAATGTTGTTTTCAAATGTTGTTTTCATTCATTAGTTCACTTGTGTCGGTCCCTTTGCAATATTATTTCAACCTCTTAATATCGAAATGACTTCTCGAAGAAAAACAAACTTAATGAAAGCTATACATCTCACCTTAGATACACTTTGTGTCCTTTTGTGATCTAAGAATCTTCAAGCAAAAATTCAAATAAAATCACTAAAATGTTCATTAAGAGAGAGATGGAAAAAAGAGAAAATTTTAATTCCAAATAAATACAAAAATAAAGATAGTGTATCAATTCTCTATAATATTTGAGAGCAGATAAGAAATCATTTCATGTCTAAATTAGAAAAAAATAGGGGATATAGAAAATTTAAATGCAAGTAAAATTACAAGATATATGAAACTAATAATTTTATTTATTTTTTATTTTGATTATCATCATGAAGAAATTGATTTATTAATTTATTTAAATATCAAATAAAACTTCATTTCTTTATTTTTATTCAATCACAACAAAGCATACAATACTGAATATTTTAAAAATTTTAAAAATAATATACATTTGGATTTGATTATAAGAGCAAAGTATCTGTATTTGTGAGTCATTATTTTAAGGATAATTTTTCTAACTTACTTACCAGTAACTTTGTATGCATCCTACACAACATTTTTACATGCAGTCCTGATGTTTGGTGTATTGTTTGAAGAAGTGAGTATAAATTAGAAAATTGAGTATGACAGTTGTATCACAATCAATACCATTCTCATTTTCACTTTTTATTCATTTACTCTTTTATACTCAGTTTTCTGATTATATTCATTTTCACCCTTTTATATCAGTTCATCATGAAGTAAAATAAGACAACTTGTGTGGAAGTGATGTAATCCAAGGATTATTGGAGTTTATGACAATCGATATTTAACACTGACAAATATAAATACATTATTATTATTATTATTATTATTATTTTTATATTTTATTTTATTTTTGTTACCAGGTTCCGAATAATTAATCTGGGCCGTTAATCCATCCCGCCCGCGCGCCGGCCATGCGCACGTGGTGGCGTCCATTTGTGGCGCCGCTCCGGCCATCTACGGACGTCTTCTCTCGTCGGAAGTCGCCTCCCAAGCGGCGCGTGTCTATTCAGACCCTATAAACGGAGACCCACCCTGGGAATGGCTTCTTCACACTTGCAATCCCGTCGAGATATATCGAGATCATCGGCATTGTAACAATGGCTTCTTCTTCTTCGCCCATTAACTCAATCTTCAACGTCTTCCAATTCCACAAGGTCGACCGGAACGTCTACGACCAGCTGCTCGCCCATGGCACCGAGCCCGGCGCTGCCCGCAACATCGTCGCCCTGCTCATATGGCTCGACTCCATCGGCCTCGACGTCCTCTCCTACCTCGACGGCCAGGCCAGCAACTCCTTCGCCTTCCTCCGCCTCGTGGCCGAGGCAGAGTCCGTTCTCGAATGCCTCCGCCTCGACGCCCCTCCGAGGGACTCCGCCCTCGCCATCCCGTCATCGCCTCTCTCACCGACCAGCCCATCGACCTCGGCTTCTTCTACTTCAACCGCCGCGACGCCGCCAAGCGCATAACCGGAATCCTGGACGGCGCCGGCAAGGTCTTCCTCGACGACGCTCTCTACGCCTCCTTCCTCCGGTACGAGGCTGCCAAGGCGGACGCCCGTCGGCGGAACGCCGCGCCGCTGCCACTGCCGGAGGAGCTGGCGAGGACATACGAGATCGGCTCCACGGCACCACGTCAGAGGGCCAGCGCTCCCTGTTCCTCACTTTTTCAAAAGGATTTCCATTAACAAAGGAGGAGATCGAAGCATACTTCAGAGAGTAACACGATCGATTAATAACTTTATTAATAATCAGTCGATCGATACTAATTGTTTGATTAACTAGCAGGAAGTGGGGCGATTGCGTGGAGAAAGTGGTGGTGCAGAAGCCGGCGGCGGGGTCGCCGGTCGGACCGCTGTATGGGAAGGTAGTGTTCACGCGAGACGGCTACGCCGGATTAGTGCTCAACGACACCAAGGTGTTCAAGTTCCTAGTCAACGGCAAGCAAGTGTGGGCCCGGCAGTTTGAGCACAAGAGGAGAAGAAACTAATATATATATATATATATATATATATATATTATATATATATATATATATATATATATATGAAGTTTTAGTAGATTAATTATTTCCTTAATACTATCTCATCTTTGTTATGAAAGTTTGTAGTTCAAAATCATATCTGCATTATGAAATTTATATTTGAGAAATAATAAACATTTTTAATGCGTTTCCACCAAAAATTTATATATAAAAAAATATATATACAGTCACAAGGCTTGAACAGAACCTAAACATGCATACAATATTCTTCTTTGTGTACCCTTTTGTCTCACAACACTGCCACCCAGATACGATATCTTTGATAGATTCTGACATGGATGCAGAATTGGTTTCTTAGATTCGAATAATGGGACTGACAGCCACCTACCTCTCTTGTGGGCACACCAGATTTACCTTTCTATATCGCGATATTGACAGCTTCTTTAAGAAAAGCTTAAGTAGATCGATTATTTTAATGATTTAGTCGGTTTCATGAATATAAAAGAAGATTTATATAAATGCACCGATAATAGGTATATGACGGAGTCGAAAATATAAATTATCATCTTGTAAGGATTGATCCCTGATTATTACATTAGAAATATCATATATTCATTATCTGTATTACGTCCTGGAGATATTAAATGGTTAATAAAATTAGGTAACGTCAAATCTCGGACGATGAATTCGATTCTATAAAAAATTTTTAAGATAAATTAAAAAATGCATGCGATGAAAATCCAACGTTTTAGGATCCGCTACCCCAATTGAACCGCTTCCTATCCTGACATGGTTGTCGAAGATAGATATTTTAGCAAGCGTAATGGGCAATCAACAGTTGTTATAAAAACAAACAACATTAAGCGAAATTTATAGTCGCAGGCCTCAATAGCCGAAAGATCGGACAAAGGATCGATAGATCAGCCTGCAGATTCTTCAATTATCTGAAAAAGATACTCCAGTATAGAAATAGAGTCACGTTTATGATCCAACAGTAATGGATCTATCATGCACTTTCCAGAAAAAACTCACACCGAATATAATTTTCTGTTGATTGATCATGTTTTGTTCCCATCCTCATCCCTCCTTGGTATGATCTCAGCCAGTCAATCCTCTCTTTTCACAAAAGGGTGTGCCACTCTCGATACTACGAGAGGCAAAGTCCCGGAACGGAATTCGAATTAATCTGCAGCAGTCCCAGGAGAACCGGCGAGGTGGCCGACCAGTCTTGTCGGACTGCAGCCACTCGCCGCATTTGTACCCGCCGCTAGTGCTTCTCGGCGGGATCTGGTACCCTGACGCTTCGCGCTGTACCACCAACAGCGTGTGATCGAAAGCCTCCTCGTCCACGTCCTCCTCCTTCTCCGCCGCCGCCGCTTGACCCCTGGCGACGAGGACGTACTTCGTCACCGGAATGGAGGTCGCAAAGCGGTGGAATCTGAAAATTTCCCACGAGATCGAACTTCTTCATTTCGCGCAACCGAAACTCCGACCAGAACAACTCGTTTTACCTAACTAAATTGAAAACTAAGCGAACAAGCAAGCGATCTGAGCGAATCGTCTTCCATTATTCTTATTGTATGATTTTTTTTGCCACCAATATTCTTTTTATAATTATCCTTTCTATATCTAAGCTACAAAATCATATCTACCCTACTATTATATAATAGCTAAGATTTCATAATTATCATAACCATAATAATTTAATTTATAATTATAATAATTATAATTTCGTAATTTTATAATATAATTTTTTATAATTATAATAATTATAATTTCGTAACGTTATAATTATAATTGTTGTAGCAGTTATAAATTAATTCAAATTCTTCGGAATGAGCCTTTAAAAAATATTTTTTTGGACTTTATATTGACCATTATGAGCTATTTCAAGTAATAAATGTAATTCTTTAAATGACCATTATGATCGTTCAACCCAAATTAATAATCATGATGTCTCTAAACTTATTTAATATTTATATTATAATAATTATAATTTTATAACTGTTATAATTATATGATAGTTTTACAACTACTACGTAGCAATTATGCATTCATAATTGTTATTAAAAAAATTACTATGCGTTTTTAATTCAACATTTAAATAAGAAATATAAAAGATAGATATAATTTAAATAGAGTAAAATAATTAGTAGTTATATATGGATGAAATACTTTTTTTGATAAAAAAATTAAAAAAGGAATGATATATTGATGTCTCAACAACTTTCTTTATATTTTTTCGTATTTTCTTCTTCTATTTGACTCCCTATTTTGTTGGAAACATATTTGTTCATAAAATAAAAAATATATATATTTTAAAATCCTATTTTTTTTCATGTTTCCTTCAATCCAACTGAAGGCATGGATCGCCTCCTATCATACGATACGCAGATCCCATTCCAAATCGGACGGATGAGATAAGCTCCCAGGATCAATCAAACGGTAGTATATATGCACGTGTATTGATATGCGATGCCGATCACCACCCCACTTCTATTTTCTTTTTCCTCTCTCTCTCTCTCTCTCGCTCAGAGGTCCAACGAAGCATCACTCCGTCTCGCTCCCCTTCGTCGTCGAGTTCGTCGAGCTCCGCGATCCGAATCTGCTTCGCGAGAATCAATCTTTCGATTCCGATCCGTATCGACCTCCCAGGCGAGTGGCGTTCTAGCTCGATTTCGTTCGCTCAGGCCTCCGAGTCGCGTAGAAAGACGATCTCACGAGTTGAGAGGATCTGTCTTATTCGGCTTCGAATCTGGACTCTTGTTATCAATTCGACCGCTTATTGTTTGGGATTGCAGGTCTGGGCGCTCGGATAAGGATGAAGAAAGGAAAGGAGCGAGAGGATCGTGTCGGGAGACTTAGGGTTCGTCTTATGTGATTTGTTAATCAAATATTTTGCTTTTTTGGATTCCTTCGACGGGGAAAACTCGGAGATCTGGGGGTTCTTATATTGTTCTTCTCGCCGGGTTTGATTGGTTGGAATGGATATCGATATTGTGAGGGATATGGCGTCGCTTGACCCGGAGCTGCTGCAGCTCCCGGAGATATCTCAAGTGGCTCTGAAGGAAAAACCTAAGATAGCCGAGGAACTGTTCTGTCAGTGGCTTTCATTAACCGAAACAGGAAAATTGGTTCGTTTTCTCTCTTATCGTTCCTGTGATTGTTAATGTAAAGAGCTCATTTTTCTTCCTGATGTGACTTCTTGTAGAAGTCATGAACTATTTATTCATGATGCTTTTGTTGGTAATAGGTATGACTTGGTATGCCAGTAATCAAGTTAACCTAATTGTCTCGTCATTGAACACTAGTTTTGATTCTTAAATTAATGCATATAATGCCTTACAATTCTGGAACGAGCATTTATTTCTATCTATTTATGAAACAAGGTAATGCTTTCTGGATTCCGTCGACAAACTCTAGAGTCAAGTGATACTGATATATTGCTAGTTTCTTAATCTGCTAGATCAAATCAATTGGTTGAATTCATATGATTATCATAGCACCAAGATGATTTGTACTTTATTATTTGGATGCCAATATAATATATCCTTTCAAGGGTAAGTTTATGTAATGTTTCTCTACGCAAATTCAATGAGCCAAACAAAAAAAAACAATAGCTTAGTGATCGTGGGTGTTAGTGAATGGCGAGGTTGCTTATTATGGTGCCTTAGAAAATCAAGGTTTATTTTTATGCATCTATACATTTGCATCTTTCCCATTCTAGATACGAGCTTGGTTGGAGTCTTGTGCACTAGGAGTCTAGGATTGCTCCTTTTATAAGGATGTAATGAACATTGACTTACCTTATGTCATATTGTCCTATGATTTCAGCCCGGACAAGAGATTGAATTAGTGTGGCTATCGAATCAATGGCTCAACTGGTCAAAGCATTGAACAGTTGAATGAGTTGACACAGCAAATTCAATCATGATTCATTCGTATAAATATAGAATAATAGATATCAATTCAATTAAAAAACATTACATAGTCTGTGCTGCCACATAGATGACTTATTTGGCTGGTTTTCTAAAACAATGAATGAATTATACTTGTGTAAGAGTGCCATATTTCTAGTTATACAATTGATGAATTTCTGGATAGTGGATAATTTAACATAAAACCTTGATTCTAGTTGTAGCAGACAGCTTTTGTGATTATTTCAATTTCAGTCACTTGAGTTATAACTTGATGTGGAGAGTTGGGATACATATGTACTTTTTTTTTGAATCCCTATGTCAGTTTCTGGAATTTGTTGTGACTGTGGTTGTGCTAAATTTAGCTTGTTCTTGCATGAGAATGCATTAAAACTAACAATTATATCTGGTTCTTTTCTCTTTGAAGTCATACCTGGCCATTACATTTCTTGAATGGACAAAAGGATTTGTTCATCACTTGAAGCTTCAGTTGATATGGATCTATCTTATAATCATGGAGTGGATAGGGTTTCGATTTATGAATAGTTAGGAACAATACCACATTAAAAACTGAGTACAATAGAAGAAAAAATTGCTGTGAACCCTTTTAAGAGACGAAGAGGACAATTGTATTTTATAATCCACCTTAAAGTTCCTTTTCAGCTTGATTGTGTTTTTATATCTTAAGTAAAATTGTTTTTGTTGAGGAAATATCTCTTAAAAAATACCTTTAGACGATTAATGATGTGGGGAGTTGGGATACATATGCACTTTTCAGCTTGATGAATGTTTGGAATTAGTCTGAAATAGCTAGCTTTTATACTGGCTACATAGAAGCTCTCTTAGCAGGATAAAGAGTTTGTGTATCTGCAGTGAACTAAAATGCATTATGTAAATCTGGAACACTTTGTTTGGACGTGCATCAAGTATTTATCACTTAAATTAATCAGTGGTGATTATGTTCTCATTTTTGTTGTTACTAGAGGCTCCAACGAGTTAACTTGTATCAGGGATATTATTAGATTACGCATATACCTCAATGTAAAATGGTTACTTTGTGATAATTGCAGATCTTAAATGCGAACATAAAGTTGATAATTGTTTTTATTTGCAACCTTCAAAAGATTCTCAATGTTCAAGTTCTTCCAAGAATAGTCTGCATTAGATTTTATTATGAAAAATTTATTTGATATTTTTGTTTAAGTAATTATTTTATTTCGATAAATAGTTAAAAAAGCTAAACTCATTAAACACACTAATTATATTTAGCTTGATAAGTAGTTGTAGTGGCCTGAACTTCAAATTGTATGATCTATAGACTAAAACAGAACATTAGCTAAACGGATATGTGCTGTGCAGTAGACTTTTAGAGCCTAGATGTTCTTGTCAGGTTGATTTCATATTGCATATAATCCTTATGTAGGCTGTATATATATATTATATATTTAATCTAGAGTAACTATGCCTGACCATTGCCTCGTTTTTTCAATGAGTTTCCCAATGATTGTCATATCTGCAACCAAAGCAGCTGGTGGTGAAATATCATGTTGTCCATTAAATTCCAATTTTAAAAGAATTAATATTTATTTTTAATTAAGGTGAAATAAGGACCTACATTTTTTGTAGTATCACGATTAATGTGCTTCATCAATCGGATTAAGTTATTATAAAGAATATTCCATTCTTTTATATATTGTAGGACATAAAAGTTATTCCAAATGAGGTAGAATCTTTTCGAACTTTTTCTTAATGAGTTTCAATTGAGCTTTACAATTTGATATGATTCTTGATTTGAAAATTCACCAAAATTATTCATGATACAAACCACATGGTAGCCTTGCCTACAATCATATGACCTTATTTTAAGTGCCTAACAATTATGGAACTCTTGTTTCACATGAACTTCTCATCTGTGTTGCTGATTCCAGGTGAAGTCATTGATTGAAGATGCAAAAGGGAGTTCACCACTTAATGTTCCAGGCAGTTCATGCAGTTCAAATTCTATAGGAAACAATTCCCCACCTTCTATGTTTCCTGTCGGCAGCGTGCCTCCTCTCTCACCTAGGAGCACATCTGGGTCTCCCCGTTTTTTGAAGCGTAACACAAGTGTTGGACCTTCACCCTTTGGTTCGCCACTAAAATTAGTCAGTGAACCTGTCAGAGAAGTTATACCTCAGGTACTGTCTATTGATCTGTCTTCTGTCAGTGAAGTTATACCCGTTTTTTTTTCAGACTAAACTGTCTCCTCTAGATGGCCACAATTTTTCTAACTGATTTATACCATGACAGTTTTACTTCCAAAATGGCCGCCCACCTCCAAAAGCGTTGAAAGAACAATGCTTATCTAGAATTGATCATCTTTTCTTTGGCAATTTGGATGGTCTACAATTACAAGGTTAAAGTGCTTCCAATATTTGATCATACTTATAGTGGTTTGTTATTTTTCAAGGCAATCATTGAGACAGTATTCTTTTCCTTTTCAGAATTCAAAACAGTGACAAAGGAAATATGTAAGCTACCATCATTTCTCTCCACTTCTCTTTTCAGAAAATTTGATGTTGAAGGCACTGGAATGGTGTCAAGGTATGCAAAACCAAGAAACTATCTGCATTTTGTGCTGTTCTACTGTTTAATTGTGACAATTTATTGTGTATTATGTATGCATCTATTGTGTGTCTGTATTGAGCTCTTTACACTTTTCTATGAAGCCACGGGGTTAATTGGCTTTGCAGTCTGAGCCCTCTTTTTCCTCTTTCCAAGGTTAATTATAAACTTTTAAAGTGCCTTAGTGCCGATGGCTGGTAATTAACTTGCTAGAGCGACACTAATTCCTCATTGATCTTATATCTCATTGTTCTTTTTACTGTTCTTCCTCATGAACGCACCTAACACAATGTCAGTGTCTATCTTCCAAGTGGCGATCCTTCGATTTCAGTGTCTTTACATTCTACAATATTTGTATGGGCTTATATGTTCATAACCAGATCTTCCATAAATTAGCAGATAGGTAATGTACTAATGAAGCCTACTTGATGGACTTAGAGGCCCAGATGGTGAATCACAGTTAATCTTACAGATGGCTAACTATCGTTCTTGCTTGTGCAAATTTGCTGTAAACAGCTGCCAGAAAATTTTCAATGATATAAAATTCTTGGATTAAACTATTTGTCTTCTAGTTCACAATTTGTGTTATTTTAATTTATATGGTATGTTTTAACTGCAAATCTAGGATTATAATCCATATGTAGCAGGATGCAAATGGGACCTGATACGTAGGAAAAGCAATAGGATTTGCCAGTGATACTTTTTTCTGTGGGGAATAGAAGTAACTGTATTTAGCTCTAGGCACCATAGATATAATTTTTCATCAATCCTGGAGGGGGCTATTTAATATGGTTACTTCTGTAGGGCTCTTTTATCATCCTTATTATAATATTGTGCTTCATGATATCCTTTGACTAGCTTGGATGGTTTTTAATTTCCAGGGATGCATTTATTGAATACTGGATTAGTAGCAACTTGATGACAAAAGATGTGACTACTCAGATCTTTACTATTCTTAAGCAAGCAGACCACAATTACCTTACTCAGGTCATATTGTCTTTTTGTTTTTCTATAATACATGTAAACTATTTTATAGAATGGTTGACTAAATAATCTAGTTATCTGTTTGTCCAAATATTGATTGTAGAATTCTGAATGAATTGTAGGATGATTTTAAACCTGTCCTGCGAGAGCTTTTGGCATCCCATCCAGGTTTGGAGTTCCTACAGGGGACTCCTGAATTTCAGGATAGATATGGTTTGTAATTATCATATCTGCATTATATTCTCAATTTTTTTATGCTTTAGGATGTGTTGGTTGATGCATGATCATGGTGCTTGTGTTTACAAACTATATACTTCCATACACTAGTTGTGCTTTCCTGGTAGAAATTTGCATAAGCTTGGCCACCTTGTGATAGTTCCACTGGTGCATTGAAGATTTATTTCTGCTCATCTTTTCATGTTGATAATGAGATCAGAAAGCTCAAGCGATTGTCTTTAAAGTATCTGTTGTATATTGTTACTACCTTGTATCAAGATATACCTTAGTCATAGATCATCTTGATTGTGCTATGCTTGCATTTGTGTCCATCATGCGGCGATAAATATTTCTGAGTGAAACTCAACTGATTTACATTTAGGTGATATTCACAGTATTCCCAGTTCTCGGCAGAAGTTTCTTAGATTTTGGTGTCATGGTTCCAAATTACCTGTCTATGCTAGTATTGGTAGGTGGTTGCACTTTTACTATACTGATACTGACGGAATGGTACCATCAGGGAGAAGGTGGAGGGAGGGAGAGGAGAAAAAGGAAGAGTGTGATGTAGTGAGTGGGGACAAAAATTCAGGTAGAGCAAGAAAAAAAATTATACCAAGGATTGTGTACCAGTGACTGTTATTTGCCGGTCACATGGCTTGGTAACAAATGAATTTTAAAGTCTCTATGATACTTTAGTTTTTTCACATCCTCATCCTGTTTGACTAGAGTTTTTTCTAATGATCTAGAAGCTAAACATAATCTACCTATAATTGCTGAATCAATCTTTCTCAACATAAAGGTTTTTAAAACATAAGAGGGCCATGCAACATCTATACCAAGATAGATTTACATAATAGAAATTATCTTGGATGCCCTTTTGTATGCATTGCCTAACCCAATTTTTTCTAGAAGGATTACAATTATACCTTGGTTTTTGTTATATACTCACTTATGGAATAACAAAAATCTAATACTACTTGTTTGAGAAATTGCTTAGCACAATAATTGATTATATATATATATATATAGCTTAGAACAAATCATAATATATTGAGCATGCATATAATTGATGCATGCAAAGAATGTGTTTTAATTAACAGTTACAAGTTACCCTATTATAAAACATAGCTTATAAAAGTGAAAGTGTTGAGAAAGGAAAAAAATGATAAAAATCCTTGTCATCTGAAAAGGGATTAGGACAAATAGTCATTAGGATTTCTATTTTTTGGTTCGACCATATTGGTTCAGGTGAAGGACAATTTCAACTTGTCGGATGTCTGCATGTGCTGTCCCCTAGATCTGCTCGTCATGCATAATGAAGCTAACAATATGGGGATCACAAATGCTATATGCATACAATCTGCCAAATCTGCCAGCTGATGCTTAGGCATCCACCTTTTGAAACCATGGTTACTTGATCTAGCCTCAGTTGTCAATTGTAACAATTTTATGCAGGAATTTCAACAATAATAACATTTTTTTCTTAAAAAACTACATTTATTAAATATAGGATAAATTATGTTCACATTCCTACAGTTTGCCTGAATTTTTTGAATTCTAACTGTAGCGAAGTGCCAAGGTCATTTTAGTATGCATATGAATTCAAATATGCACTAGAGTATGACTTTTTTCCCTGATTTTTTTAATATTACTTGGTGGCTTAGTAGGCTGACCAGTATGTAAGATAACATGTGAGACTTCCACCTAGGCAATTGACACCTCATCAATTCATTTAGCAAATACTTAACCTTGGAGGAAAATTGTTAACGTCTACATTTGTGCAGAAAGTTATGATATTCAAATTTGAAGATAAAATTGCTGCTCATTAGATCATGATTTTTTAATTTACCCGTAATTTAATTAAACCATTGGAGAAAGAAGAAGATGCTTATTCTTAATGCCCATATACATAAAAACATTGATTTTTTTTGAATTTTGAAGGGTATTTGTCATTTATATTAAGGGATTGGGTTGAAGGTCAAAACTCATCCTATTTAATTTCTGGTGACTGTCATATAATGGTTATTGTAGGTTGTTGCTCATAGTTTTAAATTTATGCCTGTCTCTGTTGTATCTTCAATATCAAGAACTTAACGTGTGTTTTTAGCAGCATCTTTTATTATAACTTTTAGAAAGCCATGCTACTCTTTAAATTTTGACTTCCCCCCTATTTTTGATCTTGAAACTTTTTTTCAGCTGAAACTGTCATATACAGAATTTTCTACTATATGAATAGATCTGGCAATGGTCAACTTACCCTAAGAGAATTGAAACGGGGAAATTTAATTGCTGCAATGCAGCATGCTGATGAAGAGGAAGATATTAATAAAGTCTTGAGGTGACTTCTTGTACATTTTTTTACTTGAAATGTTGCTATTGTTTAATTTCTGTTCTGCCCTAATCATTATGCTATCTTTTACTAGTGAGTGATTTGTTATGTTAATTCTTCTTAGGGTTTGTCACTTATTTTAAGATATGATTTTTCTTGTTTCTGGTGCCTTGACATGAGTGAGAGAATAAAAGATTTGTTAAGTTTGAAGGAAAGACAATAATCTATGGCCTTTCATCTGTGTGTGCCCGTGCATCTGTCTTTTTGTTGCATGTGAGGCATAACACTTTTCTCTCTGCTAAACCAGCATTATTTCAAGGGCAATCCTTGTTCAGATAATCTATCGCCTTCATCTAAAATGATGTGTGTGTGTGTCAGTGTGTACCTAAATCTAACTTTCAATTCGAGACTAAATCCACAACACTGATCGCTCTATGAACCTTGTACGTCTAACAAGATTGACTATTAGTGCTTGTGTGTGTGAACACCAATTACTTTATTAACCTATTGCCTCTATGTGGTGTTTATTTCATTATGATTATGATTATGCAGAGCATCTCTGCCATCTTGGTGGATGTGAGGCCTAAAACTTTTCTCACTTTATGCTAAACCAGCATGCTTTCAAGGAAGTCCTTATTCAGATATAGTATTGTTAAAGCTGTATGGTTAGGATCATGGATAGAAATTCGTGCCGGTGCCGTCCAAAATTGCGAAACCTACTGTTCCGACACGGGACCGGCACCGGCACGGGAGGCGGATCAATTTCGCGTGCGTCACGCACGCCAGAAGGAAGAAGGAAGGAAGAAGGGAGAAGGAAGAAGAATTTGGGGATGAAAACTTAGGTTTAGCTAAAACTTACCAGCGGAGGCGGAGGAGAGGCGGCGAGGCGGAGGCGGAGGCGAGGTGCGACGGTGAGGTGGTGGCGACGATGGCGCCGTTGAGGCAGTGGCGGCGGGCGCGGGTTGAGGCAGTGGCGGCGATGACAGGCGCGGGCGAGCGCGAGTCGGGAGGAAGCCGAATATTGAGAGGAAAACTAACAAAATCTTAAATTATATATAAAATATTTAACTTTTAATTAACTATTATATAAAGTATAATTATATATTATATAAATTAATAATAATTAAATAAACTGTAAATTAATTACTATAATTATAGTATATAATTTTATAATTTTTATTTAAAAAATAAAAATAAAGTACAAAATAATATATTATTATATAATTTAAAGTACTTTTAAAATTAAATTTTAAATTATTTTAATAAATTAAAAATAGATTAAAATTTTATAAAAATAGTTAAAATAATTCTAAAAAATAATTGTTAAAAAATTATTTTTTTTTAAAATTTTTAAATAAATTTAATTTTACAATAATATTTAATATATATTCTTTAGAATATTTATAAACTATAATTATATAAATATATTATATAAATTAATAATTCATATAATTATTATATATAAATTAGGATTAATTTATATAATTATTATAGATAATATTTTCTTTTATTTTATAATCAAAATTGATTTGAGATTTGAAACTATGAATATTAGCATACTTAAATCTCTACTTTTAGATTTTTACTTCCTAAATTTGTGATACATATTTTTATTGAAAATTTTGAGAAAATTATGTTACAACTATATATATATATATATTGAAATCGTATCGGCATGACACGATACGATACCGAAACTGTATCGTTCCAGTCTGAGACCGAACCCTCGATACGGGTCGAAATTTTAAACTTTGGTTAGGATATATTTAGGAATATTTATTATGTTTGATATGTTTTCAGTTATTTATTTAATATGTAAGCATTTTTTTATTTGATTATACTAGCAATATATTAGTTGATATGTATTTTAGAATCTGTGGTTTGATATGTCTTATCTGTAACAACAAATATTAGGTAATAGACAGACTTTTACACCCTTGACACTTATCGATGTACTTGGGTGATCACTGTACTATTTACCATGAAACAGTTCTTCACTCCTTGTATACATATATAAATCTTTGTTTTCAAACAAATTGACACATACAACACTTTAGCTTCAACATCTTTCTCTATTTTTTGGATAAGTAAAAATTGCATAGCATGTATCAAAATGTACAGAATGAGGCTTTAGGAGCTATTCATATCTGATGAAGTACCAGATCTGAATAGACACCTAAAGATCAATATACATGGATTTACACACCCTAGTATATCCTTTCAACATCTAACCACCCCTCACCAAAGAAACTACAATTATGGGCCTTCCATACATAAGGATCATAGATGACATGACGGGATACGGTAATATTGCCCGACGACTCGCATTGCCTAGTGGCGGGTGGACATTTCCTGACACATGAAACCAATTTCTAATCCTCTGCCATAGCTCTGCGAAAAGGGGGGGGACATGAAAAATAGGCGCTCCTGTGTCTCCATCACTTGACCACAAAAGTGCACTGCCTGTCCTCCGGATAATCTTGTTGATTTGTAATGGGGAGTTAACTCTGTGCTAAGATCCAAAAAGTGACTGCATGATTGGGCTAAGTAACCTCTCTTGTCCGGGCCCAGACCTTCTTAGCACTAGGCTGCCAAAGAAGTTGTAAGCCTGGGCCACCCCATCATCTTGTACAAACCAATCTGTCAGTCGTTGACGAGCAACTTCTGGTGACTCGACAACCACTAATATGAGATCTCGTATCCGCAGCGGTCTCTTTATCAGAGGGGAATCCTGTATATTGCCATGGACAAATGTCGATGTGACTTAAGTAGGTATGATGTACCTACTTGATCTAGAGTGCGCCCTCCTCTTGTACTCATTATAATACCTTTGCTAAGGAGCTAAATTCAAGGCTGTAACTCCTGCCCCAATCTGTCTTCGTCCTTCGGTCTACACATATCCGTCTATGATATAGGAGGATACTTGGACGTCCATATGAAAGACCCGCATATACTAGAAATGCGATCAATGATTCCCTGAGGTAAAAGCAAAATGGATAACTAGAAGCAGTCAACATTTTGAAGTACTAATGTGATAAGCTGCGCCATGCCAACGTAAGATATCGTCTTCCATGGCCCGACGTTGATCCGATGGATCAGGGATAGGGGTGGTTCGGTACTGTATATCGAACCCTAAACCACATACCATATCGAAAAGTTTAGTATAAAAAAATTCATATTGATACCGTATCAAAATTTTGGCATATCGAATTTTCGATATGGTATCAATTCATACTGATTAGGGTAAAATTTCGGTATCAGTATGGTATATTGAAAATTTTGATATAAATCTCATATCGCTACCAGTATCGAAAAATTTGGTACGGTATAATATCGTATCGAATTTTTCCGAATATTATTAAATCGTTATGGTTCGTTATATTTCGATACAATATATATGGTATATCAAATTTTCGGTATTTTTTTCCACTCCTAATCAGGGAGTCCAGCATAGGGTGTAATCTGATATCCAAAGACGCAATGCAACTAGTGGAATCCTCGAATATCGAAAATGCATGATACTCTCCAGAAAGCCAGTGAGGTAGAGGAGCCTTTGGCGCGTCGTGTCATCAACTGCCGCTAGATAGATGTTGGACTTTAGGCAATTAACATTGATCCTATCTGGAAGCGGTGGAGAGCGAAGTGCCAGTGATGTGGCTTGAATATTGACCAGATCGCTATGAGCCAGAGGAAAACATGTAACATTGCCGGAGTTGCCCCGCCGCCGGAAGTACCTGCAAAGAGACCGGGGGCGCCCCAGTTTTGCACACGACGCTCAAGTTAGACCTCCAGTAGATGAAAAAGATAAGCATTATGAGAGAATGAAGAAGATAAACAGTATAAGAGACTAATGAGAAAGAAATTAGAAGTGGGTTATCTCAACCTCTTCCCATGGGAGCAAACTTTTTAGGCTGATGACACTCCTGAGAGGTGGACCGAAGACCAAAGACTAACTACTGACTCATCGGTCGGACGCAGGGGTGGCTAGCTGGATGCTCGAGAAGGCTGGTCGGACGCTCGAGAAGGAGCGCACGTTGGCGATCTGCGAGAAAAAGGACTGTCAGAGGTTGGCTAGGGGGTCCCCGTCGCATTCACTCTGACGATCAAGTCGGCACCGACGGAAGGAAAATGAGAGTGGAAAACTATAGAAGCACTGTGGAGCCCCCCCTCCCCTTGTGTGAAAAAGTGAGGACTCTTATATAGGCGAGGGCAGCAGATCGAAGGCTGACAAAGTATCTTCTCAGCTTTAAACGCGCGGATCCAAGGGCAGTCTTTGTCAGCCGAAAGGAGGATGAATTTGTCACCCTACTGACTTGTTGTCAGGCCGAGGGGTACGACCGCCCATATTTCTTAATTTTCTGACACATTGTTGCCGCGTGTCGGTTTACTGTCCCCTCGCAAGATTTAGCGAATCAGAAGAATCTATTCGTACCTTGTTGTCTTTAAACCACATCTTCCGTACGAGTGGCAGGTCGACCACGAAAAGTGGCGGGTCGGTCGTCCGTCGGAATGAGTGGCTGGTCGGCCACGAAGAGTGGTGGATTGACCGTCCACTGGAATGAGTGACGGGTTGGCCACAAAGAGTGGCGGGTTGGCTGTCCGCTGGGAAGAGTGGCTGGTCGGCCATGAAGAGTGACGGGTCGGCCGTCCGTCGGAATGAGTGGCGGGTCGGTCGTCCGCTGGGAAGAGTGGCTAGTCGACCACGAAGAGTGGTGGGTCAGTCGTCCGTCGGAATGAGTGGCGTGTCGCCGTCCCTGGCAAGAGTGGTTGGTCGGCCACGAAGAGTGGCAGGGGCGTGGGTGGCGGGTCGGCGTCCGTCGGAATGAGTGGCATGTCAGTGTCCGTTGGCAAGAGTGGTGGGTCGGCCACGAAGATTGGCGGTCGACCAGGGATTGGCGGTCGACCGTCGTTGGAATGAGTGGCGGGTCAGCCGTATGCTTGGAAGAGTGGCTGGTTGGCCACGGAGTGGCGGGTGGTGCGTTGGAAGAGTGGTTGGTGGCCACGAGGAGTGGTCGGGTCGGTTGTCAAAGAGGGGACCTCGTTGACCCCCGCTCATCCCGCCGTTGACCTTTTTTTTTTCTGGGGGGTCCCCCACATCTCTCCGGATCACATGCCTCCCCTTCAAGTCTAGTCGAATGAGGCGCGAGTCCGACTGACTGGACTAATTCTAGTGATTCCAAGAATTAGGTTGGACGGGGTCTCCTCGGATAGAAGGATAGCCGATCAGAAGTTGTACTAGATTGGATATTTACCAAGCCGATCGCAATTTCATCCCTTGGAATGTCGTCACTTAGAGTATTTAGTTATGTTAAGCGAGCGGTTAGATCGTGTTGGAGAGTGACGAATTTGTACATGACCAATGACTAACGAACAACGATAAATGAAGGATTGGCGAAAATAGAACTGAGCGAGTGGTTGCGGGTGTTGAGCATGCAATAGAGCTAAGCAAACGACTGAGCGGAGTGACTCAGCGTCGAGCAGGCGCTGTGTGCCAAGCTGAGTGGCTGAGTGTTGAGCAGGCGGCTGAGTGCCTGCAGGCGACAAAGTAGAGTGACTATGCGCTAAGCATGCGGCTGAGTGCCAAGCTGAGTGACGAGTGTCAAGCAGGTGCTGGGTGCCCTGCAGGCAACAGAGTAGAGTGACTGAGCGCTAAGCATGCGACTGAGTGCCAAATTGAGTCGCTGAGTGCCAAGCTGAGTGGCTGAGTGTCGAGCAGGATGCTGAGTGCCCAGTAGGCGACAGAGTAGAGTGACTGAGTGTCGAGCAGGTGGTTGAGTGTCAAGCTGAGTGGTTGAGTGCTAAGCTGATTGGCTGAGCAAAGTAACTGAGGCGTGTGGGCAGACACACTTATAACTTGCTGAAAAGTAAGAGTCTGGATGCCGTTCGGCAGAGCCTAATGGAGTGTGGGACGCCCCTTCCGGTCTGTCCTGAGGTCGGCGGGTGTGTGGGAGCACACCCACTTATAACTCGCATTGGGCGAGAGTCTGGACGTTGCTCGGGCGACCCTAATGGAGTGTGGGCAGCCACGTCCGGTTGACACCTAGGTAGGTAGGTATGTGAGAACATGTCCACTTATAACTTGCACTGAGCGAGAGTCTGAACGCCGCTCGGGCGACCCTGATGTATCGTGGCCAGCTACGTCCAGTCGGCACCGAGGTAGGCGGGTGCGTGGGAGCATGCCCACTTATAACTTGCACTGAGCGAGAGTCTGGATGCTGCTCAGGTGACCATGATGGAGCGTGGCAGCCACGTCCGGTCGGCACTGAGGTCGGCGGGTGCGTGGGAGCATGCCTACTTATAACTCACACTGAGCGAGAGTCTCGACGCCACTCAGGCGACTATGATGGAGCGTGGGTAGCCACGTCCGGTCGACACAGAGATTGGCGGGTGCGTGGGAGCATGCCTACTTATAATTGCTGAAAAGTAAGAGTCTGGAATATCCGATGGGGCGATCATTTGGATTGTGGGGAAGGCACGTCTGATCTGCCGGTTCGTTAGGCTTGTGGGAACCACACTTATAACTAGCTAAGAAGAGAGAGTCTGGAGTGCCGAGTTGAGCGACCTTTCAGAAATAACGGTTGAGGTGTACTAGCTGAGTGCCTCTTTAAAAAGATAGGTCGTATGACCATTTGAGAATTATCGGTCGTGCATACATTTGGAGAATACTGGTCGAACGACCAATTGGAAGAAGACTAACCGAATGACCATTCAGAAGAAAGCCGACGAGCGACCATTCAGAAGAAGATCGGTTGAGTGACCAATTAGAATTTATCGGCTGAGTGACTATTTGGAAAATACCGAGTGATTAGAAGTTGACCATTAGATGTTAAATACTGAAGTGGAGGATCTCTGGCTTCCCCATTATGCTTAGTGATGTTCTGTTTGTAGAAATCCTTTGGGATCATGGTTATGGTAGAAAGTTTTCCAGCGCAGCCTGTCTTCACGTTCCAGGTCAGGCGTATGTTCCCACAGACGGTGCCAAATTTGATCTTGTCTAGAAGCGATGGAGAGCGAAGCACCGGTGAGATGACTTGAATATCGACCAGATCGCCATGACCTAGAGGAAAGCATGTAGCACTGTCGGAACTACCCCGTCGTCGCAAGTACCTGCAAAGAGACCGGTGGTGCCTCGGTTTTGCACTCCGACGCTCAAGTTAAACCTCCAGCAAATGAAAAAGATAAGCAGTATGAGAGAATGAAAAAGATAAATAGTATAAGAGACTAATGAGAAAGCAACTAGAAGTGGGTTATCCGAGCCTCTTCCCATGGGAGCAAACTTTTCAGGCAGATGACGCTGTTGAGAGGTGAACCGAAGACCAAAGACTGACTGCTGACTCATCGGTCGGACGCTCGGGGTGGCTGGTTGGACGCTCAGGAAGGAGCGCACGTCGGCGATCTACGAGAAAAAGGCCGTCAGTCACTCCGACGCAGTCACTCTGACGATTAAGTCAGGGCTCCGGCGAAAGGAAAATGAGAGCGGAAAACTGTAGAAGAACCGTGGAGCCCCCCTCCTTGTGTATGAAGAAGTGAGGGCTCTTATATAGGTGAGGGCAGCAGACGAAGCTTGACAAAGTATCTTCTCAGCTTTAAACGTGCGGATCCAAGGGCAGTCTTTGCTGGCCGAAAGGGGGACGAATTTGTCACCCTACTGATTGTTGTCAGGCCTAGGGGTACGACCACATTTCTTAATTGTCTGACACTTTGGTTGGCGCGCGTCGGTTTACTGTCCTCTCGCAAGATTTAGCGAATCAGAAGAATTTATTCCTACCCCTGCTGTCTTTAAACCATATCTTCCGTACGAGTGACAGGTCGGCCACGAAGAGTGGTGGGTCAACCGTCCACCGGAACGAGTGGCGGGTCGGCCACGAAGAGTGGTGGATCGGCCGTCCACCGGAATGAGTGACGGGTCGGCCACGATGATTGGCGGGTCAGCCGCCAGTCGGAATGAGTGGCGGGTCGGCCGTCCGTTGGAAGAGTGGCTGGTCGGCCACGAAGAGTGGCAGGTCGATCGTCCGTCGGAATGAGTGGCGGGTCGGCCAAGAAGAGTGGCGGGTCGGCCGTCCGTTGGGAAGAGTGGTTGGGTCGGCTGTCAAAGAGGGGACCTTGTTGACCCCGCTCATCCTGCCGTTGACCTTTTTTTCTCGGGGATCCCTCACCTCTCCCCGTATCAAACATGAAGTCCAACTGCCCAGCAGTCTCTCCAAAGTCTTGCAAGCATGTGGTTACTGTCCCAATGGATGCAACATCTTCCCTGCTAAAAAGTAGCAAGCCATCCGCATATGCCAAGTGGGCTAATTGAGATGGGCACACTATGGATGATAGACAACACCCATCTGGGATGTGTGTTGTTGTTGCTGTAAGTAGCAAGCCATCCGCATATGCCAAGTGGGCTAATATGAGATGGGCACACTATGGATGATAGACAAAACCCATCTGGGATGTGTGTTGTTGTTGCTGTCTGCCAAAGATCACAATACATATACCAAATAGATAGGGGTGGGTCACCTTGTCGTAACCCTTTAGCTCCTCGAAAAAGTCCGAAAGATCCACCATTGATAGCCATTCGACATCTTTCTCTAGTCATCATGCCATATCGCCATATCTATCATTTAGTCATCCTACATCTATATCATATTAAGTCTCATCAGATATCACATACCATAATTAATCTTAAAACTGATGGAATGTTCCTTAGCTGCATTTCTATATTCGTAATTACAGTGAAAAAAACTAAAGTAAAAATGTCTGTTCAATTGGGTCATAGAGTTTGACCCATGCATGAGGTTACTGCTAGGGTCGGAGTGCTTGTGCGAAGCTGGATAGGATCATCTAGATTGCCTGATTATTGCATGCCAACTCTCTCGTTTTGGTACCGAATGTTTTTCATGTTGGATCTTGAAGCAATCTTGTGGTGTGATGTGGAACTAACACATGATCTGGAAAGGTTCAGATAGAATGTCCGTGCGGTTGTTGTTTGTTCCTTATAATGTCAACTAAGAACTTGTTTGTGGTATAGGGGCATCAACCAACATATAAAATACCGTTCTGTGTTGGTGAAACAGGCGAAACTTACTGTTTTGCCCGCATACAGAATTGTGGCCGTAAAGGCACTGTGGGCTGCCGCGGGGTCGATCCCGCTGCGACCACCGCGGGTCGATCCTGCGGCGACAATTGTGGAGTCGCGGAAGTGTCGCGGCACCTCAGCGCCGCAGAAGCACTGCTATGCGCAGCGATCCCCATGGGTCGTGGAAGTGTCGCGATGCCTCGGCGAACGCTGCGGGGTTGCGGAAGCGTCGCGATGCCCTGGTGACCCCGCGGGGTTCCGATGCCCAGGTGACTCCCATAGGGTTTCGGAAGCACCGCGCGGGTGTCGCGGAAGCGCCGTGACACTTGTGGGGCCGCGGCGGAAATGCGGGCGGGCTGCGACTTGCGAAGAGGATGTCCGCTCTTTTAATTAAAACCTAGGAAAATTTTTAAACTACACTAATAATTTTAATCAACTCTTCTATATGAATAGGATGATTTAAACAAACTTAATCAAACCCTAATAAATATATAATATAAATAATTTAATAATGAGAGAGTAATACTGCATTATTTATAACGTATTGATACACCAGTTTATCACGTAATAATTGTTAAAAATTGTTAAAAAATATATAATAAAATTTATATCTTATACCTATTTATCATATACGAGACATAGTTTGATTCAACCATCAGATCATTGGTTCGATAAATCGAAATGTACACATTAGTAACATCATTCACTTCCAAATTCACTTCATCATTATCTATATCCATTAATTTTATATTTTTTTTTTTTTAAAATATTTAATTTTTTTTATTTTTATCATTGTGTTATTCTTGTAATATTTTTAATTTTTTAATATTTAAATAAATACTAAAACCATATCTATACGGAACGATACTGAAACCATATCGGGGCATGGGCCGAGATTTTAAATCTTGGCATCAACACATTATTGAGTAATCTTACTAAGAATTATTATTTAATGATTTTCTATATTGGGGATTACGTTGATTGAGGAACATATAAGTAAATAACAATAAGAAACCGTGATAATCCTGACAAAATTCTCTTATTTTGTTTATTGTGATTCATCTGGAATTTTTGCCTTGTTATGAAAATTTTGGGACTAATACGATGAAACAATTCGTGCTACAGCATAAATAATTGAGTCCCATCTTTTGGAGTTGGTCAACAGCATAAATAATTGAGTCCCATCTTTTGGAGTTGGTCAACAGCATAAATAGTTGAGTCCCATCTTTTGGAGTTGGTCAAATGAATCCAAATATCCTTCCCAAAACCTTGGTTTGATCTGTCTTCTCAACTATGTTTGTACTTGCCAACTATGATGACTTTAATTCTGTTTACTTGGAGGGATGGCAAGTGGAGTAGGATCGCGAATGGAGGAATATGAACGTGGAAAGTAGGCGGAGAAGAATGATTTCTTGATCTTGTTTTTTTTTGAAGGAAGGAAAGAGATTGAAAAAATTACTTAAACAATTCATAATCTGTTGAAAATTTTCTGACCGATTAGGGGCCATCCTTCCTATTCTATTTCCTCTTCTGCTTGAATTGGTAATGAAAAAACGGTGAAAAAATTTGTACAACTTTTCTCTCTCTCACACCTTCCATCAGCATAAACAATTTTCCACTTCCCCTTCCCCTTCCCTTTAAACGCCCCCTACCTTCTTTTCCCAATGGAAGTCCTAAATGAACTCATGAGAACAAATATTTTCCTTTTCTTTTCTACTTTACACTTAATAATAAGAATTAATTTTACAATGAACAAAAACAGTGATTCCTATTTCCTATTCCTGCAGGTACTTTTCATATGAGCACTTTTATGTGATCTACTGCAAGTTTTGGGAGCTTGATACAGATCATGATTTCTTGATTGACAAAGAAAACCTTATCAGATATGGAAACCGTGCACTGACTTACAGAATTGTTGAAAGGATCTTCTCACAGGTTTGCATTTTTGTTGATTTATATTAAGATATACATGATATCAAAAACTTGTATCCATTTTTTTTTTTTAATTCTTTGTGTTTCTTCATCTAGGGTCCCAGGAAATTCAAAAGCAAAGTTGATGGCAAAATGTGCTATGAAGATTTTGTGTATTTTATCCTAGCAGAGGAGGACAAGTCATCTGAGCCTAGCCTCGAGTACTGGTATGTTAGTGTAGTCCTCTTGTAATATGCATTGTTGGGTATGTTGTTACAAAATGCACTCGGATCTTGACACCTAGTAGAGAAATTCACTAAGATGGTGCAAGGATGTTAATAGATGTCCAACTTGTTACACAATAGAAAAATAAGTCCGGTGAGTCATATAAAAAAGAGATTGTATCATGCATGCTTGAGAAGATTTAGAACTGATGCAATTTTAAGAACTATTGATGCAGAAATTGATGATACGGATTTGTGTTTCTTAAGAGTGCTCTAAAAGTACAACTTTCTCCGACTTTTTCTTAACAGTACTCCCTCTTGCAATATACTGGGTATATAGTTAAAATAATGCAAAAAAAAAAAAAAGAAAGAATATATACACACTTATATACAAAGACGTTAGCACCTAGTTAAATATTCCAAGACGGAGCATAGATACCAATAGATGTTCACTTGTTATACAAAATAGAAAAATAAGTGCAGTGGGTGATAAAAAATGGTTAAGAAATTAGATATTGATCATGCAGGCTTGGTCAACTGGTGCATTTTTGGAGAGCTGTGATGCTGAAATCAACAACTTAATTTGTGTTTCATAAGGGTTCTCTAAAGAATATAATCTTCTTCCTTTTCTGCTCTTTTACCAGAATATATTGAAGGGATTAAAATTTTACAAATATAAAGAGAACAAATGGAATTGCAAATGTGAGATGAACTAGAGTTCCAGTATCAATATGCTATGAAATGAGAAGATATTAAGAGGGAGAATCAGCAGAGGTCCAATATTTCTTCTAGAGAGGACAAATATTTTTTAAAAGGAATTAAATCCTGACATCTGCAGAAAAAGGATACTAGAAGAGATAAACTACTTGATCTGTATTTTTCATAGTTGCAATCAATGTTGAGAATTGATGAAACTGTCGCAGATAAAAAAAAAGAGTTACAATTCCAGCTGTTGTGATCACAAATACCTCTATCACTGGAATAGGCTGGCGACTGCTATAGAACCGCTTACTAGATCTTGTCCCCTTAAACAATTCACTTATTGGTCCAAAATGATGCCTCTAGAATGCAGATTATGCTCTACTGCAAGTACACATTATGGAATTATCATTTTTTTTGGATAGAATAGCACAAACAACCAAAGAGGACAAGTAACATGGTTCAGTGTAACTCTACCTTCATGAAGTGAATCTGAGTTTATATAATATATGAGAGATGAACATCATTAGCAATATAACCTTACATATAGTTCAATAGTTTTAATGGAGGGATGCATATAGACTAACATGGCTTTCTGGTGAATAAAACTTAACTTGTATTTGGAAGTAAAGGAAATCTTTGGGTCCCTAGCTGACTTTACTCCGCCTCCGCTGTTTCTTCATGTGCGATGAAATGGGAGAATATTCAATGTAGCATATTCCTTCATGTGCGATGAAATAGGAGAATATTCAATGTAGCATATTCGGTATTTTACATTAGTACTCTTTCATCTGTGATTTAATCATGGGAATAGAAAGTTATTTTGTAGCTTGAAGTTTCGTTTCCATAACATTATCATATTTAGTGAGAACTTGTTTTGCAGGTTCAAATGTATAGACTTGGATGGTAACGGAATCATTACCTTAAATGAGATGCAATTTTTCTATGAGGAACAGTTGCACCGTATGGAATGTATGGCACAAGAACCCGTACTATTTGAGGACATTCTATGTCAGATGATTGATATGATTGGACCTGAGGTAATCTGCTTTCCTTATGTTTTGTATTAGGATGACTTCTGAACCATTCAAAATCTATGATTTCTTCTTTGCAGAATGAGAGCTATTTTACACTTCAAGACTTGAAACGCAGCAAACTTTCAGGAAATGTTTTTAATATCCTTTTCAATCTGAATAAGTTTATGGCATTTGAAACTCGTGATCCATTTCTAATTCGGCAGGTTAGTGCAGTGCGTACTAGTTTCAAGTTCTTTTAGAATTCTTCCGTGTTTATATGCTGAATTCAACATGTTCTTTTTGCAATTATTATTCAGGAACGTGAAAATCCATCTTTGACAGAGTGGGATAGGTTTGCACATAGAGAATATATTAGGTTGTCCATGGAAGAAGATTGCGAAGATGTTTCAAATGGAAGTGGGGACATTTGGGATGAATCACTTGAGGCTCCTTTTTAACGAGTTCCCATGGTAAGAAATTTTTCTTCTCATCCTCCTATCCGATTGCTTCTATATCTTCTTTAAACACACTAGCTGTAAGCTAACTATTAGCTCTTTTCTAAATTTATTGCAGAAATGATACTAGTCTATTCCAAAACTAAGAAACAATTTGTAGTTCCTCATGAACTTGATGCTATAAATGAAATTTTATCAGCTACATGCTCCGTAGTCCAATCACCTTCTGTGTAAATTTACTGTGTCGTTAACCTAAAATCTATGATTGATTTATATTAGTTATTAGTCATGATGAATCCTTTGTTTTTTCTTAAGATAATTAGAGTTGGCAACAATGTTGAAGTAACATTCTTTCTAAGGCTCTAGCAAATTCTGATCGTTCTATCTTGAGATTCAACTACTGAAACTGATTCTTCATTTTTATGAATTGGTTGTACACCTAAGCACAAATTTGGCTCATTAATGATTAACGGACTGTGTTGCTTAAACGAAGTTTGGCTCTGTCAGGACCTAATGCTATACCAGTTATATTAGTGTTCTGGATGGTCTATCTCAGATATCATACAATAGACAAAATTTGTGTTGTAGACCTAAAACCCAGCTAAATACCGAACTGTTTATTTCATCACTTAGTTTGTTTGCCTTGACATTCTTATCTGATGATGCCTAACAGAAGGATTTGGATTTCTGGATGCTTCCCAGAAACTGCTCGAGTAGCAGCTACATAACTTGCATAAGATAAAGGTTTGCTTCACATATTCCTCTGGTGAAATAGCAGGCTCGCCTGATATAGTTGATTGGTCTATAATTTAGTCGAAAGGTATTTTTTCCCCTACTCTATGTTTTCATGATTTGCATGTGCTCGAGAAGCACTTGAAAGTTGGATCGTTCTTCTGAAGTGCTGTGGGTCAACCCCACCTATAGCAAGGTAGGCAAGCAAGACTAATTATGTTAGTCTTCAGTCTTCACCAACAACGTGACATTTTCCAAGGCCAAACATCAAGTGAATTTATGTTCTGTCCTTCGTAGTTGGAACCAGTTACGTTTGATTTGTAGTTTTTTTTTTCTCAATTTTTTTCTTTTTTTTTCCCTTCCTTTTTCGCAATGGGTTTCTTGTTGGAGTATAGGGACGCTGCTATATTTCTCTCCTTTCAATCTTTTCCATCTGGTGGTATAACTTATTTCGGTGATTCCCTGTAATATGTTCATTAACCTTGAATTTAATCATGAGAATCTAACATTATTGAATTGATTTTAATCATTCGTGTAACTCTATCTAGTTTTGTGAAAAGTTCTATCATGCTTATGTCTGCATTTTTTTTTAAAAAAAGCTTTTTCAAGTGATGAGCATGATACGTATTTCTCTCATAATTTATACCAATGTTTTTTTATTCTTGACCATGAGGGGGGTGTATTTTTCCATTCGGGTGGGAGTCATGGGTTAAACTACTCTTAATAATGTCGTTATATTGATTCATAGATCTTAATCTTTGGTAGGGAAGTTTTGAATTTATTATGATTATTTGGGTTATAATAGGTTTAATTTACCTTTTAGATTCTTAGGAAATCATATTTGAAAATATTGAAGGAATATAAGAGTTGAAATTGGGAAGAATCATTAGATTAAGTTACCGTGTGCTATGAGATGAAGGAAGAGACGGGGAAGGATAGCATTGTTCTTGCCGCTATTCATTTGTGCTGTTTGCCGAGTGAAGCTCTCAGCCGTTATGTTGGTACACAAACTGTGGACAAGTCTGGAGCGGAGGTTTGTTAGAGTAGCAGCGGAAGAGGCGAGGGTGAGCTCAGGAGAGATCGCAATGAGAGAGTGAGGGTGGCACGCTTGAGAGGCCAGCGAGGCTCTTAGACAGTCATGAGGGACTGAGTCCGATGGGCTTGGAAGGTAAAATATCTTTCATTATTTATCTGTTTGTATCATATTCTGAAATTTAAGATAATGGATCGTTTTGGGATAAGTGTATTACTTTTTACTTCAACCGAGTAATTCTCTTAGAATAATGGAAATGGTGTTAGATTTTTATACAAAGGCTCCAAGGGTTACTATTCTAGAAACTTGCATTTAAATGTAGCCATTAGACGTTTGTTTAGTCAATTGGACACCAAATAGAAACTTTCATTCACTTAGAAATTATATGGTTCCAGCGTCGCTTGGTCTACACAACTCTAAAGATTCATGGGGAAAAAAAAACAAATCAAAAGTGCATCCTTTTTTAATTGGAAACGAACTATGGGGGGGGGGGGTTTATCTTTTTTCATTTATTATCCCCAAAAAAATGTCTAATTTTTTCCGTATATATTTTACTTTTCAAAACACTCTTACATAATTATAACAATTATGACATTTCAGTTTTAATCAAAATTAATAATATTGTATTTTAGCAACTTAGTGCATGGATATTTTATTTTTTATTATTATAATAACAATTTAACTCTTAGAGCATCTTTAATGATTAGGGTTCTAAATGATTTTTTTTTCATGATTTTAATATGCCATATCAATAATATGAAAATTTATTAAAACATCTTCAATGGTTAAAGCTCTAAATAAATTTTTTTATAATCCAATTCATAATATGCAATTGTATGACTCCATACATATTATATCAATTTCGAGATAAAATAGCAGGTTTGAATTTTCACTAATGTTCGTAAACTATAAACTTTAAATCTCATCTCCATAATAGTTCAAGACTTTTTATCGCATTGGAGATATCTTTATCAATACTAATAATATTGTGATGTAACAAATCAATTAATAACTATCACAATATGAACACTTTATTTTTGGTCAACATTGGCCAATAATGGTTAATATTGGTTACATTATTACAAATCATAATCGATATTTTATTTTATCGTAGTTGCTCTAATAACATTAATAATAAGGTTGTTTTTGAAAAATAAAATATAGCGATTAAATGAGATATTCGTTTGATAATAAATAAGGAGGGGCATCTTTGAGAAATTCCAATAAAAATAACGATCTTTTGAGTTTTATTCAATTCACCACTTATTTCATGCCATGAGCTACTGAAAGACAATAGGTCCCATTGAATCAACCAGCTTTATTAATCTCATGTGTATCTTTAAGCTTTTGCACATTTGATATAAACTTAAATAATCTAATTTAAAATATATTACCAACATATAAAAAATGTGACTCAACCTGATAAAAAAAAAATTGCTTCTCCAACAATAATGTTACACACACAAAATACAGAATGTACAAATTAACATAAAATAATAATATAATTTTATTACATTTTATCGAATGGAATCGTCATTTTAATGATCCTTGATAGGGATGAATATCCCGGGGGTGAACACGTAGCACAAAAAACTTATGTGGCAGGGCTCGCTGAATTAGAACTTCGAGGTCAGATTGAGACTATCTGAGAAAAATGGATCAGATCCCCGAGGTCAGACTGACAATTGGGAGAAATGAAGAAAGCCCCCGAGGTCAGACCGGGAATCGGGCTCACGAGACTATCTCGGGAAAATGAATGAAGGCCCTGAGGTCAGTTCCGGAGATGAGACTCCGAGACTGACTCGGGAGAGTGGAGCCCAAAGATTAACATAGGAGTTAGAAAGCCCGACTTCAAGTAGTCGTTTCTCTTTCCAGAAAAGGAAAGACATCGGATAATTATTATCCGCAACGCATGACAATTAAGACCTTAATGATCGCAACAATCGTTACCAAAAGATAGGATATCTATCAAGTAACTGATGATTAAGGGACGTGGAAGAGTACGTGGGGACACGTGTGACCAAGACCTCAGGTATATAAGATACCTTGACCCCAGGTAACGGGGGTAAACTTTTGGAAGTAATAGAAATTTTGATTCCTCGTTGTCCTATAAAAAGAGATAAGATTCTAGACTTGAGCGTCGAAGTGGGCTCCACCGAAAAATCTTCCGGTGCGTCCCCTTTAACACTCGTGTTAATCTCGCAGGGCGTGGACATCTTCTTCCCATCACCGTCGTCGTGGGCTGCACTTTGGTGTCTTGCTATCCAGTCATTCGCTTCCGGAACAAGTTTGACGTCATCTGTGGGAAGCATCAAAGCACCAGAAGGAACACTGTGATGGTAGATCTAAAGAGACAACCTATCATTCTGACGAGGGAGGAGTTGAATCGTTTAGTCGCTAACACCGTCAAAGGAGCACTGGAACAACATCAGATCGAGCAAGCCGCCTCGTGACGAGCGGCTTCGGTGCAGGGCGAAATCCCAAGAATGTTTGCCTCGCATCACCGAAATCGAAGATCCGTCTCGCCACCGGCGGGACCGACAATGACAATTCCAGTGCCCTGGCGAGATTCCTTGGGAGATATGGAGAGGGCACATTCTGTCGCCTCCAGCGTTTTACGGCAGGAGGAGGGCCGGGGAAGATCGAGGCCTCCAAAGCCCTCCTGAAGTCTCCCTCTACCCCTTTTTCTCCGGACATCATAGCGGATCCCATGCCCAAGCAATTTCGTGGTCCAGGAATTGCTGACTACGATGGGAAGACGGATCCGGAGGACCACATCTGAAATTCGAGAATGCGACTCTCTTACACCAATACACAGATGGTGTGAAGTGCTGGGTGTTCTTGAACACCTTATCAGGGCCGCCCAGAGATGGTTCAGAGGCTGCCCCAAAATTGATAAACTCTTTCCTGGAGTGTAGAACGTCTTCTTACACCACTTTGCCAGCAGCCGTCGATACCAGAAGACGGCGTTGAACCTGCTCGTCCTCAAGCAGAAGGCCAAAGAACCGCTAAAGGACTATATCCAGCGGTTCAATCGGGTGACTCAAGACGTGCCAACCGCTACTTCAGAGATCCTCATCAGCGCCTTCACGTAAGGACTCTTGAAGGCGATTTCTTTCGGTCGTTGGTGAAGAAGCCACCAGCTAGCTTCGATGACTTATTGGGGCGGTCAGTCAAGCACGTCAATGTCGAAGAGGTGCACACGCCTTCCGCAAAGATCCGACGGGAGTCCCTATCCAGATCTCGGTGCGATCCGAGAGGAGAGAACCACTCGCACCAGCTCGGGCAAAAGATCCTCGCTCCGGGAAGGATCACTGGGCCGGTAAGAAGAGGTTGGTGGAGACGGTCGACACCACGGGACCCGAGCCACGGAAGAAGTATTGCGACTTCCACGGCAGCACAACGCACTCTACAGAGGAGTGTTATACCTTGAAGGAAAGGAGGTCTAAGGATGCGGACGCTAAACCCCGCAAACGTGGAACAAAGTGGGTATCGACAGCGATCCCCTCGTCGAAGTCCTTCCCCTCATCAATGACAATCAGGGGAAGACAGATCCAGGCGTCGATCCCGGTCACGTTCGAGGGGAAGGAGTCAGGAGATAGTGCCCCGCCAATCTGTCTCCCCTGAAAGAGATCCCAAGAAGGGCAATGCTCCGGCGCGTGGACCTCCATCGGGCCATGTGGGAGTAATCTCAGGAGGGCCGACTGGAGGAGATTCTCATTTGGCAAGAAAGGCTCATACCCGTCGGCTGGAGAACTACGCCATTGGGACGAGCAGAGACAAGCGCCAGGGCTCGGTTATTTCATTCGGCCCTAACAATCTGGAGGACGTGGAAGCCCCCCATGAAGATGCACTGGTAATCCTTGCCAGAATAGCTAATTACGAGGTTAAACTCATCTTTGTGGATACAGGTAGCTCCGTCAACATCAAGTACAAGGCAGCTCTGGACCAGATGCAGATCGACGAGGATGAGTTGCATCCTGTCTCCACCCCGCTCTTCGGCTTCACTGGATGTCGAGTACAACCGATGGGACAGATCTCTCTGTCTTTGTCGCTGGGGGACGATCCACTCGAGAGGACAAGGTGGACTTCCTTCATGATCGTGGATGCCCCCTCATCCTACAATGCCATTCTGGGGTGACCAGCGCTTAGTCTATTCTAGGCGGTGGTCTCAGTCTACCACCAGAAGATTAAGTTCCGGTCGGCGAGCAGGTGGCTGAAGTTAAAGGAAATCAATTGGTTTCCCGCGATGCTACAGTGGGAGAACAGAAGCCCGCAAGAACCCGAGGACGCATGAAGCATTGCAAATCGACCTGACCAATCCTCGAGAAGGCTAAGGTCCTAAAGAAGAACACAGGGAGGTCGAAAGCGAGGAGGTCCAAATTCATCCTCAACAGGCTGGAGGAATTACGAGAATTGCTGCTGATCTTACGCTAGAGCTGAGAAGCTGTCTGATCAGCTGCTTAATGGACCATCGGGACGTGTTTACATGGGCTACTGAAGAGATCAAGGGAATCCCCCATGCCTTGGCCATACATCAGTTGCATATAACCCCGGGAGCCCGGCCGGTGAAATAGAGGCAAAGTCACTTTGCGCCCGAGCAAGACAAGATCATCAGGGAAGAAGTCGCAAAGTTGCTGAAGGCTGGACATATAAGAGAAGTTCAATTTCCAACCTGGCTGGCGAATGTTGTACTAGTCCCTAAACCCAGGGGTAAATGGCGGGTTTGTATTGATTTTCGTAATTTAAATAAAGTCTGCCCTAAAGACTGTTATCCCTTCCCTCACATTGATTGGCTAGTGGATTCTACCTCTGGCTGTGATTTCATTTCAATGTTGGATGCTTATCAGGGGTACCACCAGGTTTGCCTCGCTCGGTAAGACTAAGAGATGGTCAGTTTCGTGATGGTAGATGGTACTTACTGCTACAATGTCATGCCATTTGGGTTGCGCAATGAAGGGGCAACCTATCAGCGAATGATGGATAAGGTTTTTCGCCACCAGATCGAGAGAATCATTGAAGTATATGTAGATGATATCCTGGTCAAGACAAAGAAGGGGAAGGACATGATTGCTGACCTGGAGGAAACATTCGCCACCTTGAGGGCCAATAAGATAAAACTGAATCCTGCTAAGTGTTTGTTTGGGGTGAAGAGAGGTCGGTTCCTCGGGTACATGGTGACGGAAAGGGGGATTGAGGCTAATTTGGAGAAAGTGCAAGCTATTCTCAACATGCCATCCCCTTGCAATTTCAAAGATGTACAACGGCTGAATGACATAATTACAACTCTGACCCGGTTCATCTCCAAATTCGCTGACAGAACTTTGCCATTCTTCTAAATTTTGAGGAAGGCTGTCATGTTCGATTGGGATGACAAATGTGAAAAATCTTTTACAGACATAAAAGCATATCTTGCTGAACTCCTTATCCTATATAAGCCGTTGGAGGGAGAAGCGCTATTTGTATACTTGTCCACAGCTGAGCAAGCCGTGAGTTCTGCACTTATTCGGGAGGAGGGGACTATTCAGTATCCCATTTACTTCTTCGGACATCTCCTGAAAGACGCAAAATCTCGGTATACTACCCTGAAGATGTTGACTTATGCCTTAGTACTAATGCCCCGAAGACTGAGGTCGTATTTCTTGGCGCATCCCGTTGTGGTGCTCACCAATAGTCCACTTGGGCGCGTCCTCACCATTCCAGAGACTTTGGGACGATTGATCAAGTGGACGGCAGAATTGAGAGAGTATGGGAGTGAGTACCACCCCCGTACTGCCATTAAGGCTCAAGCTCTGACTGACTTTATGCTTGAAGTTGTCCCAGGACCTGAAGTTGATGGAGTGTGGAAAATATATGTTGATGGTTCCTTCAACCACAAGCACAGCAGGGTCGGAGTTCTGATGATTTCCCCAGGGGAGATGCACTACAACTATCTATCCGACTCCACTTCCGGGCCACCAATAACGAAGCCGAATATGAGATAATCCTAACGGGGCTACAAGCGGCCAAGCAAGTGGGAGCTGCTCGGGTTCTCTTGCACTCAGACTCTCAGCTCATCACTCAGCAGATAAAAGGCGAGTTCGAAATTAAGAACGAGCGCTTGCAGATGTACGTGTCTATATATGAGCAACTGAAGTCTTCCTTCGTTGTGGTTGTTCTGCAGAAGATATCCTGAGCTAATAATGTCAAGGCAGATGAGCTAGCTAAATTGGCCAACTCTATTACATTTTGGACGCTGGAAGAGCCCAACGATCCAGAAGGAATAGTGGCCCAGATCGAAGAAAAGGCCGCTGACATTGCATTACCCGATTGGAGAGTGCCCTATATGGAGTTCTTACGTAGTGGAGCTATGCCGGCGGTGATAAGGAAGTTCAACATTTCCGTCGCAGGGCTGCCAGGTTTACGCTGGTCAGGGAGCAGCTATATAAAAGAACATTCTCCCGACCTTTGCTCAAGTGTATTGGTCCAAGGGAAGTCGACTACATCATGCGAGAAATTCTCGAAGACATATGTGGAAGCCATATCAGGGGAAGATCCATGGCTAGGAAGATTATTCTAGCTGAATATTTTTGGCCCACGCTGCAAGCAGATGCCGTCAAATTTATGACCGGATACGAAGCCTGTCAAAAGCATCAGCATATCACTCATCGACCGACCGAGCTACTCAGAGCCTCCTCTGTCTTATGCCCCTTCGATCAGTAGGGAATGGACATTGTGAGTCCTTTTCCAATAGGACCTCAGTAGATGAAGTTCCTGTTAGTGCTGGTCGACTACTTCTCCAAGTGGGTTGAAGCTGAACCGCTTGCGCACATCACAGAGGTCGCCGTGATGAAAATCCTATGGAAGGATATAGTCTATAGATACGACATTCCTTATAAGTTGGTGTCGGATAATGACACACAGTTTGCAGGGCACAAACTCAGAGAGTGGTGTGAAGGACTGGGTATTCACCAAGCCTTCACTTCAGTCGCATATCCCCAAGACAATGGCCAAGCAGAAGTGGTCAACCGGGAGATTATTAGAGGGCTAAAGATAAAGTTGGACAACGTCGGAGGCTACTGGGTCGAAGAACTCCCGAGCATCCTATGGTCGTACCACACCACTCCCAAAGAAGGAACATGTCAGAGTCCTTTCAATCTAGTGTATGGAGCGAAAGCGGTAATTCCGGTGGAGATAGGGATGAGTGCATCTGGCGTCAACACTACAACAAAGAAGACAATGAGAAGGAACGACGGATCGACCTGAATCTAGTGGCAAAAGTGCGAGACAAGGCAGCTACCCGACTAGTTGCATATCGACAGTGTATGCAGCAAGTGTACAATCGCCGAGCGATCACTCGAACTTTTCAAGTCGGGGATAAGGTCTGGAAAAGAATCAAGCTGGTCGGTGACCCCGGAAAGCTCGAGCCTCAATGGAGCAGACCTTACGTCGTTGTCAAAAAGCTCACCGGAGGCAACTATTATGTACAAGACGGTGAAGGCAAAAAGCTGGAGAGACCATGACATGCAAATCACCTCCAGCCATATCGTACTCAGTGAGCCATGTGGGCAACGTATATGTATTTGTATGCATGTTTGTACTTCTTTGCAGTTGCAGTAATGAAAGAAACAAACAAAATATCTCATCAAGACCCGATCCAAAATCTCGAGGGCTCTTCCTCTCGTGGTGCCAAGGATGCCTGAGATGAGTGGACCTAGTTGTGGTGTTGAGGATGCCTGACCAGGAGCATCTGAAGACTTTACCGTCTCATGGTGCCGAGGGTGCCCGAGACGAGTAGACCTGACCAAGGTACCGAGGATGCCCGAGTTGTGTAGACCTGGTCGTGGTGCCGAGGATGCCCAACCAGGAGTAGCCTAAATCTCTACCGTCTCGTGATGCCGAGGATGCTCGAGACGAGTAGACCTGGCCAAGGTGCCGAGTATGCCCGGCCAGGAGTAGGCGAAGAGCTTACCATCTTGTGGTGCCGAGGATACTCGAGATGTGTAGACCTGGTCGTGGTGCCGAGGATGCCCGACCAGGAGTAGACTAAATCTCTACCGTCTCATGGGGCCCAGGATGCCAGAGACGAGTAGACCTGACCGTCATGCCGAGGATGCCCAGCCAGAAGCAGGTGAAGCCCTACCATCTCGTGATGCCGAGGATGCCCGAGATGTGTAGACTTGGTCATGGTGTCGAGGATGTCTGACCAGGAGTAGCCTAAATCTCTGCTGTCTCATGGTGCCGAGGATGCCCAAGACGAGTAGATCTGGCCGTGGTGCCGAGGATGCCCGGCCAGAAGCAGGTGAAGCCCCTACCATCTCGTGGTGCCGAGGACGCCCGATATGTGTAGACCTGGTCATGGTGCCGAGGATGCTCGACCAGGTGTAGCCTAAATCTCTACCATCTCGTGGTGCCGAGGATGCCCGAGACGAGTAGACCTGGTCGTGATGCCGAGGATGCCTGGCCAGAGACGAGTAGACTTGAGCATGGCACTAAGGAAGCGCTGCCGGGAATAACTTGGTCCTGTACCTTTTGGAGGTGCCGATGACATCAGAGATATATTGGCCTGGGTGAGGTGTTGAACAGGACAAATCCTGTCCTTACCTGCGCAGACGATTAACAACGCATTAAGTCCTGTCTCTCCCCTGATATTAGATCTCGCGTGTGTAAAGGAGTCTATACGAGAGAAGAGGCGAAGAACGACACACAACATACGGCAACATCCCCGCAACAAGACTAAGCTTCTTTTCTTATTTGAATTTGGATTGTAATCATTTGAACTCAAATTTCTACTTGTAACTCCATTTCTATGGAGTAGATTTGAATTCAGGACTAGGGATTAGCCCTTTATGATGTGAACACCTTTTGGTTAATCTATGTGTGTTTGATTGTTTCTATTTCGATGATATGCTTGTTGATGGTTCGGATCAACTTAGTAAACACTATCTCAATGCCAAAAGCATGAGATTTGTATCCCATGAGGATTTAGAAATGAACCAAAAAGAGAACCCAATCCTTCGACCCGTAGAAAATTGAGATGTGGAGAGTCAGTTACAAAAGTAGATCAATATATTGCGAGGAGCAATGAGATTGTAGGATCATTGTATATGAGGAGAGGAGGGGGGGGCGAATCATGTGACCTTTTAAAATTACAGCTTTTTCGAAATTAAAGAATGTGAGCGCAGTGGAAAATACGAAAGAAAACACAAGCATGCAAACACCAAGGGTTTTACTTAGTTCGGAGCATTCGGTGACTCCTACTCCAAGGTCTAGGTCCTTTGGACCCTTCCGATGGGCAATCCACTAATCCTTTCTGCTGGAAACCCTCAGTAGAGTAGTCGAATATAAGAAATAGGACTAGTGTAACCCTCTACACTATTCTTGCACAAATATATGAAATAAGTATAATTAAAAGCTTTCATTACCCAACACTTTTAGGAGAATCTTGATCGGGCTAGTGTGTTAGTGTCGGTCTTCCGGCAACGGTTATACGTAGTCGAGTTGAAGTAGGGCCTTAGCAAGAAGACGATGAAGCAAAACGATCGCAGAAGCTTAAGCGTTGAAGTACAGAAGTGATGTCGAAGGCTTGAACTCGAGTTCCTTATAAAGGTTGTTTTACGCGCCTCAGATCCGAGCGCTTATCTGATCCATGAACTGTGCATCTTATCCACCAGAAGGTACCTTAGATCCATTTTTGAGGTGCCCCAGTGATAGACCCAAAATATACTAGATTAAATTGTCACGAAAGTGTGGGACCATCAGAATTTAAATGTGAATGAAGCTGGAAACTCTTTTTGCAATCAAAATTATGAGAACGTAGTAAAGGGGCCACAGGTCGTATTTTTCTCGGGGCTAGTTGTCGTGTTTGATTCGTGCTTGTGTTTATGTGTCGTTTGTGCTTTCGGGTTTCAAATAAAGATTTGGGTTTGAGTTCAATTCGAAATGGAAAACATGAGGAAAAGAAAGATCTTAGCTAGACGAATTCAACAAGGTATGACAATTGATGAACTTAACCAACTAACAACTCAATCAAAGCCACTTAAACAATCTATGAAGGCAAATCTGAGTTCACATGCAAAATAAATGCTAAACAAAAGAATCAGGCAGTGATGACAATTTACGGAAATGAACAAGCTTGACACAAATAGAAACATGTGAAATTCAGAATTTGAACAAACACTTTAACTAAAACTAGCTATGATTTTGGAAAGCAAACCAATGCAAATAAACTCAAGGATTCTGAAGATGATATCAATAGACTTCAGTAGCTGTCCTACACCAGAAAAACTGGTGAAAATCTGATACAAATCAGTGTTCTAACAGCTTGGCACACAAGATGAAACTCTTGTGCCAAGGGCTGAATTTTTGTGCCAAAAACTGATTCTAACAGTCGGGATTGCAGCTGATCAAATGCAATTTGAGAAAAACAAACTTTCAATGAAAAACTTGTCAGGAATGGATGAAGAATTTCAGATCAAACAATTCACATCAGACACAAACTGAAAACGAAAATAGAAAAGCAAAAATTCAGCAATTGAGCAGATTTGAACTAGAGCACTAATTGGATGCCAACTCAAGATTGACTAACTAGGACACTGCTCTAAACTAGCTCAAGGAGTAATAAACCTACTGATTTCTGAATTTGGCTAGCAAATCAAATGCAAAACTGCAGCAAAGACAGGAAAATTCAGATTCGAAACTGAAATTGCAAAATAAGCACATGCAGAAATTCCTCCACAACACAAATGCGAAATAGATGCAATAAGTAGGAGATCTGGAACACTGAGTCACCAAACAAAGTATTTTCGAAGTGATGAAGTCTACAATGCAGAAACATAAAGTCAGAAAGCAAGAACAAATTGAAAATTTCAGTAATTACTTGGCACGCTAGCTGATACTTGGCACGCAAGAAATAAATTGCAAACTACTTGAATTTGGATCTAATTATCACTTAAACAAGCTCTTAACTACTTAGCATCTAAGAATTAAAACCTAATTAAGCTCAAACAATTCAGAATTACAAACTAAGTTGCTGGTACGAAACTGCAAAAACAGAACAAGTGCAGAATATAAAGATTACAGCTAAAAACTGAATGAAACTAAATTATCTAAGCTACTCCTCAACCATTCCTCAACTCAAGAGCTCCTTGGTCGTCAATCAAGGGAGAACCTCGGACCCGCAAGCTCAACAAATCAGTGAGGAGCTATCTCTGCTACCGAATCAGATGAATTCCTGCTCAAGCTGAAATTGCTTCCGAATTCTTCAAACTCGCTGTGGTGGCTTGCGATTTGGATTAGGGAATAACCGAAACCTTCCAGGGAACCCCTCTGGTTAGCTCGGATGCAGTGGAAATGGAGCACAGCTGAGCTCGATGAAATCGGATAGCGAAACTGCCGAGACCTCGCGCAGCTTTGCTATTGAGCAAAACCAATCCGAAAACTTCACTGAGACTCTCTTCACTAACCTAGCCCTTGCTTTGATGATGGATTGAGGGATCGCGCCTCCTTGATGAAGAAATCTAGCTAAGAAACAGTGAAGAAAAAAACGAAGAAGGAGCTGCGGCGGAGACGCGACGAGGAAGGAAGGCTGCGATGAGTTTGATTAAATAGTTATCAACGGACGGTCCAGATCAATTTGAGGAAATCCAACGGCTGATCTTGCTCTGATTGGATCCAGATTTTTATGATGATGATCTGGGGTCAGGATCTGTCTCGTGGTAGCTCGGATCCTCCAGATGTGCAACGGATGGTCCAGATCAACTTAATCTGTGAATGGATGATCTAGAGCCCTCCAAGCTTGATCCAACGGTTGATTGAGCTCTGATTGGGATGAAACCTTCAGATCTTGATCATAGTGCTTGATCAACCCTAACCCTAGCTCGGATTGCTTCAGATAGTGCCGGATGGCTCAGATCTAGCCGCTCTTGAATCGGACGGCCCGGATTAATCGTAGGCTTGATAATTCGATCCGGTTCACTTCCGACTCAAGTTTGACCCAATATGCTCTAGGTCTAGGATCCTTTCATGCCTACAAAAATATATCAGAAAATTAGTGGCCAAATAATCCAAAAATGTGTAAATTTGCAATTAAGTCTAAAATAAGAGGAAATCCTAAACCTAGGGCAATTTCACAATTAAGCAATAAAAATATAGGTCAAACATGGATTTTAACAACTCAAATGATCAATAAAATGGTATCTATCACCCAGTTCCCAATTGAGACACCTTTGATTCAACCTGAGGTGCCTCAAATCACCGAACTCTCATCTTTAGCGGCAACTGTGTGGAGGCACCCTCAGCCATAGAGGGCGCCTCAGGTCCCACCTGAGGCCCCTTGGGCATTGTTCATCTAAGGTTAAATTTTACAGTTTGACCCTGCAAAATGTGTTAGTCTAAAACAAGATATTTCTAGCAAAACAAGGTTAGCATAAGTACAAATATGGACTAAACAAGTTTAGTATTAAATAGACCATATCTTCCCAAGATTAGGATCTAGTCAAGGTCTTAGCTTAGAGCTCCAAAATGATTCTAAGCTAGACCATGTTGAGGCAATCTGTGGTTCAGAGTGACCAAGTATTTTGATGTTTGGGCAAAGGGTTTAAGTTAGGTTTACCATTGTGATCTTATATGTGTATGTTGAGTGTGCAGGTTGTACATGTTACACATATGGACTTGACTGGACGACCTCAGTATGGTGAAGGGTGGCATGGAGGCAAGCTGGAGGCTTGCGTGCGCATCCGAGGGACCTTGGAGAGCAGGGACGATGAGCTGATGGGTGCGGACTTCGAGGCATGCGTGAAGGATGGCATGGAGGCAAGCTGGAGGCTTGCGTGCATCCGAGGGACGGGAGCCGAAGATGAAGAGGGCGCGAAGGCAATAGTCGAAGCTGCGGATGAGGAGTCAGTCGAGTCGTGAGGGTACGAGTGCTGTGTGATTGTATTCGGGATGGGTTTCAGCTGGGAACCAGTCGACTGCTCTGGTGAGTTGGCTGAGAATTCAAACGTTGGGGTGCAACGGTCGAATTTCAGTGGCACCAGTCGACTGCCTTGGGAGCAGTCGACTGGTGGCAAGGGTTTCAACCCGAGTCCTATTTAAAGAGGACTTCGTGGTGGCTGAGATTCTTGACAAAACTCGCTTGGGTAAAGTGAGTTAATAGTCTTCTGTGCCCAGATAGTGTCCAAGGTATTGTGGCGAGGTTTCTCCACCCACAAGGAGCGACGAGGGCTAGCCGGAGGTTATCCGGGGATTGATCTACCGACGGATTCTTGGATTAGTCACTCGTCCGGGATGGATACCAAGTAAATCTTCAGTGTTAGCATTGGTTAGTTTTTGTCTTATTGTTTTATTGTATATTCCGCTGTGCAACTAACCGTGTAGGAAGAAAGGGGTTCGAAAATTACTATTCACCCCCTTTAGCCAACACAATCGATTGTACAATTGGTATCAGAGCGAGGACCGCTCTTGATCGGACTAACCGCCGAGGGAGCACACGCTAGAGGGAAAAGGAAATGGAAGATAAATTTGGGGACGACATCTATATTCCACCGCCCTACGACCATGAGGACTTCGGTTATTGGAAAGCAAGGATGGAGACTTGGCTTAGCATGGATTGGGTGTGTAGAATAGCCATAGAAGAGCTGCTTGAAGTTCTAAAGGACAAGCACGGAAAGAGGCTTCGTCCTAGATATTGAGATAAAGAGCAACAAGAACAATCAAAAGCCAATGAGAAGGTAATTAGTATTTTGATAAATCTTTTGCTTAACAATGTGTTGAGTGTTGTAGGTAAATATGAAAATGCATGTGAATTATGGGATAAGTTGAAAAGATGTCATGAGACTCCTACACAAATTCAAGAGCCTAAGGAGAAAAGTCTAATGGGTCAAGAAGAAGAAGAAGAAGAAAAGGAAGTGTCAACTTCTTCAAGTGAAGAGGAGGAATTAAGTGAAAGATCATCAACCCCCTCAAGAGAAGAAGAGGAAGAGGTCACTACCTCAAGGATTGAGGGGGAGGAGAGACCCACTTCCATGCCGGAACAAGAGGAAGCATCTATCTCATCCAAGGTTGAAGAAGAAGTCAACCTAGCCTCTACCTCCACCAAAGCCAAGACTAAGGACCATATTACATGGTTTGGTTGCAACAAAAAGGGGCACTACAAGAATAAGTGTCCAATTGGTAAGAAAAAGGAGGTATACTCTACACTCATTTCAATTCCATTTAAATCTAACATGAAGTGTAGGATTGGAGAAGCTCACGAGAAAAGGAAGAAAATCTGATGCTTTACATGTGGAGAGATGGGGCACTTTCACACTAAGTGTCCTAGAAAAGGTGAGCTAAAGAAAATGGAGCACTTGAGGAGATGGGAGAAAGAAGAAAGGGAGAAGAGAAGAAGCCCACATTAAGGAGGAACTCCAAAGGTCAGGAAGGTAACTCCTAACCTTAAGCCAAAATGTAATTCAATTTCAAGTTCCTCCTTGCTTTTTAAAAATCATGTTAATTATCCATCTATGCATGCTAGTTTTAATGAAAAATGCTTAATGGTGCATAACTTTGGATTTAGATATAATGATAGGACTATGGTTAACAAGGTAGATCAACACCCTAGGAAAGGCATGCATCATGATCAACCCAAGACCTCTAGACCTAAGGATCATGACACTAATTCCAAAAGGGAAGGAATGTGCCTAGGAAAATGGGTAGTCCTGGGAATGTCCAAGGTGGACATATGAGTTCTAAGGGTAGAACTCTAGAAAGGGAAAATTAAGCCTTGAGGGCAAGGCTTGATACATTAGAAAAGACCCTAGAAAGATTCATGGTTGGATCTAAGGGCTTAGACATGGTGTTGGGTAGTTTAAAACCCAACTATGATAGATCGGGTTTGGGATACCAGTCTAAGACTTCCAAGGCCAACGAAAAGAAATATGCTGGGAAGGTATATGATCATGGCAAGAAGGGAAAGTCCAAGGATGACAAGGGAGTGTCATCCAAAGGGAAAAAGAATGACTTAACCAAAGACAAGGTGTCTAGGGTTAAGAGGGTTCGTTTTGTAGGCCAAGAATCACCGGAGGCTCACCGGTGTGGTCTAGTATGGGTTAAGTCACCTAGGGAGGTGGCTAAGGCTCAGAGCTCAAGGG